>JAJHZJ010000134.1:4802220-5259720 GCA_023548195.1 Bettongia penicillata ogilbyi
CAATCGAGTTGGGATCTGGGGGCATCTGGGTAGGATCTGGGTCATGGGCACTGGACCATCCATCACTGGAAATGGATCATTTCCTTGGATAAAGCATGCCCTCAGGGAAGGCTTATTTATAAGACTTGAGTTGGACCCAAAGCTCAGTTAGAGCCAAGCACAGGGAAGCCACAAGGAGACACTCAGCCACACCCTTTCTGGGCTCTTAAGACTGGCTCCCAATTGTTGGCTAGATGGGTCCAAGGTCAGTGTGATGGGGGAAGACTCCAGCAGCCACAGCTTCCTGTAGGAGGGGGCAATTGGGGGAAGCTAAGAGGCTGAGGTGAGAAGCAAAAGACCCAGTTCTCTCAGGTTGGCATCTTTCTCTGACTCCTGGAATCCCATAGAGACCTTCCGGTTCAGTCCCTCATTTACTAAGGTAAAGATAGAATCTTTAAAGTGGATCCAGGGCTTGTCCTGCATGAAGTCAGCGGCATCCCAGAATCTCTAGGTCAGCCATTCCACAGCTAGCCAGATCCCCTGCCTTTAGATCCTTCTCATGGCCAGCTCCTCTTGATCTAAGCTAGGATTCAGGTTTCTGGGCCTACCTCTGCCAGCCAGGGTCCCTTCCTGACCCTCTGAAAGGGGAGGAACCAGAAGAGAGGATGTCAGCTCCATGCAAGAGTGTGGTCATGAGGCAGGGTGCTTTGGAGGGTGCTGCTCAGGAGGGGTATCTGGGTTTGGATCCATCACTTGGATCCATCACTTTGGAGTTGGGGACCTAGTGCAGATAGGTCCCCCCATCCCCACCACCTCTGCCAGGGGGATTTTGCTCACCATGGAATAGTTGTCCGCACTTAGAAGGTTTGGAAGCCTTTGTTCCCTCTGGCCCCTCCTTGGAAACAGAACTGATTTCTCTGAGAGCCAAGAGTCAAGTTGATGTGTGTGTATGGGTTTAATAATAGAAATAAAAGTTCATGGTAGAAGGAAAAAATCCTATGTAGGTAACAGGAATGAACAGGCTCCCATGACTCAGTGGTTGGGAGGGAAAGCACAAGGCAGGTGTGTTTATGTCTTATCACAAAGGGGGCTGAGGAAGGAGCTCAGGTCCTGGAGAGAGGTGATTGACTGGAGAGGGTGTCGCTGAGCTGGCGACGATGACGGGAATGAAGACAAGTCTGGGGGGAAGTAGAGCCCCTTTTGGCAACAACATGAGGAAAGAGCCTTCTGAGCCAAAAGGGTCCCACCCATTTCCCGGAGGGGGACCTGGGACGGAGCTTCTACAGATGGTAGCTACCTTGTGGGTGTGGCAAGTGCTCTGGGAAGCATCAGCTGGGGCATAAAGGAGGGTGGGGGACCAGACCCAGGGCCCCAAAAGGGACTGGGGAGTGGGGGACTTGGGGGGCGGCGGGAAGAAGCCAGGCTTCCCCCTAATCTTCCTTCTCCTAAGAACTACCCCCTAAAGACGTTGCAAAGAAAGAGATGGGGCTTTCATGTAAGGAAGAACTTCTTGATTACAAAAACTATCCTAGAGTGGAAGGTGGGGGGTCCACAATCCAAAAGTATTTATTAAGTGCTTACTGTATGCTTGGCACTGGGATTGCTGATGGAAATAAAAAAGCAAAAATGAGAGTGTGTCCCCTCGATGGGGGCCTCTGCCTTGTCACATTGTTGATGGTATCCTTAGTCAAGTTCAGTTTGAACTAAATGTGTTTATTAAACACTTACTGTGTGGGGAAAGCCAATCCCTGCCCTGAGGAAGCTTGTATTCTCACTGGGGAGACCAGACCTAGCAGAAGAAGAGCTGAATTTCAGAGGAGGAAGAGGAAGGGAAGAAGAGTTAGCTTGGCTGAGTTATTGTGTGTTCATCCTTCGTTGCCGAAGAAGACCATGCCATCAGAGAAATGATGACATGACTTGCCCTTGACTTTGTTTTGAGTGAGGGAGGGCTGTGCAGGTCACCAGCCTCACTTCTCCTCCAGAGTCATCTGAATCCAGTGAGCAGATATTCATCAGGATGACTAGAGATGACTCAGGATGAGGCAATTGGGGTTAAGTGACTTGCCCAAGTTCACACAGCTAGTGAGTGTCAAGTGTCTGAGGTGAGATTTGAAGTCAGGTCCTCCTGACTCCTGCACTGGTGCTGTATCCACTGCACCACCTAGCTGCTCTGGTGGAGTTATTAACAGCTCCTCAAATACTCATCTGACCAGTAGAATGGGGACACTGAGAAAGAACCGGACTGGGCTGTCAAGGAGGCTTGTGTGCTGACTGCCAAAGGGGATACTGGGCCAAGGTTGACTTGGCACAGGACCTGGAACACAGTAGGTGCTTCATAAATGCTTACTGACTGACTGGTTCCAGTTTCCCACATTGCCCCCTCAAGATTCGAAGGGATTGAGTCAGTGTTTTTCATTGCTTCTCTGAGAGGGCTGATTACTCAAAGCATGCGCTTTTCCGAGGCCTTGGGAACCTTCTGAGCCACTTCAGGGTCCCTCCAGAATCCAAAAATAGTCTCCCTATTTTTATGGCCAGATGGGTCCTAGATCTTGGAGGCCTCTCATTTTATAGATGAAGCCCAGAGACAGCACATGACTGAGATAAGATTCACACATAGGCCTTCCTGATGCCCAACTCCGGTTCTTCCTCTGTGGCCCCATTCTGCTTGTCAGGTGAATGTTTGAGCCAGAAGTGAGCCATTTAATCCTGCTTCCTCTCTCCCTCTTTTTACAGATTAAGGAAACTGAGGCAGAAATGAAGGGGATGTGACTTGCCAGGAGTATTACAGCTAGCTTGAGGCTCCAGCAGTCCCAGGAGATACACTTCCTTGCTTCTCTTTCACTTTCACATAGCCCAGTGTGCAGGACACATTACAAGGAGATGCCTGACCCTGCTTTCCTGGAAGGCTCATCAAATTTATTAAGTATAAATTTGTGTTAGAGTTTCATGAACCGCCCCCCCCCCCGTAAGCACTGGTAAATTGTTGGGTGAGATGAGCCCTGGAGAAGTGGAATGTAGGAAAGAGGATTGACCAGGGAATCCCAAGTCCCGAGAACCAGGTACTGTCCTGTCTCTTTATGTGTCCCACTGTGTGACCCAAGGTGGGGCCTCAGTTATCCCATTCCATGGAGTCAAGGTAGAAACAGAGATGCCTTCTGGTCATTCCTGCTCACATGGTCTGATACTCATGTGGACTGTGCCAGGCTGTTCTCCAAACTAAAGTCTATCTCTTCTTTGCTGCCTGACCTCAAGGAATTGGTGTTCACAGAAGTGGGGATGTCTGGGTGGTGAGGTGGTGCAGCATTGACAAAGGTGGCCTCCTGTCTATGATGGAGTAATGAAGCCCATGGGGCATCTGGGTCCTTGGGGGCAGCTACACAGAGTTTATCAGTTCATCCTCTCATCCACTCTGGGCCTAGGATTTTGTCAGTACGAGATGGCCCCACTGAAGCAAGTCAGCAGGTCATCTGTAGCTTATGGTCTTAGAGAGCAGCCTGGGATGCTGAGCTGTGATGGGATAAAGAGACAAAAACCAAGAAAAATTCTGCCTGCCCTCAGCAGAGTTTCCATTCTCCTTTGAGCTCCCTGAGCAGCTCCTGTGGTAGACATGACTGTCACTGACTCCTCACCATCATCACTTTACATGGGTCCTAGAGTTAGCTATTGCTTTTTGAGCTGACTTGCCCTGCATGCCTCAGTTTCTCCCTCAGCGGAATGAGAAGTCTGGTCTCCTTGGCCCCTAGGCTCCCTTCTAATGCCGCTGCCCCGTGCCCCTAGACCAGTTGGAATTCCCCCTTGCGTGAGGGACTTTGAATATCCATGTGTCTTTGCAGGTGAAGAAGCCTGCCTCCTTCGGGGGATGGGCCAGGGTTGACACCTGGTGAAACATTATTTGTGGGGCGCATTTCTCAAGAAACTGGGAGCACATTTTGTGTGATCCATGTCAACTTCTTCTTGATTCCCAAAGCAGCCCCTTGAGAACAGCCTTAGAAATATAGCAAGGTGCTTTGGAGAGTGTCTAGGCCATTTCCCTTGAGGCCCAGAGAGAAGAGACTTGTCCAAGGTCTCACAGGAGTAAGGGGTAGAGAGAGGATTCAAACCCATTCCCTTTGCCTTCCTAGTCAGTTGGTTCTCCACTGCTCTCCCTCCCCCCCATCTCTACCCTGCCAGCAGTAGGATGGCCCCTTGAAATGGAAGCTGAGCATGTTGGGACAGAGCTACAGCCTGGCTGTGGGTGTGGGATGCCAGGAGAGCAGCTGACGTGTTGGGGCACAGGCCTAGTAAGGGGGAGACCTTACTGGTCTTTCACACTTGGAGCCTGAGAATTTCAAGGGAAGACTCCTACTCACTGCTGTTCACTGGCCACACTGGCCTCCTTCACAGTGAGAAATGTCCAGCTGACAGGGGCTGCAGGGGCTCAGTGGGAGAATTTGAGGGGCCAGGCCAGAGAGCTGGGGCACTGAGTCATAGTCTGGGAGAGGTTGATTCTGGCAGGAAGCTTGACTGGGGCAGCTGCCCAGGATTGGGCTCCAAGATGTGTCTGTGCTGTTAGGGCCAACGCAAGCGGGGGTGCAGGGGGTGCTTCCTTGTCTGTGGGCATTTGTGGGTGTATTTGTAGGTGTCTGTTTGGTAGATCTATAGCCATATTCCTATGGTGCGCTCAAATTTAGAATGTTCTATGGCAAACTCTCCTCTCTCACAGCCTCCCCAGTCCCCCAAGACTCCCTGGGGCCTGTGCTTTCTTAGGGCAGCTCTCACTGGCCCAACACCTCTCCCAGGGGTTGGAGTTAGGCCAAGACCTTGGGTTGTAGCAGGAGCAGTGAGATGCCCCCAGGGCACCGTTGGGCATACCTGCCAGCCCAGGGTGGCACTGTGACAGGACTGGCCAGTCTGTGATCCATACCTTTCTGAAGAAAGACCAGGGACTGGTCTTCTCAATCTCTCTGCCATTGACCAAGCATTTAGTAAGTACCTACTGTGTGCCCAGCACAAGTCTTGGGTCTATGGAGAGTCAACCGAAAATAAAAGGATCCCTACCCATGAGGAGCCAGTCTTTTAAAGTGGATCAAACTGAGACTTGGGCCAGTGGAAAGAGTGTTGTCTACCTCTGTGTTGCTCAAGTCATTCCATCGATTTTTAACCTCAGCTTTGTTCTTTGTAAAATGAAGGGGCCAGACTAGGCAATCAATAAACATTCATTAACCACCACATTATGCCAGGAACTGTGTGAAGGGACCGAAGTGCAGAAAGAGGCTAAAGGCCGGCCCTGCCCTCCGGGAGCTTCCTGTCTGCTGTGTGACCCGGGAGCATCTTCCCAGCTTTAGCTCTGTGCTCCTAGGACCCACGGGTTCTTTTCCTCGGAGAGGATGGCCTAGGGCTGGGGGCTTATGAACTGCCTGGCCTGTTTTCTCAGTGGGGTCAGACTTGCAGCCCCAGGGCTCTGTGGTCTCTCTTCATTTTTTATTTGTTTTCTTGTTTATTATTTTATTTGTTTTCAGTTTTCTACAATCACTTCCATAAGTCTTAGATTTTTCTCCCCCTCCCTCCCTGAGTCAACGTGCAATCTTATATGGTCGCTCCACATACATTCCTATTAACCACATTTTCACGTTTATCATATTGCATGGAAGAATTAAAATGAATGGGAGAAACCATGAAAAAAACCCAGACAAAACAAAAAATAACCCAAGAGAAAAATAGTCTGCTTCATTCTGCGTTCCAATTCCTTAGTTCTTTCTCTGGATATGGATGGCACTTTGCCTCAAGCCCTTTGGGAATGCTTTAGGTCCTTGCATTGCTGTGAAGGGCTAGGTTTACCAGAAAAACTCCTCGCACACTGTGGCTGTTACTGTGTAAGGTGTTCTCGTTCTTCTCACTGCACTCAACATCAGTACTCATAAGTTCTTCCAGGTCTCTCTGAAGTCCTCCTGCTCATCCTTTTTTATAGCACAATAGTAGTCCATTACATTCATATGCCACATCTTGTTTAGCCATTCCCCAGTTGATGGGCATCCTCTTGATTTCTGGTTCTTGGTCACCACAAAGAGAGCTGCTATAAAAATTTTTGAACATTGTGGGACCCTTTCACCCCACAGTATCGCTTCTAGGACTTTGGTCTCTTTTCCCATCGCCTGCTGCTTCTCTTCCATGCCCCCACCTCTGTGTGGCTCACCAAGCCTGTCAGGCTTCAGGGGTCCGGCCTCTCTCTCCACCCAGTAACTTGCCTTTTGCAGAGTCCCTGTGGACTCTGAGCTAGGGAGTGAGGGAGGGATCCACAGCCTGGCATAAACCAGTATTTGAGGCCCTGGGGATTTTCAAACAAAAGGACACTATTCTCTGATAATTTGTTTAGGATTAATCCTCTGCATTAGGGGATTAATCTTGAGAGTGGAGGCTGCTAAAGAACAGATGTTTACATCTGGCCGCTCCCCAGCCCAGGGAGGGAAGGAGGGAGTGAGCACGTCCAGATGCCAATGGCCAAAGCCTCATAACGAAGTAATTTGGTTAACTCTCCCTGAGAAAGTTCTTGGGAGAACGAGATCATCCCAAAGGCAGCTTGATTAATGAGTGACTTTCTGTAGTAGCCTGGGCCATCAGCCACTGTAGCTCTTTCACGTGTGGCTGCTCCTGGGTCCAGCCTGGGAGAGGGCAGGGGGTGACCCTTTGGGTACACACAAAACCTGGGAGGGAATGGAGCCGGGAAAGAAAATCTTGTTCTCCCTGAGCCTTTCCTGTGCTGGTCAAACATCCCCCTCACTCACCCCTATCCAAGAAGAGTTTATTAAGGGTAAACTCTGTGCCTGAACTGGACTGAACATGATGCAAAGGCAAGAGGAAAAGTTGTCCCTGCCCTCACGAAGCACATATTCTTCCTGAGGGAATAATGTACCATAGAATATACCATTTTTAGAATTTAAAGTGTCTCAGAAGGGAGCCATTGGGTCCAACCCAAGAGAAGATAAGTCAGGAAGTACAAAGTAATTTGAAGAGAGAGAAGACTTTAAGGTGGAGGTGAGATCTGGAAGGAACTTGGCTATGGATGATGGTCCTGCATCCCCAGGGCACAGGCCTGGAGGTGGACTGGGGAGGCCCAGTTGCCTAGAGGCAGTTTCGTGGGAGCCAGATGGTAAAGGGTTTAGAGGAGTTGATGGCTTGTCTTACTAGCAATAGGGAGCCACTGGAGTTTATTGAGGGAGGGTGTGTGTGACACAATCAGCTCAGAGCTTTAGAAAAATCACTCTGTTTGAATGGAGGATGAGCTGGAGTGGGGAGAGGAGGATCTCAGACTCTTCAGCAGCCACTGCCATAGTTTGGGTGTGAGGTTATGAGGGCTTACCCCAGGGTGGGGGCAGTGTCAGAGGAGAGGAGAGGGCACATTGGAGACAAAGTGCCCGATGTGAAATCTGGAGAGAGACCAGGCTTGATACACAAGGTTGGCCACAGAGACAAGACTGACAAGCCTTAGCACAGCTTGGATTGGGGGTGGGAGAGAGTGAGGAGTCCAGGAGGCCCTCGGTGGGGGGCTGTTCCTTTAGGTGGGCCTCCTGTGACATGATTGGGAGACACCCTGGTCTCAGTCCTCTTGTGGGTGCCCCCCAGGCTGTCTTCATCCTGCCTGAATTGTGGCACCCAGAACAGAACCAGTCACGGGGGGGTCTGCCCAGGGCAGAGGGCAGCAGGCCTGTCCCCTCCTCTCCTCAGGCAGCCTATGTTAGTGTATAGAAGAACTGAGAATGCCAGTGGTGTCACTCCTGCTGCAGCTTGTGTGTGGGTGGCAGTGGGGGGGAGGGGCGAGAGTGGGAAGGGCAACATTCACATCCCTTGTGAGGTTGGGGCCATCATGAGGTGGCTCATTAGCCTTTGGTGCAGGAAGTCTTGAGTTCAAGTGCAACCTTAGACATTTACCACCAGCTGTGTGACTCTTGGCAAGTCACATAACTTCTGTCTGCCCCCACTTTCCTCCATAATAAGGGGAGTCATGCCACTACCTCCTAAGCTTGTTGGTAGAATCTAATGAAATAACCCAGGTAAATGCTGGATATTTGTATTTAAAAGAGCATCATTTGCCGCTTACCAAATGTGAGGGAAGGTTCCTGTTGCTTAGACTGTGGGTCATGGGCACCTACCTTCCGGCTTTGTTTTCTTCTGTGGCCGCAGATCCTGGAGCCCCTGCCTGCCTCCACAAGGGCATCTGTTTGGGTTCTGCTTGGCCCCCAGGGAGCGAGAAGGAACAGGAATGGAAACTAGAGCCACCTTTACTGTTAGAAACTGCCTGAAAGTGACTGAAGTCTTCCTCAGGACCTAGGGAGTTGTCTGCCACTGCTGGAAGCTGGGGATGACCTTCTTTTGGGGCACAGTGATTTAGAGGGGATTCATGTTTCAGGATGGTGTCTAGGTGACATCTACTGTGAATGTAGGCTTCTGTAAATTATCTATAAAAAGGGGACCAGATACCATGTGGGGATAAGCCAGGATAGACCTTTGGAAAAATAACTCAGAGCTGCCTGTGGTCCCCAGCAGACAGCATTATCCAGGCTGGAGGTTTGTTGTTAATCTCAGGAGCTGTCAGTTTCTGTCTGTCTGTCTGTCTGTCTGTCTCTCCCTCTCTCTCTCTCTCTCTCTCTCTCTCTCTCTCTCTCTCTCTCTCTCTCTCTCTCTCTTTCTCCCTTTCCCTCTCTCTCCCTTTCCCTCTCTCTCCCTTTCCCTCTCTCTCCCTCTCTCTCTCCCTCTCCCTCTCCCTCTCCCTCTCCCTCTCCCTCTCCCTCTCCCTCTCTCTCTCTCTCTCTCTCTCTCTCTCTCTCTCTCTCTCTCTCCCTCTCTCCGTCTCTCTCTCTCTCTCTCCCTCCCTCTCTCCCTCTCCCTCCCTCCCTCTTTCCCCCCCCCCACCTCCCCCCCCCGCCCCGTGTGATGCTCCATTTTTCTCCCTATAATCTCCCAACAACCCTTTGGGGAAGGCAGGGTTAGATTTATCCCCATTTTATAGATTTGGGCGGGAGCAGAGAGTGAGATTTGCCCAAGGTCACAAACCCTGACTGGCATTCCCACCACCTTCTCTCCCCAGGCATCTGAAAGTAGGATCTTTCCATGATAGGTTTCCTACTTCCTGATCTCAGGAAGGCCAAACTGTCCCTGGTTCACCTCACTGTCCACTGCCCTAGAGCTGGAGTCCCTTCATGGACTCCTTCCCATGGCCCAGTGGAACGTGGGCTCAGGCTGGGTCTCTGCACAGAAACCTTTCAGAACCTCAGGTAGCCCCACAGAGCTCAGGGGTCTGCCGGTCATTCCCCCTCACACCCCCCAGTGAATTCGATTTGAGAATTAAGGAGGGAGGTAAATGCACTTCAGGTGTGTTTATAAATGCCCCCCTATTCCTACCCCCCACCCCTCCCTGCTCCGGGAGGCTGGTCCTTTCCTGAAAGCCTGGGACACTGTTATTTGTGCTTGTGGGTGGGGCGAGGGGCTGGAAGGAGGCAGGGAATGAATCGGGGAGGCAGTGGGAGGGCTGGCCCGGGATTGGACAGACCACACCCCTCCTGGGTCGGCTGCCAGCTGGGAAGGGTGCTCTGTGCTTCTCCAAGCCAGAGAGGACACACTGGCTGCGGATGAGGAATGGTAGGGCGGCTGCAGACTTGATAACATCGGGGGTCTGCACAGCCCCAACGGACGGGCCTCTCCTTTGATGGCTTTTCCCCCCAGAGAAGCCTGGCTCTCTTCCTCTTGTTGGCTGCTCACTGTTCCAGCTCCAGGGCCCAGTTTTTTAACTTGGTGGACATCGAAGGAGACAGAAGTCACAGCAGGACCCCTCCCCCCCCCAACCTCAGGGCCTCAGGTCGAGAGTACCCCCTTTGCAGCGCCCACGGCCCACAATGCCACCCTGGCTGCCCAGATAGGTGCCCTTGAACCTAACCCAGAGGAGCAGACAATGTCTGGGACTGGGACTCGGCCGGACCCTGGGGTCTCAGAGGCAAATAAAAGGGAGGCCGTGACCCCTTCGCGGGCACCCCCTGGGAGGACAGACGTCAAGGAGGAGAACATTGCTGGTGTTGCTGCCAAGATCCTGAACGTCGCCCAGGGCATCCGCAGCTTCGTTCAGTTTTGGGATGAGAGCCCGGCAGAGGGTGAGGTGGCCTCTCCTGCCGCCCCCACCACCCTTCTTCCAATCCCCTCTGAGTCTGGACCTGGGACAGAGCCAGAACTGAGCGACCCCCGGGAGCGAGAGGACCAGTGCCCGCCTGGGAGGCTTCCACCCCGACTGTAGCTGGGCTGGGACCGACGCCCTCCACCAGACCACGGTTCCTCTGGGAAACAGGTCCCAGGGGCTGCCCTCGGGGTGGCCCTCAGTCCCTCCCCCAGGTAGCGGTTCTTTTCCTCTCTTCCCTGGGGGCCTCCTTCCTGCTGCCCCTGAGGCTCCTCCATCCCCTCGCCCCCAGGGCCACCCGGACAGGCTGGTGGCGGGCAGCCAAGCTTCCCTAGAAAGAGAAGGATTCCTGCGGGTCCTCGCCTTGAGGGATCGTCCGAAAATGCCCTCTAACCGCAGCTCTGGGGCCTGGCCTCTTTCTCCTCTGGTGGTGGGTGCTTTGGGGGACAGGTTCTCTGGCTCAACCCCTAATCAGCCTAATCAGCAGGCCTCAGGCGGAGGTGGCACCCATGGTGGCCACCTCCGTGACAACAGCGGGCATCTTGGGCCGCTGGCTGCCAATGTCTCTGGGTACAGCAATGGTTCTGTTTCTGATGCACTTAATCTGGTGGGCCCTGCTAGTACTGATGCCTCTGGGTCTTGGGGGTCTGATTCGCTAACTGCTTCTGGGCCGCTCTCTCACTCGGGCCGCTATGATGAGGTGCCCTCCTCCCTGCCAAGACTGGCTTTGGTCCCAGGGCGATGCGTGCCCCTGCCAGTCGATGTGCCCTTCTGCAGCCGCCTGGGCACCGAACACTTCTGGCTGCCCAACTATGCCCGCCATGACAGTGCCCAGCAGGTGTGGGCGGCCCTGCGAGAGTGGGAGGGGCTGCTGCGCACGCGGTGTCACCGCTTCCTCGAAGCCTTCTTCTGCTTGCTACTCGTGCCCCGGTGTAACGCCTCCAGCCCCTCCATGTGGCCGCCACCACCACCCTGCCGCGAGTTCTGTGAGGGCCTGCGAGACCTGTGCTGGAGCCAGCTGCACGAGGGCCGCCTGCCTGTGCCCTGCTCTGCCCTCCCAGCCCAGGGGAATGCCCAGTGGGCCTGTGTGTTTATAGACGTGACTGCAGGTAATGCCATGGCCAGCCAGGGCTGCCTCCCCTCCCCCAGTCCTTGCTTTTGTCTGCATGCCAGGTGAGCAGAGGACAAAGAGAGAGGGAGCCTGGGCCTGGCTGAGCTTGGAGGTGCCCCTGGTCCCATTGACTCCTCTACCCCTGGGCTTGCTCAACTTCTTAAAGGAAGGACAGTGCACAGAATTGGGCAGGAGCTTCCAGATATCTTGTGTGTCTGTGCCTGGTTGGATTAGTACAGAGACAGGGCCCTGGCTCTGGAGCCAGAAGCCCTGGGCTCAGATTTCTCCTCTGGTACTTATCACCTGTGGCACTGGGGACCTTTCTGTCTACTCATCTGTAAGATGGAGGAGTTGCTGGGTGATCTACTAGATCTGAATTTGTAAGGGATGGTTGTTTAGGCCTCTCCTGATTCTAGGGACCCAGAGATGCAGCTCTGGGGCCCACCCTGCTCATCCTCACGGCTGAGGCAGGAGCAAGCCTCCATTCCCTCCTCCTCCTTTTGCCCCCAAGGTAACGTGTGCATGCCTGCCAGCCCATGACCAGAGCTCTATATGCCCCAGTGTGGCATAGTCCAATACCCACCTTAGCCCAAGCATATTCCCTTCAGTCAGCTGGCCTCACACACAGACCTTTGAGTGTGCCCACCTTGGAAGGAGCCCTGGGTATCCAGGATGGGGAGCTCCTGCCAAGGAAGGGTGGGGAGTTTCTCTATTTCATAGCCCCCAAAAGCAGGGGCCAAACCGAGGAAAGCCTCAGCCCTCTTATCCCTCTGGGTTGGGGAGACAAGAAGAGGAGCCTGGGGTCCTGCTTCCCCACTCTGTCTCTTAAACTCTCATGGGTGACCTAAAGGATTGACCTTCAGAAAGATGTCCTTTTTCCTTGACTGGCTTTCAGGGCTCCCTCTGTTTCCTGTCCCAGCTTGTAGGAAGGTATCCTTCCTTCCCCAGCTTTTATCATTAATGGGGTCACTCAGTCAGTGACCTTGAGCTGCAGAACTGGCCCAAGTGTGCATGGGTGTGCATGTGTGTGTGTGCACGTACGAAAGGTCAGCAGAGGCAGAAGGCATTAAGAGGCCAAGGTTCCTTTCATTTTCTCTGCCTCATACTCTCCTGAGCAGTCCGACTCCACGAAATCCCCTTCGGTTCTGGGAGCCCCCCCTACCCTTTGCAAGCAACAGAGCTTGTCCTGCATCCCTGAGGCTGTTTATGAAGAATCCCAGGGTGGCTCCCATTGGTCAGGCACCTCCAATCCCACCCCTCGAAGGGCCGGCTTGCTGACCATTGAGGCCCAACAATGTGTCAGGGGGGGGTCAGGCAAAGCCTCCCTGAGGAACTGGGGCCTGGGGCAGGGCCAGGGGGAGGTGGGAAGTGGGGGCCTGGGATTTCTTGTGGATTTCTACCTTGTTGCCCCTTTCTTCAGACCTCAGGCTGCTCTGGGCTGCCCTGGGGCTTTGGGCCCCAGCTGTGGCCATCCTGATGTGAGCCCCAGCCAGGCCCTGAACTACTTTCTTACTGCTTTCAGATTGAAAGGTCTGACCTCCTTGAGCTGGCAGGGCCAAATTTTCAGACCGGGTTTAGGGACATTTCCTTTTTTTCAGGGAGCTAGCCAGGGCTCATTCATGACATCTTCTGACACTACCCAGGGCCTCCCTCTGCTTCTGACTGGCTCAGGATCCCCCCCCACCCCACCCCCACACCCCCTCCGGGACCTTCAGCCAGAGGCTGACTGGCCACTTGGGTACATTCTTGTTCAGGAGCCCTCCCTGGACACAGATTCTGGGATGATTCTTTCAAACTCAGAAGGACTGAATCCCTGAGGATAAAACTGTCACTGATTCTTAGATGAAGGAATAAGAAAGGCTTAGTGTGGCAGGCAGGGCCAAGAGCCCAGAGAATGTCTGGGACTTGTCACAGGCCCAGAGGATCTGCTGCCCTCCAGCCTCATTCTCCTGCAGTAACCCAAAGGGGAGAGAGATGACTCTGCCCTCCAGAAGCCCCAGGGGAGTTAGAGCTTCAATTAGGCAGAGGCCTCTGAAGGGCAGGCAGGCCACCCCCCCCCCCCCCAACACACACATACACAGTGGACTATTGGCTGCCTCCTACCCTTTGCCCAAACCAAGCTGCTCCAGGAACTTCCTCTAAATTCCCTACCCCCTCAGGGAAGTGAGAGTCTGAGAGTCTGTGAGTCAGGCTGGTTGATATTGGTGGTTGGGTTACCCGGCCCCTTAAACCTGGTGCCCCTCTCCCTACTAAGTAGGGAACCTGATACCAGGCCCACCCTGCGCCTTCTTCTTCTGGCCCAGGGCTCTTCTGGCCCATGGACTTCTGTTAAAGAGAGATAGAGAGAGTGTGTGGGGAGGGAGGGAGGGGGGAACTCAGCTGCCTCTAACTTGCTGGAGTCCTAGGGGCTTGTGGAAGTTCTCAGCTAAAGGGTCATTAATTTGGGGAACATCTCTGGATGGATTGTGCTGGATGCTGAATGCCCTAGCCCTGATCCCTTTGGGTTACCTTGGCTCTCCCTCTGGACTCTGGATTGTGGTGCTGGCCCTGAGGGACAGGCAAAGGTTGAGTAGGAGCTTTCTTCTTTGTAGAGTTTGTGGGGTGGGGGTGATGTGTCACACACACACACACACACACACACACACACACAAATGATCCTTGATAAACGGGGAGGAGAGGAACAGGCCCAGGGCTTTGGGGCTCCATTAGAAAAAAGTTATTCCTTGGGCCTTAAATTGGGGCAGACTGCATAGAGGCAGAGGCAGCATGGGGACAGTCAGGAGAAGGCCAGCCCAACCCTGATTTGTACACAGTCCGGTAGCCTGAGACAGCACACATGGCTAGGCTGTGAGCTGCATGGGGTAGGGACCGGCCAGGAGAGAGGAGATCGAGGGAAGCCCTGGACATACTCAAAGCTGCCATCCTCTGATTTGGGGTTAGTGGCAGGGTCTCCTCAGTCGAAGAGTGACACAGATAAGGGGGGGGGCTGCCTCTTGGCCCCCCAGGAGTTCTGGGGATGTCCCACGTCAGTAGTGACCCCAGTTCATGGAGGAACTGTTTTCAGCCTTCTCAAGAATTCTCTGCAAGATGTGGGTCAGGGGCACAATGCGTGAAACAATGAGACAGGACCTCTGCTGTCTGGGTGACCAGGGCATAGCCCTTGTGACCCAAAGAGAAAAGCCTCAGCCTGGTGGCCGGTGCATGTCTGATGGGTGCAGAATGTGGGCCAGAGGACTCCTAGAGCCAACCTGCGGATGCCTGGGAGCGGCAACCGGAGAAAGGGTACTTGATATTTTGGGTCTTTCCTGTGGTTTCCAGTGATCTAAATATGTACAGGTCACTCTCAGTTCTCTCAGCTCTGCACATGGCCCAGCGGCGCCCCCTGCCCTGCCAGTCAGAGCTCTAGAGACACACAGCTCTTTGGGCACTGACTAGGCTTTGTCCAGATCCTCTCCCCCCCAAACCCCCACAGAAGGACTTTATGGACTTTTATCTTTACTCCCTCTGCCTTCCACATCTCAGAGCCTGGATTCATGATTCTGCCTTTATAGGCTCTTCAGGCTTTGAGGATTCCCAGGTCATCTGGGCAGAGAGGGAACTGGCCAAGTTAGTAGTCAGACCTGGGCAAGAATCCAGGTCAGAGGTACAGATTCAGAGCTGGGAGGGCTAGTCCACTCCACAAAGGAAAGAAACAGGCCCAGGGAGCGTGAGTGACTTTCCCAGTCAGTGCTCCAAAGTGTCTGAGGCAGGATCGGAACCCAGAGCTTTTTGAGTCCAAGTCTCCTGTTTCTTGACCCAGATCCCATAGAGCATCTAAGCAACACCATTCTGGTCAATCACAGCTGTCGATGAAACAGAACAGAGGCATCCTGAGGGGTCAGCCCTGGATGAGTGCCCAAGGACCTGGTTCTATCACCTACTTAAGACCTACGTGACCTTGGGTTCCATCTTTACCCTTCTGGGCCTCAGTTTCCTCCTTTGTAAATACAAGGAGGTTGGGCAAGATGAGGCTCATCGAAGAGGCAAAGAATCATTTATTAATCATCTCATGTGTGCCTGGCACTGGGCCAACTACTGGATCTAAAGATACTCAAGCAAAAGTTCTTTGCCTTCCAGTGGAGAGATAAAACCCACAGGATAAGGGGAGGGCAGGGTGAGGCGTTTGGGAGTGAGTGAGTGGAGGAGCTTAGGACTTAGTTGAGGCCCTGAGCCCATGGAGGCTGGCTCTACTCTTCCAGACAGAGCAGGAGTCAGTTCTGATCTCCTTTCTTGACCCTGGTTCTATTGTCTTATGAGATGGAAGGACAACCAGCGGTGTAACCCTACTTTAGAGGTGAGGAAACTGAGGCACAGAGAACTGAAGTGATGACATTCTAGAGATGAGATTTGGACCCAGGTCTTCCTGTCTCTAAGTTGCAGTGCCTAGGAGGGAGCATTGGCTGAGGAAGCATGGTCCCAGTGCCCAGATACATACTTGTGCCACAGCACGTTCCTAAAATTGAGAACAGCCCAAGTGTCATTACTTGGGGGGCCTTGTGGGCTAGAGATAATTGAGCCAGGTGCCCATGGCTGGAGCCCCTCTGTCCTCCATGTCTCTGTGCTGCAGGGCTGCAGGGGCCTCTCCCCACTGGGTCAGCTGTCATGAGAATAAGGCGGACATCACTCTGGACTTTTGGCAGTGACTCTCCTCCCCTCCCCCAGCAGCAGCCGAGCCACAGCTGAGGGTTTGGCATCTCTCTGTTTTAGCCAGAGGTGAGCCATAACCAGCATCCAAACGATGAGCCAACAGACTACACCAGGCAATTCTGGGCTCTGATTTTCCCAGGAAGAAACTCTGCAGGGCCCCACTCTTCTTAAATGGTTTAACTCACTGAGGTCGCATTAGCCTTGTTCATTCATTCAAACGATGCCAATTCAGGGCCATAGAGGGATATTAAGGCTGGATCCCTGCCCTAGGAACTTCTGCTCTTAGGAGTGACAGGACAGTGGATGTGTAGGACTTGGAGCTGGCAAGACCTGAGTTCAAATTTGACCTCAGATATATCCTAGCTGTGTGACCCTGGGCAAATCTCTTCAGCTCCACCTGCCTCAGTTTCCTTATCCATAAAAATGACTGGAGTGTTATTTGGTCGACACCTTCCTGGATAGGTCCAGAGAGACTGAAAGTTACCTTGTGATCTATCCTCCATGCCCTGGATAGCTGGCAATCTCACCCCCTTGAGCAACTCCAGGGCAGGTAGAGAGGGCGCTGGCCTCACATCAGATTAGGGTCACCTCCCAACTTGCTCACACTCAGAGTTGGAAGATTTTGGAACCAAAAGACTCCCCCCACATTCATTTATGGAGCCTGATGTTCTTTTCATCCCCTAACTTGCTCCAGGATTTTGTCTCTCAGTCTGTTTACTCATCTATAAAATGGGGAAGGGATGCTTATAATCCCCATCCCACAGCACCTTGCAAGCTGCAGCACTGTCTAAGTGTGCATCTGGTTGGGATTATTGGACAAAAGGAGATAGCAGGTCTTTTGGAAAGAGTCTGGAGCTGGGAGTCAGGAGGCTTGGGTTCTAGCCCTTGTTCTGCTATTAAGCCAGCTGGGCGTTCTTGAGTCAGCTTGTTAGAGGCCCCTCGCAGCCTGAGCCTTCACTAATGTCAGGTACTGGTTGAGGTGCTGAGGGAGGGGCAGGCATCCTGCCCTGCGGAGTGAATAGATGCCTTTGTCTTTGGTGTGGGATGGCATTGGTCACTGGGACATGTTCCGGATCCTCGAATGGAGTGTGGCCCAACATTCATATCCATGGTCAAGACTGGTCAGTTCAAGAAACCTTCAGGATCATTAGGAGTGATCTCGAGAGAGAGAGAGCTAAGGCTCCAGCTGATCCTCCAGAGCTGAGGATTCCCCTGGGGGATGTAGATGGTGGCCTGTCCATTGAGACTCAGCCTTGCCCTCCCATGAGTGCATCAGAGGTTGGCCAACCACCGTGCTAGTGGCCTTTCTTCCTTCTGCTACCCGCGGGGCTGTGTGTTGGTCATCGCCTCCACTGTTACATAGCCAGCCAGTCTTCTTATGTCTCCATCATGTTTCTTTGGTTATCTGACTGGTATTAATGGTTGGGTCTGTGTTTCAGGGAAAAGTGAGCCCTCTCCTCCTCCGATTCAGCCAGCTTATTGTCTGTTGTGTCTGTCCTTTGTGTCTGTCTGGCAATAGAGGTATACCAATCACTCTACAGAGAGATGGAAATCTGGATGGTTTTATCAGCTGACCCTCTGTTTGGGTATTATTAATGACTGGGAAATGAACTAACAAATGAGTGGTGGTTACTTTAGGGTCTGTGATGTCTTTATTAGGGAGGAGAGGTTCCTCCACTGAACCTGATTGCAGCCCCTCTAGGATTTGGTAGGTGATCTTACATGCCAGACCAGTTCTCAGACATGAGACCCCAAGTCCCTGGTCTTCCCATCTTGGGAAATCACAGGACAACTTGGTGTTTGACCAGGACTGCAGGCAAGCAAATTCCTCACGGAGATCCCTATTCAGCCCACCCGGCTTATGTGGGAGGCCCTCTCTAATTACATAGTCTGTGGTTAACCGGCAAACTGTTATGTAAATGGTGTGAAGTTTGCTGCTTGTTCTTTCTTTGTGGAATCGCAGCTACTAAGGCCTAGCCCTGGAGCCCTGACCTGGCATCATCCCTGTGACTCTGTGGGTGATTCAGCTGCCTGGAGGGAAGGCCTATGATTCACAGCTGACGCAGGCCTGCTCCGGAGCCTCCAAATAGGAAGGCAGGGAGGGGACCCCCCTTCCCCTCTTCAGCCCCAATCTCCAGGTCTCTCAGGCACTGCCTGAGAGCCTGTCTGCCAGGCTGGGAGGGTTAATGGTGCCTCCGAGTTCTGCTTGTGTTGTGGCTCTCACTCTGTAGGAGGGACGTTGGTCGGCTCACAAAACCCTTTCTCGAAGGCATGAAGCAAAGCCCCCACACAACAGCTGGGGAGAGCAGATGGCTGGGATTTGCATCTGGAGAATAATTTTTTGTGTAGAAAACATTTCATTAAATAGTCTCATTCTCTAAAGAAGATGGGTGAGTCATTAGCCAGAATCTTGGATTTACCAAATTCTTTTTCTCAAAGTAATTCTTTCTGATTCCCCTGAAGGGAGTGATTGTCCACTGGCCAAGAACGGATCCTTGACCCAGCGTGGAGGAGGGGGTCACCAGGTCTCCCATCTCTGGAGCTGAGGATGAGTGGGGGTGGATCCGAGAAACTGTGCCCAGATTCCCTCATATATAACTCTGGCTAAAGGTGATTTGTCTTGGAAGCAGTCACTCCTATCTCTCGGCCCTGCTTGCGGAGGACGTTGGTACTCAGATATAAGGGAAGCAGCTGTAAGGGCCTTCCTGGAGGTGCCTGTCTGGGCACTTCTCCACAGGCATCTCTGGTCATCTGGGAGAGAAACTGCTCCCTACACCCCTGGGGAGAACCCAGGCAGGAAGGGATATCATGGCATAAGGTGGCAGAAACTCCCCAGGAACCTTCCCCTTTCTCATCATAGAAGAGAGGAGGAGGAACAACTGGTCCTCAGTGTGTGGATAGAAAGAAGTGGGACAGAATTTAGTGACTCACTCTTGGGAACACCATCAGCCAGGAATAGAGGTCTGGGGCCACGCTTGATTATTTTCTCGGGCTGGACCAGAATCAGTCCTTGGGCCCAGGCCCAGCCCTAGCTTCCTTCCTTGGGCACTCAGGATCACGTCTACTTAGGAATGAGGGGCTTGCTGACCTTGTGATGATCCAGAGAGCCAGAAAGGTCACTAGTGCAAAGGGGGCCCACTATGTCCTGGAGCCATCATAGGCTGGACCTGGAGGCATGAAACCTCAGCTACTTGCTGATCAGGTGACCTTGGGCCAGTCTCTTGACTGTGCTGATCAGCAGGTTCCTCCTTTATAAAAGAGGAGCAATACTTCATTGGGAGAATCAAACAAGGTGTCTGTGCCGGTAGGTCCTTCCAGATGGAGCTATTTATACATAAAGTGCTTTGCAGTCCTTAAAGGTAGACACGTTTCCCATTTTCCTCCCCCTCCTCCTCCTCCTGCTCCCCCTTACTCTTCCTCCTCCTCACCTGCCTCATAGGGCCCTCCTGTGCAGGAGGGAGGCTCTCATCAAACCACAGTGCTGGGCACGTGTATCCTCACAATGGAAATGACAATGAGGAGGCCCATCTTTCCCATTGGGGTTCAGATGGAAGCAGTGTTGGGACAAGTCCTGCTGTTTGTACTTGAATTAAGGTGGGGGGATGGAAGATATCCTCCTGGCCAGTCCTCAGTCCAGTTGCAGGTGCTCATGGGGGAGATGATGTGGCTTCTTTCTCTTCCCATTTGGTCTCCTCTCATAGGTCTCTGGATTTTTAAGACTGCTCTAATGTAAATAGTATATGGTTTCATCCAATTATATGAAAAGATAATTTTCAACATTCATTTTTTATAAGATTTTGAGTTCCAGATTTTTTTCCCTCCATTCCTCCCACCCTCCCCTTTCTTCTCCTTAAGGTGGTAAGCAGTCTGATATAGGTTGTGTGCACCATCATGTAAAACATTTTTCCACATTAGTCATGTTGTGAAAGAAGGAAAAAAAAGCACAGAAAGATAAAGTGAAAATTGTCTGCTTCCATCTGCATTCCAAGTCCTTCAATTCTTACTTTGGATGCAGATAACATTATCCATCATGAATCCTTTAAAACTGTCCTGGAATCATTGCATTGCTGAGAAGAGCTAAGTATCAAAACTGGTCATCCCACACTATGGCTGTTAGTGTGTACAATGTTCTGGTTCTGCTCACTTCAGTCAGCATTAGTTCATATAAGTCTTTCCAGGTTTTTCTGAAGTCCAACTCTTCATCATTTCTTGTAGCACAATAGCATTCCATCACATTCATATGCTACAACTTGTTCAGCCACTCTCCAATGGATGGTGCCATCACAAAAAGAGCTGCTATAAATAGTTTTCTACATGTGGGTCCTTTTCCCTTTTTTAAAGATAAATCTCATTATGATACAGACCTAGTAAATGGCATTACTGGATCAATTCACAACGCCACCAACAATAGATTGATGTCCCAATTTCCCCACATCTTTTCCAACGTTGATAATCTTTTTCTGTTACATTAGCCAATCTGATAGGTGTGAAGTGGTACCTCAGAGTGTTTGTAAGTTGCATTTCTCTAATGAATAGTGAATTAGAGCATTTTTTCACATGATTATAGATAGCTTTGACTTCTTCATTTAAAAACTGCCCATTCACATCCTTTAACCACTTATCCATTGGGGAATGACTCGTATTCTTATAAATTCGACTCAGTTCTCTCTATAAAATGAGGCCATTATCAGAGACACTAGCTGTAAAAATTGTTTCTCAGCTTTCTGCTTTCCTTCTAATCTTGGTTGCACTGGTTTTGTTTTTGGAAACACTTTTTAATTTAATAGATTCAAAATTTTACATTTTAATATAAATTTATTTATTTAACTTTTTACATTCATTTTCACAAAATTTTGGGTTCCAAATTTTCTCCCCATTTGTCCTCTCCCCCCACCCCAATACACTGAGCATTCTAATTTCCCCTATCACCAATCTGCCCTCTCTTCTATCATCCCTCCCTTCTCTTTTCCCCATCTTCTCTTTTGTCCTGTAAGGCCAGATGACTTTCTATTCCCCATTAACTGTATTTCTTACTTCCTAGTAGCAGCAACAATACAGTTGTTCCTAAAACTTTGAGTTCCAAATTCTCCCCATCCCTCCCTCCCCACCTATTCCCTTTGGGAAGGCAGGCAATTCAATATAGGCCATATCTGTGTAGTTTTGCAAATGACTTCAATAACAGTCATGTTCTGTAAGACTAACTATATTTCCCTCCATCCTATCCTGCCCCCCATTGTTTCTATTCTCTCTTTTGGTCCTGTCCCTCCCCAAGAGTGTTGACTTCAAATTGCTCCCTCCTCCCATTGCCCTCCCTTCCATCATCCTCCCCACCTTGCTTATCTCCTTCTCCCCCACTTTCCTGTATTGTAAGATAGGTTTTCATACCAAAATGAGTGTGCATTTTATTCCTTCCTTTAGTTGAATGTGATGAGAGTAAACTTCATGTTTTTTTCTCAGCTCTCCTCTTTTTTCCTTCCACTAAAACGTCTCCTGCTTGCCTCTTGAATGAGAGATAATTTACCCCATTCCATTTCACCCTCTCTCCTCCACTACATTTCTCTCTCACCATTTACCTTAATTTCTTTTAAGATATGGTCCCATCCTATTCAATTCACTCTGTGCTCTCTGTCTCTGTGTGTGTGTGTGCATGTGTGTATGTGTGTGTATGTGTGCGCACGTGTGTACATGTGTGTGTGTATGTGTGTGTGTGTAGTCCCACCAACTATCCAGATACTGAAAAGTTTTAAGAGTTACAAATATTGTCTTTCCATGTAGGAATTTAAGCAGTTCAACTTTAGTAAGTCCCTTATGACTCCTTTTTGCTGTTTGCTTTTTCATGCTTCTTCTCATTCTTGTGTTTGAAGGTCAAATTTTCTTTTCAGCTCTGGTCTTTTCATCAAGAATGCTTGAAAGTCCTCTATTTCATTGAAAGACCATATTTTCCCCTGAAGTATTATACTCAGTTTTGCTGGGTAGGTGATTCTTGGTTTTAGTCCTAGTTCCTTTGACTTCTGAAATATCCTATTCCACGCCCTTTGATCCCTTAATGTAGAAGCTGCTAGATCTTGTGTTATCCTGATTGTATTTCCACAATACTGGAATTGTTTCTTTCTAGCTGCTTACAATATTTTCTCCTTGACCTGGGAACTCTGGAATTCGGCCACAATGTTCCTAGGAGTTTCTCTTTTTGGATCTCTTTCAGGCGGTGATCGATGGATTACTTCAATACTTATTTTGTCTAGGCTCTTTTTTTGATCATGGCTTTCAGGTAGTCCCATAATTTTTAAATTGTCTCTCCTGGATCTATTTTCCAGGTCAGTTGTTTCTCCAATGAGATATTTCACATTATCTTCCATTTTTTCATTCTTTTGGTTTTGTTTTGTGATTTCTTGGTTTCTCAGAAAGTCATTAGCCTTCATCTGTTCCATTCTAATTTTGAGAGAACTATTTTTTTCAGTGAGCTTTTGAACCTCTTTTTCCATTTGGCTAATTCTGCTTTTGAAAGCATTCTTCTCCTCATTGGCTTTTTGAACCTCTTTTGCCAATTTAGTGAGCCTATTTTTGAAGGTGTTATTTTCTTCAGCATTTTTTGGGGTCTCCTTTAGCAAGGTATTGACCTGTTTTTCATGCTTTTCTTGCATCTCATTTCTCTTCCCAGTTTTCCCTCCACCTGTCTAACTTGATTTTCACAATCCTTTTTGAGCTCTTCCATGGCCTGAGCCCATTGAATATCTATTTCGGATGTTTGGGATACAGAGGCCTTGGCTTCTATGTCTTTCCCTGATGGTAAGCATTGTACTTCCTCATCAGAAAGGAAAGGTGGAAACATTTGTTCACCAAGAAAGTAACCTTTTATGATCTTACTTTTTTTCCCTTTCCTGGGCATTTTCCCAGGCAGTTACTTGACTTCTGAGATTCCTTTCCACACGGGTGGATCCAGATCTGCCCAGCTAGTGCTTGGGGTCTGAGATTCAAATGTTACTTCCCAGCCTCAGGGCTTTCAGAAGTGGGCACGGCTACTATTCAGTGTGAGCTTAAGTTCAGGTACTCAGGTGGGGGCAGGGCCGCCTCCCAGGCTCAATTCCCTCAGGGGGTTTATGTGGAGACCTTCAGAAATGGCCCAAGCTCCTGCCTGCTCCGGGAGTCCCGGGCCACTGCTGCCTCTGCTGCTGCCTCCCAAGGGGGCCCAAGTCACGGAGACACCCCACTACCCTCTCGGCCAGCCTAGCAGTCTCTCTCACTGACCTTTAGCGCCTGTGGGTGGAGGGACCTTCGCGGCCGCCAGAGATTCTGTCCCTGAAGCCTGCTCGGATCTGCTCCTCTGGGGCCGTGTGGCCAGGGCACGGCAGGGGTGGGCTCTGCTGTCCAGTGCGTGACAGACCTTTGGTGCCAGTTTTTCAGGGCTCTCTGGAACAGAAATCTCCACTGCATTGCTGCACGGCTTGCACTGCTCCAGAATTTGTGGGGAGTTCTTTTTACAGGAAATTTATGGGCTGTGGGTTCGGAGCTAGCATGCATGAGTCTTTCTACTCCGCCATCTTGGCTCCTCCCCAAAATTTTACACTTTGTATTTTGTAATGCTCTCTATCTCATTTGGTTATAAATTCTTTCCTTTTCCATAGACCTGACAGATAAACTCTTAACTTGCTCTCCAAATTTGCTTATAATGTCATCCTTTCTTTCTAAATCATGTACCCATTTTGACTTTATCTTGGTATATGGTGTGAGATGTTGGTCTATGCCTAGTTTTTACCATACTATTTTCCAGTTTTCCCAGAAGTTTTTGTCAAATCATGAGCAAATTTCTTGAGCAAATGTGGATCTTTGGGTTTATTAAATACTAGGTTATTGTTAAGGTCATTTACTACTTGTCTTGTGTGCCTACCACAAGCTCCTAGCTAATAGGTCACCTTCCTTTGCATTTTTTTCACTAATTCCCTTGATATTCTCTGGATTTCGAGATCCTTGCTGTTCATGTAGTTTGGAGGTCATGAGTAGAGTGCCTTTATAAAAATGGTGCTACTTTAACATGTGTGGGTCAGTGCCATTTGCAGGCTGTTGTGGGTGACCATGTACAAGTCTGCCATCAGTCTCTTTTAAGATGATTTGCTGGTTGGATTCTCAAGCATGTCTTAGGTGTGTGTTTGTATTAGAGCAACCATGTAAATAAATGTAGAATTAGTGCTTAGTACAGGTGCTTAATCGGTGCTTCCTGATTGACTGACTGGTGGTCAGCTTTGCCTGGGACAGAGCCCTGCAGTGTCCCAGGCTGCCCAACTCCACCACAGATAGCCCAGAAGTCAGAGCTCTTGGGATCAAAGACTAAGATGGTAGGAGGAAACTTCAAGGCCATTGGGTCTAGACTACTCATTTTATAGACAGGGAAACAGAGGCACAGGGAGGTTAGGGACTTGCTTGGCCCTCAGCTATTGTCTGAAGCCAGATTTAAACTTGGGTCTGTCAGAATCCATGCCTATTACACCAAGCTGCCTCCAGGGAGGGGTATTTGAGGGTCCTTAGGTACCAGGTGCAAAAGGTAGATTAGATCTCTCCATGGTCCCTTCCCAATGTGACATTTTCTAACTGCAGGCCCTAAGGCTTTCTTGCTCCAAAGAAGCAGTCAGATGTTTCTAGTTCTGGACACCACAGTTGACCAAGGGCCATGACCAGTAAGGCAGAAGGCATCCAGTCTTGTAAGGAGCCTCGAGTCAGGGCTATGTGAGGCTCACCTGGCCAGATTGGGATCTTTAGCCTGGAGAGGAAAAGACTCTGGGTGGGGGAAGGGGGGAGCATAGGAGATCTGTCTTCAAAGTATCTGAAGGACTGTTCTGGGGAAGAGGGTTCATCCTTATTCTGCTGCCCCACCACCACCAGGGCAGAGTCAGAAGCCCTAGAGGCTTGTTAAGAATTGAAAACCTCCTAATGAATCTTTTTAAAGAAAACCTCCTAATGAATGCTTAATTATAGGCAGCTGGTGGTATAATGTATATAGTGTAGGACTTAGGAGTCTGGAAGATCTGAGTTCAAATTTGACCTTAGACATTTCCTAGGTGTGTGACTTTAGGCAAGTCTGAACTTTGCCTCAGTTTCCAAATCTGTAAAATGAGGAAGTTGTCCTTGCTGGCTTCTTGATCTCCATCCAGCTCTAAGTCTGGCCTGTGGCTGTCTGTGTGAGGCTGGCATTCTTAATTGTGGGCACAGATATGATTCCCTCCTTAGCTTCCACTTTAGATCTGTGCCCAGGTTTGGCCTAGTTGGAAGGGAGAAACCCTTTTGGGCCAGAGGTCCCCACTTAAAAAACTTGCCCCCTCCCCAGTTTCCTTTGGTGTTTAGACATCGAAATGTCTAAGGGAGGCTGCTGGGGCCTCACTACTGACCCTCTAGGAATCCTTGGCAAATCATAGACCCTGGCCCTGACTTGGGTACTCTGAAGGCTGCCCACACCTGCTTTTTCCTGTGCCAAGCATTTCCATGGCTCTGGTGGTGTCCAGGGGAGACCAGGAGCCCCCTCCAGGGTTGAGGATCTTGAATCTTGTAATCCATGGCCAGCCACAGGAGGAATCCCTACCTCCTCCTGCCACCAAGCTCCCCTTTCTCATCTTTTTCACAGAGTTTTGTCTTCTCATTGATACTGTGAGGTCCCAGGGGAGAGTAATTTGCTGATGTTTGTATAAATCTTCAAGCCTTGCTAAGGGCTTCTGCCCTGGACATACACTCTGGCACAGGACTGTCTGAACCCTGGCAAGCTAGGGATGAGATCCTCTAGGTCAGATCTGGCACTAGGCTGGTTCCCGTGCCTTGGTTTCTCCCCTCATCATTCCTGGTGCTGCTGTCCACACTCCTAAACCTTCTTCACAGAAATGTGGGTGTCCCCAAGGATGGCTGGCAGGCAGCACCTTGGCCATCTCCTCTCCAAGCCTTACCAGATCTCATAGAGAATGCTTTCTCTCTTCTTTTCCAGAAAATTTGAGTGCTGAAGTAAACCTCCCTCAGCTCCTCGGGCAGCCTCCCCCCAAGCATGTCTCCCAGATCTATGACCCTGACATTGGCCTGGCCTATGTCTTTGGGTCCAATGCCAATGGCGGCCAGGTGGCACGGTACCATGTGCCCAACCCCTTCTACAGAGACTTTTCTCTGCTCTTTCACATCAAGCCTACTAGTGAGCAGGCTGGGGTGCTGCTGGCACTCACTGACGCAGCCCAGGCCATCATCTCCATGGGTGTGAAGATCTCAGAGCCCCATGGCGGCAAACAAGATGTGCTCTTCTTCTACACGGAGCCCGGCATGGGGGAGACACGCATAGCAGCCAGCTTCAGCTTGCCATCCTTCGTGAACCAGTGGACGCGCTTTGCAGTCAGTGTGGATGGTGACGAGGTTGCCCTCTATGTGAACTGTAAGGAGATCCAGAGGCTCCCTCTGGATCGGTCTTCAGAGGAGCTGGAACTGGAACCTGGTGCGGGCCTCTTTGTGGCCCAAGCAGGAGCAGCTGACCCCGACAAGTTCCAGGTGAGATGCCCTCGTCCAGTGTTACTGGCCCTTGTTCTGACTCTGGAGAACAAAGAGGCTGGGAACCCTTCCCACCCCCTATCCAGCCCTCCCCTGGGTGGCAGGGGGTTTAAAGAAGTGTGTGGAGAAGTGGGTGTCTGTGGCACTGCAGCCGGCCCCTCCTGAACATGAGTGTGCAAGCTGGGGGAAGGGGAAGGGGCATCCAGAAGTGGGGAGGTCCTAGTGCAGGTGCCTGGAGGAGAGGGGGTGCCTAGCATGGGAGGGGGCAACTCGCCATTCCTGAAGTCTGAACTCCAGTTGCCTAATTCATGAAGACTGCTTATGTCTAAGTCTGTCCTCAGGAGCCAATCCAGGGACCGTTAGGTCCTGGCCCAGCTCTGGTTTTCTTGGGAGGGATTCAGGTTCACATAGA
Source organism: Bettongia penicillata ogilbyi (assembly GCA_023548195.1). NCBI lineage: Eukaryota > Metazoa > Chordata > Mammalia > Diprotodontia > Potoroidae > Bettongia > Bettongia penicillata. The sequence continues at coordinate 4,829,053 of JAJHZJ010000134.1, forward strand.
GGATTGTTGTGGACTGAGACAGGCTGCCAAGAGCTGGGGGATTCTTTGGTGATGGTATAGAGCTCCTGGGAGAGATTCCCCATGGGGGGGAACTGTCAGGGCCTCTGCCTGGCTGGCTGGCACCATTCAACATCCAGTGCTGTGCCCCTAGGTCCTCCGAGTGGAGCTAGAACTCTGCAGAGTTCCACCAGGCCAGGGAGGGTTCTAGTCCAGGGCTGGGGCAGAATGATGTGGGGCTTCTTTGCAGAACTGCCAGGCAACATCTGGAAGGGCTGGTTGCCAGAGGGATATCTACCAGGTGACAGGCTTTTTCAGCCCTTGCATGTCACAGAGACAAGTCTGGGGCAGTTAGGTGGAACATTGGACAGAGCACCAGTCCTAGAGTCAAAGGACCTGAGTTCAAATTGAGCCTCAGACACTTACTAGCTGTGTGGCCCTGGGCAAATCACTTAACCCTAATCGCCTAAAAAACAAAGAGAAGACCAGTCTAGCTGCTTCCTTGTGTCCCTGCAGAGGCCAGAGGCCCCAACCTGGGTGTAAGGAGGGGTAGGCAGGCAGGCACGTGGGGAAGCCCTGAGGATACTGAAAATATAAGGAAAAACCAGCCTTTGTCTTCAAGAAGCAGTGTGGGAAGGATGCACATGAGATTTGGCATGCATGGATCTGGGTTCAAATCCTCTCTTTACCATTGATTTTCTGTTGGACCCTGTTAACTTCCTGGAGCTCAGTTTCTCTCTCAGTAAATTGAGGCAAGACTCGAGATCACTTCTTGAGCTCCCCCGGTGGTCTCTGATGCTGGGGGAGCCGATTGGCTACTGTGCATGTGTCTGTGCATATGTGAGGCCCCAGCCAGCTCTAAGGATGTAGGCCTGTGATCTCTGTGGGTGCAGGACCCCGTGGATTCAGATTGGTGAAGTTGGCACATCAAGAGAAGGTTTCCCTGAATTCTGAGTTCCTGGGATGGCAATGGAGAGATGTGGGCTGTAGGTCCTAGATATAGAGTTGGGAGGGCCCATCCAAGTCCTCATTTTACAGATGAGGAAACTGAGGCCCAGGGAAGAGAAGGCACTTGTCTAAGGCCATGTCCTGAGTTTGTATCAGAAGTAGGATTTGAACACAGGCCCAGCCGCACTGGAGCCCTGTCTGGATCCCTCTTCGTCACTTTGCTTTTCTAGCCCAGTAAAGGCTGGGTGTTCAGGTCACTGCACTGGGCACCAGACTCCAGTTCATTCTTGCTATTGGAAGACGCTCCCAGGTGTTTTTCAGAGGTGCCTTTGTCATAGGTCTGGACCAGTACTTGCCCTGGGGCTGAAAACCTGGGATTGGGGTGGCCTGCCATGGCCTTGCCTGGGAAGAGGGCTGGAAGGCAGAGCTCCTCACTGGCCTCTCCTTTGTGTCCATGGGCAGGGGCTGGTGGATGCCTTGCCTAGCATTGGGTTCTCAGCTCCTGGGGATTCTCCTTGCTTTGAAAGGGGCCTCAAGGGGAGGGGATGGAATCCCTTCAGTGGAGACACAATAGACTGGTTGTGCTGCTGGCCTAAGGCACGGGAGAGGTCTCAGGGAAACAGGAGGTTAATTCTTAGGCAGACAGGCTTCTGTTTGTTGGGGGGCCTCGGCAACTGACCTTTTCCTTTGGCCTGGACCCCAGAGTCCCCAGCCTCTGTAGGTACCAGGGCCTTGATCCCACCACAAGGTCTCTTTGTAAGCGTCCATTGTCGGACTTTTGGAATAAGAGGCCGCCCCAGGAGAGCAATGCCCTGCGGAGGGGGAGCCTTGCTTTAAGGGATAGACTGACTTCGTAAATATTTCTGGTGTACCCTCCTGGGCTGTGCCTGTAAGAGAGCCTTCATTGCTGCATTGTGGCCTAGGCAGCCTTGAGCCCAGCTCCTAGTGACCTGTCTTTGAGTTTGAGGTGGACATGTTGTTCTGTCCCAGTAGGATGTCATCTCTTTGAGGGCAGGACCAGAGGGTGTGTGTGTGTGTGTGTGTGTGTGTGTGTGTCCTTGTGTGTCTGTATTTCTATGGCTATGTGTGTGCCTGTATGTCTGTGTGTGTGAGAAAGAGAGCATGTGTATCTGTGTATCTCTCTATGTGTGTTTCTGTGTGTCTGTCTTTGTGTCCGTCTTTGTGTCCCCACCACCTAGCCTGAGCTGAGCACATAGTTGTCACCTTACAAACAAGTGCTTGTTGCTTGATCGGGAAAACTTTCCAGTTTCATGGTGGGAAGGTCACATGCCTCGTTTACCCACAGTGTTTGTGGAAGGAACTGTGATGTGGAGAACAAAAATCAGTTCTCCCATTAATATAGTGAGGACGTGGTGGTGGCGAAACTGTGAAGTGGGGGTATCCTGGCGGTGCAATTGCATTTAGGGTTGACTGAGGGCCAGGGAAGGTTCCCTTTGGCCCTCCCCCACCCCTGCCTGCAGGGCAGTGCCCAGCTTCTTCTCTAGTAGTCTACCCTGAGCTCTGTCCTTCCCCTCGGGCTGTATTTGGGCCAACGGCAGAGGCTGGTTGTGATCCCAGGGCAGCTCAGACAGGCCACCCCCCATCACCAGCATTCCTTGGGGCAGTGGTCATGAGTCTAGCAGCGGGCCATCCTCCTCCTCACCTGGCCTCTTGGCCCAGCCAGATGGCACAGGTCTACATTCCAAAGTCAAAGATGAGACGTGCTAACATGAAAAGTGTACTCTTCCCATTCCAACCCAAGCTGAGCCTTTCAGTTTTTTTAAAATTTTTTATTAATTAACTTATTTGTTAATCACTTCCATATATCTTAGATTTTTTCCCCTCTCTCCCCCTCCTTCTCCGTTCCCTCCCCCCTCCCTCCCCAGGACAGCATGCCATATGGGTTCTACACATACATTCTTATTAAAGACATTTTCACCTTAGGTTGAACCTTTCATTGACCCATTAATAAGTGTCCTCAGTGCCCCCTGCTGGGACACAGGTGCCTCTTGGGCCGGAGCAGGGACCCTGGAGAAGTCTGAGCACTTACTTTGTGCCAAGCCTTGTCCCAAGCACTGAGGGTCCAGAGGAAGGCAAAGACCCATCTCCGCCCAACAACTCTGCCCAAACACACCATCTGCAGGACAAAATGGAAATAGCCACCAAGAGAAGGCACTGGCCTGAGAAGTGGAGAGATGCCCCTCAGAGATGCAGGGACTTGCAGGAAGCCAGGAGGGCAGTGCTCAGAGTTGAGGAGGGAGAATGTTCTGGGCCTAGGGGACAGCGGTCTGAGAGAATGCCCAGAGGAGGGGCTAGTCTGGGAGACAGCAGGAAGCCGAAGACATGACCCAAGAGGAGCCTGGGAAGGAAGGAGGGAGATGAAGATAAGGGGCTTTGAACACGAAGCAGAGTATCTTGTATTTGCTTCTGGAGATAAAGGGGAGTCACAGAAGTGTATACAACCAAGTGGTCACAGGGAGAGACTGGAGGCAGGCAGATCCCACCCCCTCCCTGCCCTCGGCCTCCCCCCATCCTCCACCCACTTGGGGGGCTGTTGCCATAGTCCAGGCTGAGGCAATGAGGGCCTGCACCTGGTGGGGTTCGAGTGGCCCAGGAGAGGAGGGGCAGATACCAGAGATGTCACAAAGGCAGAAATGGCGGGCTTGGCAATTGATGGGTATGGGCAGGTGGTTCAGGAGAGGAACGTGCCAGGGCCTGTCTCAGGGCTGGGAGGCAGATAGGAAGATGGGAAATTCTGGTGGGAAGAGAATGAGATGGGTTGTGAACATGCTGAGTTTGGAACATCTTTGGGATGTCAGATGTCCAGTAGGTGGGAGGAGACGTGACACCAAAGGGCATAACAGAGACCAGGGCTGGATAAGTAGATCGAGGAGGCAAAGGATCACAGAAACCTTGGGAGCTGATGAGATCCCAGGCACAGTGGGGGAACAGTCACCTACCCTTTGAGTTTTAGACCTGGCTTTTTCCCGTCATTTATTCCCCTACAGGAGATTGGCACACAGTGAGTGGTGTGAAGTCCTGGGATTTTAAAACTAAAAATCATAACCACTGCTAAGTATTGAAGTGAACCTTCTCCCTCATGGTTGTGCCACAGTACTGATGCCCACTGTGACTATGGGTTCCTGTTCTTCTCTCCTTACCCCACTCCCCAAACCCACCACACAGAGGACGGAGGACCTGAGACGCTTGCAGCCTTCTGACTGAAGTGTTCCCAGCCTCTGAGCCTCTTTCCTCCTGGCCAAGGTAGAGCCCACTTTCTGACCCTGACCTTATTCTCTCCTGTGTCTTCCAGGACCTAGGTTTGGGAGGCATTCCCCACCTCCCCAGTCATCTTCCTGGGTCTTTCTCCTTTTCCAGTGACTATGTCCAGGCCTCCTCCTTCCTAAAACAATTTTTCTTGGCCTTTTTACCTCCTGTGCCCTTTCACTGATAAATTTGAAAAAGTTGCCCACAAGGCTGGCATCTCTCCTTGCCCCCTTGCATTCTGGCTCCCACCTCCTTCACTCAAGAGGAGTCACTCCCTCAGTCAAGGAGTGTCTTCCTTTCTGAGGAGGGGGGTGGCAGCAGGGATCTGGCCCTCTGCCTCCTGCTGCTTCCCCTAGGCTGACCTGACTGGGCACACAGGTGATGGCTGGGAGGGCAGGGCTGCGTTGACTTCCCTCTGCCTCAGCTCATATGAGTCTTCCTTACTTCTCAACATCTTTCCTCTCCAGCGAGGCTTGCAGCGCAGACCACAGTTGACTTGGTCCTTTGTTTCCAGCTCTTCGCTACCACAAACAGGGCTGCTATCACTGTTTTGGAGTGCATGGGACCTTTCTCTTTCTCACTGATCTCTTTGGAGTAGAGGTCTACCAATGGATAGAAGGGAATGGACCTTTTAATCACTTTCTTCCCATAATTCCAAATTGCTTCAAGGATGATTGGGCTGATACCCAGCTCTACCAGCAGCCAGTCAATCAATCAATCAGTCTATAATCAAACAATGATCAATGAATAAACACTTGTGAGGCACCTACTATGTGCCAGACGCTGCCCTGAGCATGTGCTGGGCTGTGAGCCTTGACCATCAGAGATATGTGATATGGCTACCTTCCTCTCCCTGATTAACCATTCTTTCCTTATCCATCTATCCTTATCCTTTTTTAAAATTTAAGGACTTTTCAATTTCCAGCAATTAGAATTATCCTCTCTTCTGATCCTTTTTAGCCTCCTTGGGTTAAGGTGTGTCCTTCTGGTCGTGGCAGGGCCTCCCTTTTTAATTTGCCACCTTGGAGGAGATGGGAGCCAGTGTACGGGCTGTAGCCACACAGGTTCTTGGAAAGTGTACACAAGTTCATTTTGATTTCCCATGTTTCCCATGTAGGTATTTGCAGTCTCCCCTGAGGTCATCAGAGACCTCCTGGAACACCCCCAAACCAGGGTGAGGAGTTTCTTGTGGCCATGTCTGGGTCTTAGGGGCTACTCGCCTGTCTCCCAACCCTACCTTCAGCCCCAACAGAGGCTGTGCTTATATTATACACTATTACTAACGCATCTTGGGAAACTTCTGTGATAAGCTTCACTCAAAAGCAATTCTTTCTGTGTTTTGTTCAGCACAAAGAAAGAATTTCCCATGAGAACATAGTGATTTCTGAGGCTCATGAGGTTTGGGGCTGGAGGGACCTTCCATGGACACCTTGCCTTGTATAGTGGCCAAACCCGAGACTAGAGAGCCCCATGAGCTCTGAGTTCTAGGGTATCACAGTCATGGATCCCAGTCAGGAGTGGACACTGTGCTAGCCTCTACCCATTTCAGAGCCCATGGAAGGCTTCTGCTCAGCCCTGGGCAGCCTGGTTTGGTCTGGGGGCATTTGGAGGGCAGAACAAGGAGGGAAGAACTTCAGGTTCATCCTGACTGAGGGTCCATGAATGCCTGGAGGAGGGAGGGCCACCATTCAAACATGGGATGCTCTGTCCTGGGAAGAAGGGACCAGCCTAGTTTGGTGTGACCAGGTCAGGAGCCATCTTTTCCCAGGAGAATTTTCCCAGGGAGAGCTGTGCCCCTCAAAGAGGTAACGAGCTCCCTTCCCTGGGGTCTTGGAGCATTGGCTGCAGGCCCCCTTCCCCCCGAGGGGTTTCAACTCATGTGCTGACTAGGTCAGGTGCCCTGACTTGGGGAGGTCTGGTGGAGGCTGAGAGCCATTGGCGCAGCCCCCCAGGCCCCAGAGGACCAGAAGGCCAGCAGGTCCTGAGTTCTGGGTGTTGAGTTGGCATCCTCAGCCCGCACACCTAGGGGCTGTAGTTGATTGGACTCATGCCATATTGAGATAAGTGAGGGAGCTTCCCAGCTCTTCTCAGAAGCTCAAAAACTTTAGTAATGCTTCCAGTAGGTGTCCATTTGAATTCCAAATGAGTTAAAAAGGTACTCATGCTTTTCGTTAAAAAAAAATAAAAAAAACAAAGAAAGAAGCCAGGTTCAGCCTCTGAGCTGAAGTCATCAGAGCCCTTGGTTTTGAGGGAGCTCAAGGGGAAATGTGGGGTAGAATCGAAGGGTGAAGATCTGGAAGGGGCAGTGAAGGTCAGAGTCTGACTTTGCCGTGGTACAAGTGAGGGTCAACGCCCCCTGGACCTGTTCACTGATCTTGCCGAGACCCTGGAAAAGCTTCTGTCCTCATCTGTAAAATGGGAGGATAGGTAGATAACCCCTAGGCTACCTTTTGTCCAGCGAGTGTTTGGGTCCTTGAGAGAGCCTTCAGAACAGCCCAAAAGGCAGCCCTGGGGCACCAGACATTCACCTTGGTTTTCATATCTTGGTGGTTTGGGGGCTCAGGGTCTGAGTCCACATGCCCACCAGTGACCATAATCCTTGCTGGCTGACCTGTGACCCTCTGTGCTCCCTGATCCCATCCCAAGGTGAAATTAGAAACTGATTTTAATTCGCTGTTTAAGACAATCAAGCTGGCATAGTTTCACGCTCTGTATACTTTACCCTGGTAACCTCACCTTCCCCACCATTCCCAGAAACTTGACTAATGGTCAAGCTCTTGTCTTATATCTACCTTTACCTTTTACTCGGTCAGTTGTGATTCTTGGTGCCCATCCTCTCCCACCCTAGCAGGAGCAGTGTGTGCCAGGTGCTGGGGATGATGCCAAAGCCACTGTGAGACTGGCCCTGCCCTCAGGGAGCCCCTTACCCTTGGGCTCCTGACGGGCCTTTGGACATATTCCTGCCCTTCGTGCTCTTAACCTTACCCTCAGCCTTCCATTTCTTCCCTGGTCCCTCTTCCAGTTTGAGGGCAGCCTCTTCCCTACTGGGCCCCCTTTGCCCAGCCTACCCCCTCCTTGGCAGCAGTCTGTCCTCTTCAGATGACCTTGTGTTTCTGTGTCTTTTCTCTCCATGTCATCATCCCCCACCCCATTCCAGCTGTGAGCTCCTTGAGGACAGGCAGGGGTGGTCATTGTCTTTGTCCTTGCCTGGCATAGTGCCTGGCATGCAGTAGGACTTCATAGGTGCCCTGGGGCCTCCTCCATCCTGGGATGACCTTCCTCCTTCCTTTCTAGCGGGCAGGAGTAGCTGAGCTGGAAATGAACCTAAACCAAAACCTACTGACTTATTGCCTTCAGATGAGGAGGCCTCCCCCTGCATGCCCAGGCTGTCCTTCTGTGGTCCCCAGCCCCTTCTCTGGGGTCCTCCCCTCCCCTTTATTCTCTCCTCCTCTTTGCTCACAGGCATCGGAAAGAGTCCCTCATTCTTCTTGGCTAAAAACGACCAAGTCCCCACCCCAAGGTCCTCCCTTTATTCCTCTGGCCCTCTAAGAGCTGGCCGCTCCCTGGTGTCCATACACCTCTCAGGCCATACAAGGCTAGGGAGGCTTAGAGTTCCCCACTGGTCAGTTAGTGGCCCATTGCTGGCCCATCCCTTCCCACTCCCCGTGGGGCCGTGAGATGCTGATGATCACCTGTGCCTTCCTTCCTTGTCCTCTGGGTGCCCCCAGAGTGCCCACAGAGTGGATGGATGATGGATGGATGGATGGATGGATGGAAGGATGGAAGAATGAATGAGTGAGTGAATAGGAAGATGAATGAAAAATGCTCCTTCTCCCCCGCTTTCTTGTTTAGTATTGTTGTTGCAACTAGGAAAGAAGACATACAGTTAATGAGGAATAGAAAGTCATCTGGCCCTACAGGAGAAAAGAGAAGATGGAGACAAGAGAAGGGAGGGATGACAGAAGAGAGGACAGATTGGAGATAGGGAAAATTAGATTGCTTGGGGTATTGGGGTGGGGGGAGGGGATAAAAGGGGGGAAAATTTGGAACCCCAAAATTTGTGAAAATGAATGTAAAAAGTTAAATAAATAAAAAAATAAAAAAAAATGCTTTAGGAAGCCTGTGCCCAGTTCTGTGCTGGGCTGCAGTGGTCAATAATACAAAGAGATCCAGAGCTGGTCCCTGCCCACCCCCTCTGGGATTTGCATTGTGCTGGGAAGGCACAGTGCAGACCCTGCTGTCAGTGGAGAGTGCTGCAAAGTCATCCATGTGATTTCCACCAGAGAGGGGGCCCTCCTATCTGGAGGAATCAGGGAGAACTCCCTAGAGGAGATGACAGGTGAACTGAGCCTTGGAGGACAACAGGTATTCCAAGGGGCCAAGAACATTCCCCATGGATGAGGGACAGAAAGGAGCAGGCCAGCCCAGCTGGAGCAGAAAGGTGATGGGGGAGGGGTTAATAGGAGACAAGGCTGAAAAGGCAGACAGGAACCAGATTGGAGGCTGCAGAGAGGAGGCGCTACTTGAAATGACAAGGCTGAGCATGATGGACTTTTTCTTGGAGGTAATAGGGAGCCATGGGCATTTCTGGAGAAGCAGTAATATGACCAGGTCTACCCTAGGCAGATCACTTCTGCAGCTGAGTGAAGGCCACATAGGGTGAGGGGAGGTTAGAGGGAAAGAGGCAAGGAGACTAGCCAGCAGGCTGCTGGGGTCTGAGGGCCCAGCCCCTGGGGGTGGCGGGGTCTAGTAGAGATTTGGGGAAGGTAGAAAAGCTGAGATTTGCCACCAGGTAGAGGAATGAGATGTGTGCATAGAGAGGTGAGGATGGGAACTCGGCATCATGTCCCATGTAGGGGAGTGATAAAGGGAGGAAGAGAGAGCTGATGTGGTCCAGGGGCCCTGAGGATACTGACCTGGGGGGAGGGGGCATGATAGACCTTTGGCATCCAGATTTGTGATTTACTTTCCCTCCCCGCTATGGGCCTCAGTTTCCTTCCTCTGTAAAATGAGGGACGTTGAACCAACTTAACTAAGTGCTACCTGATAGACAGAATCCTTGGGTGGGGTGTCTCTGAAACATGAGAGTGATCAACGTTCCCTTGGTCAGAAAATTGGAAATTCCTGCTGCTTCTCTTGGCCTGGGTCCTCAGGATTCCTCAGGAGTCCTTTTCTTCAGAGCTGCTTCTTGATCCCAGGGCTTGCCCCTCCCCCATTCTATTCCCTTCCCTCCCCCTTCCCCCCACTCCAGCTTGGGCCTCTCTTTCTCTCAGCCCCACCCTTGTCCCCTCCTTTCCTGAGGCCTCTGACCTTGGGGCCTCCCCCCCAGCTCTCACCCCTCAGCACTTTTCCCTTTGCCCTCCTTCCTGGGCTCCATAAGAGGGAATGGATGAACATGCTCTCTCTGGGCCACTTCAGTCATCAGCATTGATGAAGCACCTGCTATATGTCAGCCCTGTCTGCCCTCAAGCAGTTGGGGAGTGGAGAGGGGTTTCCACAGCTGCCCAAGATGGGCCCAGGGCAGATTTCCCTTGGAGGTGGGGCTGGAGATGGAGGACCGGTGGGGGAGCAACCAGGAGACCCATTGAATAAAGGACACATCAGAATGAGTCAGGAGCTAGACCAGGGAGACCAGCCCATCCTTGCCGTCGGGGCCATAGGGAGCCCCAGGGGGCTCTTGAGCCAGGTGGTGACGTGAGCTGTTCCCTCCCCTGCCATGCTTGGTGTGAAGACATCCAGCAGGATGTGTGGTCCAGACATCTAGGGACTTAGCCCTGGCCCAGGGAGGCACGGGTTGCCATTTACTAGAGATCTTCAAGCAGGGTCTGGTGACTGGCAGGGAATGATTCTTAGCTCCAGGTGAATGAGACATCCCTGAATGCCCCTTTCAGCATGGAGATTCTGTGATTATCACGAGGAGGTGGTGCATGGTCCAGCAGCCAGAGGGAGGGCTTAGAGGCTGCCAGCATGCTAGTAGCTCTACCAGTCCTAGGCAACCGGGCACCCTCAGGGACACTGCTAGAGAGTTGGAAAATGATGTGGGGACCCTCCCCTCATGGGACTGTACCAGGTCCCTTGCTTAAGCACGGTTAGGTTCCCCCTTCCTTAGCTCATGGCTCCACAAGTAGGAAGGGAGCAGAGGGCCTGTGGAAGGGAGAGCATCCAAGCCCCCTGGGGCCCAGCATTGGTGGTGAGGGACAAACATCAGGGCAGGACATCAGCTGGGACTGCTCCCTGGGGGCCCCATGCTGCCAGCTTTCCTTGGGGATTTAGATTTGATCTGAATGGAAAAAGGCTCCCACTCTCTGCTCTGGCCCCTAACATCCCTGTGACTGTGCTGGCCCTGAGGGAGAGGAGTGGCTTGGGGGTGGGCATTGTGTGCTGGGGACAGGGGTCAGCAGAAGCCTAGGGCCTCTGCCCAGGCTGGGAATCAGGAACCCCAGATTTGCCTTCATTTGGCCAGTTGGAGCTAATGTTTCTCTTGGTGATTTCCAAAGAATGTTGGCCAACATTGGGGTTTTCAAGGTGACCAGAGAATCAGAAATGGAACTGGACCTGGGTTGTCATTGGAAGGGTCCCTATAGAACTCTACAGTGAGGAAATGCCCTCCACCAGTGCAGGTAGGCACCTTCTCTACAGAGAGTCTTACCAAGCTGCCAAGAGCTCCAAGCTGTGACCAGCATGGCTGAGCTAGTGGGAACCTGGCTCTGCCTGGCCCTGAGGCTGATTCTGTGGCTTCTCCCTCTTCATGATCTCGGTAGTGAGTTGGGGAATCCCCCTTCAATCCATTAGGCACCCTCATTTGTATAGTATAGACTTTGATACTCATTCTTTAGGATGAGATCATTTGGTTTCCAATTAACTTTTGCTCTGGCTTTCCATGGCCTTTTGTTGTATATAATTTTTATGGCATTATGATCTGAGAAGGATGCATTAACTATCTTTGCCTTTCTGCACTGGACTGTGAGGTGTTTATGCCCTGGTACATGGTCAATTTTTGTATATGTGCCATGTGCCACTGAGAAAAAGGTATATTCCTTTCTATGTCCATTAAATTTTCTCCAGAGATCTATCATATCTACCTTATTCAGAGTTCTACTCACCTCCTTCACTTCTTTATTATTTATTTTGAGGTTAGATTTATCAAGTTCAGAGAAGAGGAGGTTGAGGTTCCCCAGTAGTATAGTTTTGCTGGCTATTTGTTCCTGTAACTCCCTTAACTTTTCCTCTAAGAATTTGGATGCTATACCATTTGGAACATATATGTTTGCAATGATATTGCTTCATTGTCTATAGTGCCTTTTAGCAGGATACAATTTCCTTCCTTATCTCTTTTGATTAGATCTATTTCTGCTTTTGCTTTGTCTGAGATTAGGATTGCTACCCCTGCTTTTTTTTTACATCAGCTGAAGCATAATATATTCTGCTCCAACCTTTTACTTTTACCCTGTGTGTATCCCTCTGTTTCAAATGTGTTTTTTGTAAACAACATATTGCTGGATTATGGTTTTTAATCCATTCTGCCATCCGCCTCCATTTTATGGGAGAATTGATCCCATTGACATTCATACTTATTATTACTCTCTGTGTCTTTCCTTCTGTCCTCTTTTCCCTCATTTATGCTTTTAGTTCTCCCTTCTCCCTTCCCCTCCACAATAGTTTTAATTTTTGACCACCCCCTCCCTCAGTATAGACTTTGATACTGATGAGAGACTATGTACTCTCCTCTGAGAAGCCAGCTTTCTCAGACCCTGACCAGGTACAGCTTTGTTCTAGATGAGTCTCAGAGGCCACCTGTCAGCCTCTCATTTTACAAAGGGGGAAGCAGAGAACCAGGGTCACAGTGGTGCTAGGTGACAAGAGGCAGGGTTTGAACCCAGGTTCTCAGCCTGCAAAGCTGCACCCACCCCCATGCTGCACTGCCTCTCCGATGGTGAGGGTTGAGGTTCCTCACAGATTCTTAGCCTTCCCCCCCTTCTTCCCCACCCCCCCACCCCACCACTGGAGTGATGCAGCCCTCCTCCCTTGACTAATCTGGTCATGATGGTCCCCTGGCTTCAGGCTGGGCAGGAGGCCGGCACAGCCTTCGTGGGGAGGCTTGGGGGGCATTGCTCCCTCTGATGGCCTCCCCATCTTTTTTAGCTACTCCCCTTGGGCACGCTGAGCATTGTGGAACTCCCTGTGATGTGACTCTGTTTCCTTCTTTGCTCAGGGGATAATCTCTGAGTTAAAGCTGCGAGGAGACCCTCGGGTGACCCTGTTGCAGTGTCTGGATGATGATGATGACGATGACGACAGTGATGGGGTGAGTGCTGGCCCCCCTTGGTCCCTGGGCCCTGGAGGGAGGGCTTGGTCCAGGACATCCTTCCCTGTCTCCCATGGGTACTGCTTTGTTCTCAACGGCAAGAGACCAAGTGTATGTGTGGGCATCATTATGCTGCCAGACCTGAAGGAAAGTTCAAAGGAGTTCCTCCTCCCGCAAGACACCCCCCTACCCCTGCATCTCTCTCCCCCCTCCCCAGGCTGAGGAAGTCCAGAGCCCTGCCCCTTGCTCCTCCCTCAGACATTGACTTCTCTAGGTTGTTGAGGGAGGGGCTGCCTGTGTTTTGTTTTGTCCCAAACTCTGAGTCACAACCCTGGACATGGCATGAGAAGCATCAGCCTGAGCCGGGCAGGGCAGGCTGGGGTGCTGAAAGGTCAGGCAGATTCTGGCCGGGCAGTTTGCACTCTGAGAGGTGACCTATTGGGGTGTCCAGCATTCCCTGGAGCTCCTGGGTATGGTGCTTCTCGCCACCCTGCCCTAGTCTTTCTTATTTTGAAATGATCTAGGCATCTGGAGACTTTGGAAGTGGATTGGATGAGCAAGAAGGACCCTCAGGGTCAGACATGGTAAGTCTGGGAGGGCTTGTACAGACACGTGTGCACATGTGAGTCACATGTATGTAGTGCAGATGAGTGCAATATGCACGTCATGTATGATACACATGTGACATGTGGGGCATGCACAGCATATAGTTGTGCACGTATGTGTTTCAGGGGGTTTGTGATCTTAATGATGATATTAACAGCATTCATATAGTTACTTAAGGTCCACTATTGGATGGCTGAGTTCCTGGGGGCAGGTTATTTCTCTCTGGACTTGGTGTCATCCTTTGTAAAGGGAGCAAACATAGGCTAGACACTTGCTCAGGTCCCTTCCACCAAAGGTGTGCTGGTAAAGGTTTAATAACTGATTCATGGGGTGGGGAATACAGAAAGACATTTTTGTGTTTTATCTGCACTGGTAGCATTTTTTCTACCACTTGAAGCCTAACAATCACCAGAACAACAAATCAAGCCCTGCTTTTTAGTGTTTGCCAATTTCTGAGGTGTAAACAGTCACTCTGAAAATTTAACCGTCATTCGTCTCAGGCCAGATGAGCTGGCCCCAGCATACTCCTGCTACCCCCTCGAATTCCTATGACCTAATGCAAATTCCTGGACTTTCTCTTGCATGTGACTATTAGCAGGATTACAGAATTTCAGAGCTGAGGGGCCCTTCTATATGTCTAGTTCTGCAATCCATGGGAGTCATTTTCTCACTGTGCGTCTGTGTATAGTCAGACTGCCAGCTGTGAGCGCAAACGTCAAAGTTGTCCATCCTTGACCTACTTAAATGAGATGCTGACATTGAATAGACATTGACACAGACTCTCCCTATCTCCTAAGGAAGATGAATTGATGAAGATTTACATGCAAGAGAACATAGAACCTATCATCAGACAGATGTTTGAGCAGGGGAAGGGGAGAGAGAAGCAGGGAAAGGAGAGCTGGGGAGAGGAGAGGGAGAGAAAAGGGAGGGGAGGGGAGGGGAGGGGAGGAGAGGAGAGGAGAGGGAGACGGAGAGGACAGAGACAAAGAGAGACAGATAAAGAAAGAGAGATGGAGACAGTCCATGCAATGCCAAGGGATTGGAAGAAGTCCTTTATGATTATCTGCATTTCTGTTCAGGGGATGAAAAGGGAAAGGGGAGTACAGCACCAGATCCCCTGGACTCTCACCGCTCCTCACATCTAGCTAATATCATTTGACGTCGCCATCTCCCTTCCTTAGCTTATCACTCACTACTTAGCCTTCTCTCCTCAGTATTTGTTCTCTGGACCAATTCCTTAAGCAGAGTTTTTCTCACTTCCGGGTTTAGACCTTGGAAATCCAGGCTTTTTGGAGAATAAACCCAAAGAAATATGTTTGCAGGATGTGAGTGTGAGAGCCAGGATTTCTGAGAGCCCAGGGGAAGGTTCTGGCCAACCTGGGAACATCCGTCATTTTGAGGGACAATGAAGTTATTCCAAAGGAGATTTTCTTTGTATTTTGAGGACAGTCAGGAAATTTTCCTTCCTTCCTTCCTTCCTTCCTTCCTTCCTTCTCCTTCCTTCCTTCCTTCCTTCCTTCCTTCCTTCCTTCCTTCCTTCCTTCCTTCCTTTCTTCCTTCCTTCCTTCCTTCCTTCCTTTCCTTCTTCTCTCCCTCTCTCCCTTTCTCTCCTTTTCTTCCCCCCTCCTTTATCTCCCTGCCTTCCCCCCTCCTTTGCCTCCCTCCTTCCCTTTTAACCCTAGTACTTAAAACCTGGGTCATATTCATTTTTAAAAAATCTCATTGGGTCTCATTTACTTGTCTACTGCTAAGAACTATTAAGCTACTGCTAAGCTATTTCTACTGTACAATCGGGATGATGCTCTGCTTCTTGAGGACCTGCCCAGTTAAATGGCTTGGTCTTAACTAGAAGCCTGGGTCATCTCTGAAGGTGCCTTTGGTAGAATGGACTTGCTGGGCTGGATTAAGCCTACCCTTTTGTGGGGCAAGGTGAAAGGTGCCGGCTGCTTCCCTTCAGCCTTCAGGGATCTCCAGGGTTCCCTGTGCCAGCCTTCCCCCCAGGGGCTGATGTGCCTACCTGCCTCTCTAGCCTGGGGAAAGAGGGAGCTTCTAACAGACCCCAGCAGTAGAAGTGATTGAGGAAGCCTTTTTACCCATTAAAATGTAAACAGAACCCTCAAGTCACCTCAAGTCAACTGTACTGGATGAGGAGCATGTTTGCTAAGACTCAGGCCTATGGAAATGGTCACTGTTGCCCTAGAGTAATTAAGTGGGTCATATGTTTTCTTGTGGGTGTGCCTAGGGCTGCTTAAAGAGAACTGGCTCTGAAGGGAGCTGTCCACAGAGGGGGCCCAAGCTGCCTCAGGTAGGGCTTCCCCCACTGGAGGCCTTTGGGCAAGGGCTGGATGGTCAAGGATGCCCCCCCAGCTGGGGCTGTAGCCCGAGTTCAGTCTGAGGGATGGTCCCTAGGACCTGGTGGCTGCTCACTGAGGCCTTGACCATTGGTTGAAGTTCCAAGTCTGACCCCCTGTGACCAGATGGCAGAGCCAGGAGCTTGGGAGGAACAGGCAGAGAAAACTTCCTGGCTCCCCCCCCTCCTCCATCTCTGCCTGTAAGTAGGGACCATTTCCCCCTTTGTGTCCTCAGCAATTAGTGCTTGGAATGTGGTAGGTGCTCGGTATTGCTTGTTGACTGACAATGAGAGCTGTCCCAAAGCTGAAACAGCTGCTGGGGGGAGGGGGTGCTGGGCATCTCCTTCACACGCGTGCACGCACGCGCGCGCGCACACACACACACACACACACACACACACACACACACACACACAGCATTTCCAAAACAAGTCAGTCTGACCTTTGCAGGGAAGTTCGAGGGCATATTTCTGGATGCTTGGAGATCCAGTGGTTCTGACCAGGATGAATCATTTCGGTGTCTCCTGAGGAGACTCCAACCCCCTTTGATCAGTGGAGGATGCCCTTTTTGCTTCCCTCTGTATTCAGCCCCCACACATACTACCCGTAGGGCTTCACTGGCTATTCCTGAGTAGCCGGCACCCTCTGTACAGGAATGACCTGTGCCAGGCAGCCTGTGTGGGAGCTCATGTGGGCCAGGGACAGACAGAGTCCACACTGGGTCACTGAACAGTGCCCAAGATGCCTGTTACCAGAGCCCTGTGCTCCAAGAGTGAGTGTCTACTACCCATGCCCAGCTCAGTTCTGTGAGAACCGCCCAGGGTGATCACTAGCAGAGCTGCGGCATGGGAGAGCCCCCCCATTTGTTCTAGCATGCCTCAGGTCTCTGAGATCCTGGGAATGAGGCAGGAGGAAGTGAGAGGGAGATTCTGTCTGCTGGGTCCCCTGGTGCTGGAGCCAAGCAGGAGTGTGTGGGAACCTCCCTGTGCACAGTTCCTGGGCAGCCCAGGCCCCCCAGGGTGGGTGAGGGTGATAGCCTCTGGTCTGCTGTGAATCACAGGGATTAGGAGAGGCTTCCAAGGGAGAGAAGCCTTATTTGTGGAGCTGGATTGGAAGAGGACATTCGGAAATCTCTAGGCTCCTGGGATCTGGTTCTGGTCTTACAGGCCATCTAGATGGAGAAACTGAGGCCAGGGATGCAGTCACATAGTATCATGACTGGAGCCAAGTCAGACTCCAGGGAACTAATCCAAGCCTCATTTCCCCACACAGATGGGGAAACTGAGACCAGGGACATACAAAAGGTCACATAGGTTGTCAGGTCAGAGGTGGGATTTCAGATCCTCTGAGCCTTTCTTTTCACCATTCCCACTGCCTCCCATGTCCTGCCCTGAATGATGCCTGCATGACCTGGAGCAGACCCCAGTTGGGCAGGGCAGAGTAGGCAGGTCTGGCAGTGAACTCTGCCTCTGGCCTGAGGAAGCGCTCAGCCAAGGTCAAAGGGGTTTGGATCTCTGCCCTGGACCTTGGCAGGAGCAGGAGGGGCCTGAGCACCATCTCCAAGGCCAGGGGATAGTGCCAGTGGAATCAGGAAGGAAATGGCCAGCCTCCCCAGTGGTTATCACAGGATTTCAGGTCCCGGTCCTGACCCCACTCAGACAATGGTGGAGCATCTCCAGCCTCTTTTCAAAGATCTCCCATGAGGGCCCTGGCTCCTTCCATGCTGGGCTGGGTCTTGTCCTTAGGATTTTGATCTGGACTGAGCCTGAGCCTGCCCCTTCATAACCCTGCCTGCTCCCAGGTCAGTCCTCGGGGCATAGAGAGACCCTTTCTTTGGGCACTTCAGGTGACTCTCAGGCTTCCTCCCAGGCTTCTCTAGTGTGAATATCCTTTGCTTCTCCCTATACCCTAAAGGTCGCATCCTCCACCCTTTGCCAGCTTGGGCTCTGGTCCTTCCTAAACCCTGGCACCCAGGACTGAGGCCCATCCTCCTGACTGATGGCCCGATGGCCAGGAGATCTTAGAAGGCCTGTAGCCTGCTCCTGGGGTACTGGTTCACATTGCTGTGTGCCAGCCTAGAATCGCCATTCCCTTTGAATTCATGGCATTGAGAACTATGGGTGGGCTGGCCAAAAACACATCTTCAGCATGGCTGTGAGAGCAGCCCCGTGGGCAGTTTCCATGAGTTTGTCCTTGGGCTTAATAGGGGGGATCTATAATCCTGTAAATCTGCATTGTGTGTATGTATGTGTGTGGGGGTGTCTGTGTGTATGTCTGTGTGTGGTGTGTGTCTGTGTGTGTGTTTTGTGTGTGTGTGTGTTTGGTCTATGTGTGATTTGTCTATGTGTCTATGTGTGATATGTGTCTGTGTGTGAGGGATGTCTGTGTGTGGAGTTTGGTGTGTATGTGTGTGTAGGTGTGCATGTGTATGTATGTGTCTGTGTAGAGGGGTGTTTCAGTGTATGGAGTGTGTGTGTGTGTGGTATCTGTGTGTGATGTGTGTCTGTGTCTATGTGTAATGTGTGTGTGTCTATGTGTGGTGTATATGTGGTGTGTATGTATGTATGTGTGTATGTGGGTGGTGTGTGGATATGTTTGGTGTATGTGTCTGTGTGTGGGGTGTGTGTATGTGTATATGTGTTTTGTGTGTGGTGTGTGGTTGTGTGTGTGTGGGTGTATGGTGTATATGTATGTGTGTGTATGTGTGTGTGGTATGTGTGTGTGTATCAGAGACAAAGACAGAGAGACTCAGCCCAAGGGAACACCTCTGGTGTTCTCGAGGTCCTCTGGCTGCAGCTGGCATGAAATGGGAAACTTTAATGCCTTTCCTTCTCTCCCCACCCCGCTCGTCCTAGGGGCCTCCCTTATCACACAGCCTCCCCGTGCCTCCTCCAGTCACATTGCCACCCCTGGACACGACCACCTCGCATTCGCAGCCAGTCCTCATCAAGGCAGAAGGGGCCCACATGTCTTCCTCAGGAGGTAACAGCCTTGAATGAAGTTCCTTGAGACCCTGGGCATGGAGGCATCGAAGGGTTGGTCCTGGGGGAATTCACCTTCACCTGAAGGGTAGACACAAGACTGTGGGTAGTGTGGTGTGCTGGACACTTTGGATGCCTCCACCTGTGTGGCACATCATTTCACTACTCTGTGCCTCAGTTTCCCTATATGTAAAAATTTGGGAGCTGAAGAAGAAGGCTTCCAATGTCTCTTTGGGTTCCAGAGCCATGATCATCCTCATGCCCCAGAGACCCAGGGAGGGAAGACAGGAGGCAGCAACCTCAGGGAGGCTGGGGCTGGTGGGGGTGGAGAGAGCAGAAGGCAGGGCTATGCCTGTGGCCCTGCCAAGCCATATGCGGGCAGAGGCTTTTCTAGGATCCAGCTGAGGAACCCAAGTGTGTGGGATGGACCTCATAGATGAGCTGGTGCAGCTCTCTCCTTTATACTAAGAGGCCAGAGGGGGCACAGCTGGTCTGAGGTCACACCACTTAGGAGAGGCCCACAAATGACCACACTTGGGCACTGGCTGTGCTTGCTCCAGAAGCCTTGGCCGACCCAGCCCAGTGGGGTCCCCTGATCCTGGCTCTCTGCTGGCCACTGACCAGGGGAGAAGAGAGCCCTGCTGGCCAAGACTAGTTGGAGAGGTATTAGTTAGAAGGATGCCTGGAACCCTCCAGGGAGCCATGCAGGGAACCGGGCACCACTGCTGGGCTTGGCTCTGCCCAGGTTGGCCCTAGGAAATCATAGAAGGGCAGCAGCATCCCTTCTGGCACAGAGGACCCCCCCAACGGCATGGCATTCACCACAACGGCAGGAAATGCTCTCCACTCATGAACCTTTAACCATTGGCATCTGTGAAGGGTCACAGGAGGGACTAGGCCAGCCTGGTCTCACAGGCAGCACAAGAGAGAAGGTGGCTTTGAACCCCATCTCAGACACTTCTTGGCTGTGTGACCCTGGCCAAGTCACTCACTTTCTCTTGACTTCTTTCATTTCTGGTCATTTTCCTCCTTTACAAACTGATGGGGCCACATGTGGGGCTTTCTCAGGCCCTTTTCGGCTTGAAGCATCTTCTTTTCCCAGCCAGGGACTGGGTTCTAGAAACAGTAAAGTTCATGCCCTTGAAGGGACATCCTGGTCATGGAGGGCCCTGACTTCTGGGCAGAGGTGGGGGCTATGGATGTGGAACATACAATGGTATGGTTTAGATATCTATTAATTTGTTTTACTTTTGTGGGTTGTTTCCTCTGAATTATTTTTTTCATTTCTGGTTCTAAGGGAGGGTTCCATGAAGGAGGCATGGGGGTATCTTGGACTGGAGGATCCATACAAACTGACTTACAAGACGGTGTCAGTTTCTGAGCCCTGGCCTCTGCATGGCTCTGTTGTGGTAATGTGGCTGACCGGACTCTGCCTCCTGGCCCCAGGCAGTCCATGACTCATGTCAGCCATATCAGCTGCATGGCCAGGGTGCTGCCCAGTGCCTGGGTCATGGCTCTGGCCCTAGAACAAGCTTGGATTCAGGAGACCTGGGCTTTGACCCTGTATTTACTACTTGTGTGACTTTAGGCATGGCTTAAAGCATGAATAATTTTGAAGGTCCCTTCCAGGTCCACATTTTTGGTCCTCTGATGGATCCCAGAAGCCCAAAGCATTGTCAACAACCCTGCTCCTTCTCAGATATGGGCCGCTCTGGCCTCTGCGGCCCATGTGACCCCCCGAGGGCCCTTCCAGTGCATTCCTGACGTGCTCCTGCAGATGCCTCAGTGGCCATGGGCAGGCCTACAAAGGTCACCTCCATGACTTGGCTCTCTGTTCACCTTTCAGCTCAACTCCATTCCCATGGAGAGGAGGAAGCCAGAGGCTCCATGAGACCTGAAGGGACACAGGACCAGGACAGAAGGCTAACAGAGGTGAGGCCCAGGGCTAGGCACCCACCCTCTGCTCCCCCTCCTTAATGAGGGCACAAGCCCAGACTGGGGAGGAGGCAGCTGCTGAACCCAGGCAAGGGTTCAGGCAAATCCCACTCTCCTGTTTCATTGCTCCCATGACCTGGAGGTATTCCTGGAGTCTTTCTCACTCAGGCGGCCACAGCTTGGCAAGGGAGCCAAGGAAACCAAAGCGCTTAGTTACTACCTCCATTCAAGGGACATGTGAGTGGTTGGTTCAGTCTATGAATGGGAAGACCCCTCCCTTCAGGCACATGCTCTCCTGCCTGGCCTGAGACAAGAGGGTGCTACTTAGTGTGGACCCGGTGGTGAGACATTTCACTCCCCGCCAGGGGATGGGCTGTGTTGGGGGGCAGTGGGTTCCCCTTGATGTAGTGGAGAAAGCCCAGGCTCTGGTAGCTGAGGACTAGCTGCGTGACCCTGGGCAAGTCACTTAACCGTTGTTTGTCTCAGTTTCCTCATCTGTAAAATGGGGATGATAATGGTAACAAAGTTGTCATGATGATTGAATGAGATAATTACTGCCACATGTTCAGCACAATGCCTGGCCATAGGCATTATTCTGTCAACATTAGGTATTATCATGTAGTCTGTGGGCCTTTTGGAGGAAGGGTCTTCAAACCACTCTGGGGGACACTGGACAAGTGATTCTGAACTAGGTCTGGATTAGACCAGATGCCCCTTAGAGTCCCCATGGCTGTCACTGACAAGCAGCCAGTGGTAAGGACATTTGGGTTAAACTGTTCCCAAGACCCAAATCAATCTATACTTTAAAATGATCATTTGCTGTTTCCAATGAGCCACTAAAAAGCCTCCCTTCTAATCTTGGGGACCTTTTTTGTAACCCTTCCTGGCTGTGTGGCCGAGGCTCAGCAGCCACACGTGCCCACTCTCTGAGGCCCTGAGGACATAGTCTATCTGGGCTAGTCAGCAGTCAGTGAGGCACTCTCTGTTTTTGGAGGTGTGGGGGCAGGAAGGGGCATGACAAGGCAGGCTTTGGGTTTCAGCTCCTCCAACACGGCAAACCCAGAGAAGGCTTTGCAGTGGGAGACAGCCCCGCAGTCACTACTGTGTTAATTCAGATAGGATCCATGGAGGATTTGTCTCCACCTGCCTGGAAAGTGCAGCCTGGCTCCTGGGCATTTGGGTTGGTGACTTGTCCTGAATTGCTGCCCTTGCCTCCTTCCCTCTTTAGGAAGGCACCAGATTCGGATCGCCAGGCTTGAAGGGACAGAAAGGTGAACCTGGGGTCCAGGGCCCACCTGGACCCATTGGTCCCCAGGGGCCTGCTGGCCCTGTTCTCCAGAGTCCAGATGGGTCCACAGTGCAACAGGTCCCTGGACCACAAGGACCCCCAGGGCCTATGGGACCCCCTGGGAAGAATGGAGAGCCTGTAAGTTCACGTTTCAAACCATCCCTTGTATTCTGGGGCCCTTTGTCCATATTAGTGGTTTACCTTAACCTGGGAAATAAGGCGACCACAGAGCCCCCTCCCTATTGATGCTGTGAAGCTGCTGGGTTTACTTCCTGCTTGTCTCAGGGTGAAGTAGTCTAACCAAGATGACAGGGGGCCTTTGAAGACCCCAGGAGAGCCTGAGAGCCCCTTTCAGGCAGTGGCAGGCTGGAGCAATAAAGTGTGCCTTGTAGAATACCACGAGTCTGACTGTTCACAAAGGAATTCCATGTTCTCTGCTGATGGAAGGGAGGAAATCCTCTTTCCCCACCTCAGAAAATTAGAAGCAAAGGTTTCTTCTCTCTAAGGCCAAATGAAGGATCTTTGTTTTTCTCTAAAAGTTGGTATTTCCAACTTTTCCACACATAAAAATAAAAGCATATTTCCTTACCAGGTTGAGGTTTTGTAAGTCCCCTAAGGAATGCAAGGAAACCCTACTCTAAGACATAATTACCAGTTGCTACTTACTCTCATTTATGTCTTTTCTCACCCCATTCTAGGGTGATCCTGGTGAGGATGGAAAACCTGTAAGTTGTTCCTTTTTTTCCTTTTTGATTTTTCTTTTAGTCTTTTTAATAATATGATTTAAAATATTCAGGTTACATATTCATTTTGAAATTTGCTGTGGTATGTGGTGTGAGGTGTTGGTCTAACCCTGATTTCTGCCAAAAGGCCTCCCGATTTTCCCAGCAGGCAGTTCTTGTCCAGGAGGGAGTCCTGCCCAAAAGAATTTTGGTTCTCAAGTTTATCAGACACTTTCTCTTTTGCATTTAAAAGTGACAGAGTATCTACTGAGTCTGAGGAATCACTTTAGAACCTGTCTGATTGTGCAAAGATCTTGACAAAGACACAGTTGTGGCCTTTTCCGACTGAGCCAGTGTGTTGTACCCTATGCTTGCCCCACAAATGTAGCCTAGAAATGCAGGCTGTATGCATGCCAAGGGGTTAAAAGTCTGTCTCCTGTGGGTATGGATCCCTTGCAAGAGCTGGGGTAGGGGGGTGGCATCAAAGACACACCCATATGGGTCTTGCTGCCAGTGAAGCCAGTGGTACCCCAGTGACTCCGTCTCAGTGCCCTTCTTCCAGACTTCCATGGAGGATCTGCTCAATACTCTGCAGGCAGGCCTGCCCATCTCTGGGTATCATTGCTGCCCTCAGGCTACCCAGCTATGATCCTTCCATGACCAGCCCATTCCTCACCCTATCATCCATGTCATTCATGGCTTCTTACTTCTGTCACCTATGCATGGTGATGATGGGGCACTCCATTTCCCTTTAAGACAGGACAAAATCATACAGAAATTTGCTATTGCAAAGCACAATGTTGTTCCCCAAAATGTCTCCAATCCTCCACTATGACATACCCAGAATGTTTGGGTCAGATATGGGCATGGGCTGCTCCTCATGGATCATTTTTGTCCCAGCCATGTCTGCAAACCCCAATAGAGAGGAATGCAGAAGGGGCTGCTATCAGCAGAGATTTGTAGAATCATGGGTCCTTACAGGTTTGGAAGTCTCTGTCTTCTTGCCCTATGCCCAGCCCACTGATAAGTGCCAGAGGAGTGTTGGGAAAGCTGCTTCTTACTTCCTTCATTTGTGAAAGGAGAGTGGCCCTACTTGTGGGGGACAGTGAGGCTCTGTTTCCACAAGGTTACGTAGTGGGTGCAAAAGAGCACTTACAAGAGATACGCTACCTTGTCTGACTGATCTTCGAGATAGTGATTGGGGCAGAAAAATGTCTTCCTGGCATCCACCCACAGGCATCTCAGTCACCTCTCCCTGTCTTCCTCCTTCTAGGGTGAGATGGGGCCTCAGGGCTTCCCAGGAACTCCAGGAGATGTAGGGCCCAAGGGCGACAAGGTGAGCCAAAGACGTCCTGAGGGGCTGGGGAAGGTGGCTGATTCAGGACAGAAGCATGGGCATGTGAAGTCTTCCGTGTATGAGCCTGGGGGCTGGCAGATTCCCATGACATGCCTTGTTCTTTGTTAACAGGGAGATCCTGGCATGGGGCCAAGGGGTCCCCCTGGCCCTCCAGGGCCACCAGGACCTCCTGGACCTGCTTTCAGACCTGACAAGTTGGTAAGTCATTCCTTTTTGGCATCACCCATAAAAGATGTGTTGATCTGAGAATGTTGGGAGGGAAACTGCCTCTGTCTGGTCTGTTGGGAAATAGGATTAGTTATCACTAATAACTGCGTTATTATGTGAGAATGGGGTCTAAGACCCTGGAAGAGCCTTTTCCTGCGACAGTGGGAGGAATCTGGCCAGTAGCCACACCCCTGCTTTCCAGGGCAGTTTGCTTTCGGGGTCCTTGTATCACAGAAGTCCCAATGAGCATCATGTAGGGCTGGTAGATGACAGGCCTGGGTCAGCGGTCAGCCCCTCAGACCTGGAAGCAGCCACCTTGCCCGCTCCTCCACACCCAGGCTCCTGCTCCAATCCAAGGCTTCCTAGTTCCCTCAGCCCAACCTCATGGGCCCATGGTATGAAGACTTTGGTGGGTAAGACTAATGGTCACAGATCCAATCTGGGCCTCAGAGGCCAATGCCCAT
Source organism: Bettongia penicillata ogilbyi (assembly GCA_023548195.1). Classification (NCBI taxonomy): domain Eukaryota; kingdom Metazoa; phylum Chordata; class Mammalia; order Diprotodontia; family Potoroidae; genus Bettongia; species Bettongia penicillata. The sequence goes on from JAJHZJ010000134.1 coordinate 4,853,481, forward strand.
TATAGATGAGGAAACCAAGCCCCAGAGAGGACAGAAGCTCCTAGCTCCAGAACTGGGAGGAGCCTCAGAGGCCACTGAGTCCAGCCTGAGGCCCAGAGTGGTTTGGCTCCTTGTTCAAGGTCAAATCATCCTAACCATAATGACAGGGAGCATTTGTGTGAGCCGTGCTGTGTGCCAAGAACTGTGAAAAGCGCTTCCTCACAACAACCCTGCAAAGTAGGGGCCATTAGGACCCCCACTGTACAGTTGAGGAAATGGAGGCCAGCAGACTTTCCCAGGGTCCTACAGCTAATAAGTGTCTAGACTGGAAGCCGGATCTTTCTGCCCCAGGCCTGATGCTCTCTGCACTGTGGTGCCTCTGGCTGCCCTGCATAGGAGGAGAGCATCAGAATTTAAATATGGGTCCTTTGGCTGCCTAGTAGGTTCCTCTGCCTTTTGACCTGATAAAGCTGTGCTTATGGTCAGGCCACTCAGGTATCCTTCACTTAGATCCCCTTCAGATGGGACCCACAATTCTGATTCCTAGGAAAGGTTGGCAGAAAGGCAGCACCAAAGGCCTGATGGTCAGGAAGGTCTGGGTTCAAGTCTTACTTGATAGTTATGGGCTGAAAGACTCTAGGGGATCCCCGGGCAGGCAACTCCTGACACCCTGTGCCGCTGACCAATGTCAGCAGAGGGAGCTTCAGCACCCTGGGAAGTCCTAGGGACAGACTTAGGAGAATGAGGAAAGAGAAGGGCCTGAAGAGGCATGGAGGGGAAGGGCAGGCAGAGCCAAGGATGGCCTGTGCACCTCTGGGAGTGCTCCTTTCCTGGCCAGCACTGTGGCTCTGGGAAGGCAGCCAGCTTCCAGCCACCCCAGAGCCCCAGAGGCTTCTCAGCTCGAGGGGCTAAGGCCGAGGCAAACTCACCAGCTCTGTTGTCCTGAGTCTAGGTTACCCAGCCCAGCATGCCCTGGCTGGGTGGCTCCATCTGGTGGCTTAAATTCCGTAAACTATAATCATTGTTAATCAGCTCGTGCTTTCAGGTTTCCAGCACCCTCCCCTCCTGTCCAGGCAGGTTGGCTCCCAAGCCCTGTTTAACGCAGTCTTCCTTCTTGCTGCTGGACGGTGTTCCCCAGCCCTCCATTTGAAGGTTCAGTTTTCCCTTCCTGTTCCTTAGAGTCAGGGCTCCCACATATCAGAACATCCCCTTGTCCCCATCTCCCCTTGAGAGAAGCTTGCTCCTCCTTCTGGGGATTAGTCATCCCTGCATCTCCCTGATCATGGTCCAGAAGGCATCAGAGCAGAATTTAACACTCAAGACCAGTGATTCCATCAGGCAGAGATAGTCCCTCTCCTGATGCTGATTTCAGACCCTCCATGCTCTAGTAAATAATCTTCAGGGATATTTGTGCCTGCCCTCTTCTCCCTGCCCCCACTTTCCTCCCCTCTCCAAAAAAAAAAAAAAAAAAAAAGAATCATCACCTGGCAGCTGAGGGTTTGCAAACAAGCTTCTCGGAATTGGCTGGTCTGGTCCCCAGATGAGGGATGTAGGCTCTGCCCTGGGGGTCATAGGAACTTGCAAAAAAACTTGACAGTCTGCTGTTCGAGGCCCCAAGGACCCAGGCTCTCCTCTGGACCTCAGAGACAGACTGAAGGTTTATGGGAAATCTGGTCAGCCCACACCCTTTAGCCTGCTCCGCATCCTGCTGCGCCTAGGAGGCTGAAGAGTAAGTGCTAGTGGTTTTCCACAGCCCTCCCCTCAGTCTGTGTCTGCCCTCTGTCTGTCTGTCCATAGACTTTCATTGACATGGAAGGATCTGGCTTTGGAGGGGACCTGGAGACTCTACGGGTGAGTAGTCTGGGAAGGGGGTGGGGAGATGAACCTGAAGAGTGATCCTTGACCTCATTTTAGAGGTGATTGGAGAAGGCAAACTGAAGTCTCATCATGGCTCTGATCCCTCACTGTCTCCTGTGCCTCCAAGTTCATTGTCTCCCTGGCCTCGCTCTCTGGTCAGGCTGTAAGCTACTTATTTTTGTGTCCCCCAAAGTGGGAGAAAGGAGTGCCTAGAAGGTATTGGTCAGATGAATGAATCAGTTAATTTAAGCAGGCCCATGTTCATTAAAATAGGCCAGTTAATAGAGGCAACTCAGAAGTGGAAAGGAAAGAGCTGACATGTAAAAGTTGTCCCTATGATTACTGTTGCCAGGGAAGGGTCTGGCTTTGGAGGGATCTGGAAGGTCAGGGGTAAAGAAGTGTTTCTTGGACTGGAAGTGGGTCCTTGAGGGCCCAGGTGGGGAAGATGCTTAAAGGACGCCACATGTCCTACGGTGGATGAGGCCAGATATCCTTGGAGTCACCTCGGGCACTGACTTGCCCTGGAGCTGGCCCCATCCTGCAGTCATCTATGTCTTCTCTTCACCCCTTCCAGGGCCCTCGAGGCTTCCCGGGTCCCCCAGGGCCCCCTGGAGTGCCAGGCTTACCAGGAGAGCCGGGTCGGTTTGGAATGAACAGCACCGATGGCCCTGCACCCCCAGGCCTTCCTGGGGTGCCAGGCAGAGATGGATCCCCTGGACCCCGAGGACCCCCAGTAAGCCCCCTGCCCTTCTTCTTGCCCCCCTCTACTTGGGGTAAAGTCTAACCCTGAGGGCCTAAGGACCATCCATGACTTTTGAGGCTATCTTCAAGGCTGTCATGTGGTGTTAGAGTGTGAGGACAGGGCTAGCTTGCCTTTTCTGAGCTTAGCTCAAGCTTAGTGCTTCCCAGAGATGTGGCTATCATTCATTCAGGGGTATTTGGTCAGATTGTGACTGGTGACTGTGGAAGGGCTTGATTCTGCTGTCCCATCCGGGAGGCAGTGGGGTATGGGGAGGGAGCTCCAGGTTTGAGAGCTGCTTTTGACCCTTACTAACTGTGTGACCTTGGGCAGGTCACAGCCTTGCTTCCAGACCTTAGTTTCTTCCTCTTTACAAAGAGCCTGCCTAGCCTTGGAGTCCTTGCTAGGTCTAGAACACAGGGCTCCCATGACCCATTTTCTTAGATGGGAACAGTTCTCATGTTCTGGAGCCAGAGAACATCCTCAAGGCTGAATTGGCTCCTAGTCACAGACACCGGCTTATTTTGTTTGTTTTCTGCAGGGCCCCTCAGGCCTCCCAGGAAAAGATGGACAGCAAGGGGAGCAAGGGCAGAAAGGAGATCAGGTAAGGGGCTCCCCAGTTCTAGACCCAGCGTCTCCCTCCCGTCATCCCCTGGCATGGCCAGTTCTGTGTCATACTGAGGACTTCCGGCCTGGAGACACGGCCATTGGGCCACCAGCAAGGAGGGGCCCAGCAGAGGCTGCCCACTTCAGTCTGACATTACAGTTGGGACTGACTCAGAGCCCAAAAGCCCTGGGTTCAGGTCCTGCCTTTGGCACTCCTACCTGGGGGATTGGGACTGAGCTACTTTCCTTTCCTCCTTTCTAAAATGAAAGGGTTGGGCTAGGTGGTCTCAAAGGTCTGTGCCGGCCCTATCCTATGTCCCTCAGATGTATGTGTGTGCATGCGTGTGTGCATGTGTGTGTGTGTGTGTGTGTGTGTGTGTGTGTGTGTGCATCCCTCCAGAATGCACGCAAGGACAGGGACTGTATCAATCCAGAATCCACGTAGACCACAAGCACCACCAAACACCCAGTATCCAGGGTGTATTGGTTGTGAAGCCCCATCCAGATGACTAAGGGAGATCAGACTGAGGGGGTCTGTCTGGGCCCCCTAGGTGCCACCTGCTCAGACGCCTCGAGGTGCTTCTCCTTTGGTGTCCCTGCCCTGTACACCCACTCCCTACCTCCCCACCAAATGGAAACCCTCCCTTGATTCAACCTGGACCATCTGAAGAAGGCCACCCTTCTGTGGGATACTTAAAGGCAGTCACCTCTCTGCCAAGATGCTTCCTTGCTGGGTGGCATCCGTTTACACTTGGGTTTTCCCATGCCCAGCATGGGGCCTGGCCCATAGTAATCACTTAATCAAAGATTATTGAATAGAATTATACTGTAAAGATATCACTTAAATTTGGCCTTTGCTCTGACCCACCATATTGAAAGAAAAGCCAGTGATGACAGGACCTGACTTTTACACCTGTGGAATGGTTCGCAAGCCACCGTAGGTCAGAGACAGTGACCAACCAAGGCCTTGGGGGAGGGGGGGAGGGGCTGGTGACTGCCTTCCTTGGCCCAGTGACTCAGTTCCTGGCTATCCATGCCCTTTATGGTTGGTCTGATGAGATGGAATCTGTGCCCAGACCCAGCCCCTAACGGACACTTCATGCATGCTTGGCAACCAATGGCCAGATGCCTTGACTCTCCCTCTCCTTCTTTTTTCAGGGTGATGTGGGCTCCCCAGGACCAAAGGTATGATAGAACCTGCTTTTCTCCCTGGTCGGCTGTATGTTGTGCAGTGACCAAGTGGAAGCAAGGTGGGGAGGTGGGGTGAGGGGTGGATCCCAATGAAAGGAAGAGCTTCCTGACATGGGGTGGCAGAGGGTCGACTCCTTTAGCTACAGGGGATGGCCTTGTTGGGAGTTAGTGGCCCACCTTCTTGCTTCATTTCCCACTGCAGGGCAGCAAAGGCGATGCTGGCCCAGTTGGCTTTCCGGGTGAAACAGGCTTGGCCGGTCTCCCTGGACCAATGGGCCCTCGGGGGCTGCCGGGCCCCCCTGGCCCTCCAGGGCCACCTGCCCCAGGCTGGGCAGCTGGATTTGTAAGTATGAGCTCCATCCATTTCTCTGATCTGAGTCCTCCTGAAGGCTAATTGGCGTCTTGTCTAAACTGGATGAGAATTAGGAGGGCTTCTTGGCATGACTCCCAGAATTCACTGTTGCCCTCCCTCACTTCAGATAGCCCTAGCGCTGTGGCTTATGGGATATCTGGGTGGCTGAAGCTCCATCACCTAGACTGGATTAAAATGAAGCAGGGTGGGTTTAGGTGGGGAGTGGGCATGGCATGACATGGCATTTAAAAACACTCCTCATTGGGGACCACTTGGTTTGGACAGTCCCACCCCCAGTCACCCCTTATCTGTTTTCTCCTGGCCTTGGTGATCAGGTCACATCTGGCACATGCTTTAGAGAAGCCAGAGATGTGGCCATTGGCCCACTTCAGACTCCAAAGTTGCCAATTTTCCCTTGACATCTATTCTGTGCCTATGAGGTCATGGGCAGCTTATGGTTTAAAGGACTGGAGAGCTGCTTTCCATGGTGGGACACTCTTAAACCACACCTTGTGTATCCATGACTTTGCCCGTGTGGGCACTTGCTCCATCGAAGCTGAACCCTGCTCATCTGTAGCTTCCAGGTGGTCTGGGGGAGGGGCTGTGCCAAGAAGTTCATATGAGGTCAGCTGGGTTGGTCCCTGGATGGTTCAGGAGTGGGCCTGGAGTCCAGGCCTTTCTGCCATCCTCTAGGCCTGACTGGGCCTCTGTGAGAGAGCCTAGAGTCATCTCTGGACTACAGGGAGCAGCCACTCCACTTGGAGGGTGGGACAGACCCCCAAACACTTGATGATGGTTCCATTACACACTCATTGAATGTGTGGCCTTGGCCACGTTCCAGGGGCTCCTCCTCATTGTAGGCCAAATGAAGGCCCATCTGCTCCAGACCCTGCCTGGGTTTTTTGTCTTGTCACCATGAAAGAAAAATGAAGTGGATTCCTGCAGGGGGGCCTGACCAGCAAGTCCTGCAACCCTGTTAGCCAGGACACACTCAGCAGACAGAATGGGGGTGTCCCCTCTAGAAGCCTCCCCCTCTACCTTCCCTGACAGAGACCCCTCTCATTCCCGAAGTGCCTTCCCCAGCTTTGTAGCCCAGGGTCACCTAGGGGCCCTTCCCTCAGAGCTCTTGTTTCCTGAGGCCACTAGCCTCCGGGCTCTTTGCCCCTCTTCATGTGCTGAGCTTGGCTGGGCTTGGGTTCGGTGAAAGCCTTGCCTACTGGGCACATGTCTGCGTATTTCCCCCTAGGATGACATGGAAGGTTCTGGGGTACCATTGTGGACTACCACTGCTGGGACCCGAGGGACTGAAGGACCACAGGTACAGATGAGGCTGGGGAGGACCTAGCTGGACCGTGGGCAAGCTGACTAATGGAGGGCTACTTTTGGAGTTTCTGAGATGAGAGATGCTTCTTTGTGATGCACCTGGCACTAGTTGCTCTGGGCTGATTGGGAAAAACTGTTCTTGTCTCCTAGGAGAAAACTATCAGAACTCTCCCACTTGGCTAGAATGAGATGGAATCCAAGGGGGCGTACCTCTCTTGCGTGTTTAGTCATTGCCTCCCTTCCATGGTGGAAGAGGGTCTGAGCTGGGGTCTGGGCTAAGAAAATCGATGCCCACAGGGCCCCAGACTAGAGGGGGCAGGGACTGTGAGGCTGTGCAATTCAAACCCTGCCCAGGCTGGGCAGATCGATGCCTACAGGGTCCCAGACCAGAGTGGGCAGGAACTGTGAAGCTGTGTGCTCCAGGCCCCTGCCCTTTCAGAGATGAAACTACTCCAAGGGCATCACACTGGGCTTCATGTTGAGTTTGATAAGACCCTTTATCCTGCCCCTTCCCCTTCCTGAAAGCGTCAGTTGTTCAGTCCCAGGTACAGAGGGAGAGCTTAGTTCTCAAAGCACTTAGCACATTCTTTCCACATTTCATGGCACAAGTCAGTCCATGGACAGTTCCCCATAACACAGCACAGTTACCGATGGCGGATTTCCTTCTCTTCCCTAACAGGGACCACCTGGATTTCCTGGGCTCAAGGTGAGGAAACATTTTCAATCTTGGTTTTGAGTGAACTTGTCTGAGCTTGTCTATTGCAACCTTGATGAAACATTCATTTGGGGGGCGCTTCTTTGACTCCTTTCCCAAGTCCTTTTGGCCTGCTTAAATAATTAAATAAATAAATGAATAAAAATTGAACCTGCTTTTAGTAGAGGCAAGAAGGCCACCAGTGACAATGGAAGAAATGCGGAAGATGAGTTGGGTCTCAAACATGGGAGGAAGTCTTCCCAGGCAGCAGGATGGCCCCACAGACAGGGGTGCCCCTGGGGGACTGAGAAGAACAAGCCCACACAGGCCCTGACCACTCAGGTCTGGGCAGGAATTCCCACAATGATCCATTCCATACATCAAAGGAGTGTGGAAAGAGCATGGGTCACCCAGTCTGAGGACTTGGGTTCAAATGCTGCCTGTGATATGTGGTGCCCCTGGGGTCATGGAAGCCACTTCATTTCCTTTGATTCCCTCCTTAGTAAAATAAGGATCTCAGAGTCCTGGGGGACTGCCCTGCTCAGGTCTGCATCCAGCAGGGCTTTGCCAGGCGCTCTGTATGACAGAGCCGCATAGGACATGTCAGAGATGTGGCCTTCAAGGCCCCATGTTCGGACTGAGGTGGCCCTGAGAGAGTACCACCCTCCCACTGGGCCGTGTCGGGTAGTGAGCCTTGCTGACTAGCTTGGGGAGGGAGGAAGGAGGAGGGAAAAGGGAGGCAGTCGTGGTAGGCCAGGCTCACTATCATCTTCCCTCTGCTCTTTGTTTCAGGGCGATCGTGGCTTAGTTGGACAACCTGGAGAAAAGGTGAGAAGGCTCTGGGACCATTGGGCTGTTGTGCCCTAGGGTCAGGAGTCAGAGGGCATAGGTGTCCAGCTAGGGGCCCAGGACACAGCTAGGAGAGATCAGGTCACCCTGTGGGTCTTCCCACTCCCCGTTCCTCCCCTTCTTGCTCACATATTGCCCCATAGTGTACCCATGACTGCTGTGGGCAGGAGACACTCCAGCATGGGAAAGCCCATTCTGGGTACCATGGGGGACTTAGATGAGGCTGCAAACGGTTTATAACTTAGGGTATGTGTAAAGGAAGGGCATAAAGCTAGCACCCCAGGGCCTTGAGTACACAGCAGAATGGGGATGTGATGAGTGTCCTCCTGAAGAGAGGCAGGCTGGTGCTGTGGAAAGCCCACTTAGAGTCAGAAGCCCTGGGTTTGAATCTCACTGTGGCCTTTGCTCCCTCTGAACCCCTCTATCAAGGCCTCAGTTTGTTAATCTGGACATTGAGGCAGGGGTTGGTTCCTTCCTGCCCTAAGTCCAAAATCCTGATGATTCCTAGAACTAGGGACAATCAGAACAGCCTTTCTGGAGACTATGGGGAGGGTAGAGGCCAGCTTTGCATAGGGCTGGGAAGCAGGATCTTCAAGCCCCCACCCAAGGCAAGGGAAGGCTGGTGTCAGGCACCAGCTTCTCCTTTCCTAGGAAGGGCAAGCTGGCAGAATTACTGCCATGGTATGAAGGGTATGCACTTACCTGGGTCTCACATCCTCATTTCAGGGTGATCCTGGCTTTCCTGGGATGCCTGGGAGTGAAGGCATGCCAGGGCCTCAGGTAAGGATGAGTGGGTGACTCAGGGATGTGGGCAGCAAGGAGGGAAGCCATACCAAGAATGAGTGCAGCCCTTTGGTCTTTGGTTGACATCTTCTTACAACTCTCTGAAGACAAAGGTCATGGAGGGTCTCCTGGGCACCTGGGCCCAAGGGCCCTCCTTGCCATTTCCAGGGGCCAGGGCCCTAGCAGAAGGTAGAGTAGGAGTGAGAGGGTCCATAGTATGCCTTCATTCTGCCAGGCAATCAACAGGTACCTACTGTGTGCTCAGCACCATACTTTTCTCGGAGAGATAAAGAGTTTGGGTTTCCCACAGTCAGGGAAGCCCATGGGATCTCCTGTGAGAAGCTTGAGGTTCCAGGAGAAAGGAGGCTGGCTCTGGGGTCACCAAGGCCAGATCAAATCCCAACACTGACCTTGGCCAGCGGACTTGGCCTCTGAGCCTCACTCTCCTCATCTGCAAAATAGGGAGAAAACTGCCCCTGAACCTTCCTTCCAGGATGGCCAGAAAGGATGGCAGAAACCAGCATTGCCTTGTGGCCCTAGAGTGTGGCCTGAATCTGAGTAATGGACAGGAGGATGCAGTGGGGAGGGCACTGGCCACAGTTAGGCCCTTCCTGGTCAGCTGACCCTGGGCCCTCCCTTGACCTCAGTTTCCCCCCTCCCTCATAGAATGAGGGGCTTGGACTGGCTAGGCTCTGCGCTCAGTCTCCTCCAGTCCGAGGATGATGAACCTGTGGGCCTTATTTGCTGTCTTGGATTCTGCTTTGTGGATCCACTCTGGAAAGCTTGGGAATTCAGCTTCTGCATGTCATAATGATCACCTTTATTTCCCTGCAGGGTCCGAAAGGGGATCCAGGAAGCCAGGGGCAGAAGGTAGGGGAAAGGCATCAGTTTTCTCTTTTTTGTCCTTTGAGCAATGGACAGTGATCTTCCCCCAAGATTTCAGGGGGTGCCAGGGTCTTTCCCATGACCAGGATGTGGGTATTATGAGGAATAGATGGAGGAAACTTGTAGTTCAGATCCTGCCTCAGGCACTCACTTATTGTGTCTCTGGGCAGGTCCTTTTAACTTTCTGGGACTTCAGTTTCCCCTCAGTAAAATGGGACCGTTGGCATCACTGACCTCTAAATTCCCTTCCAGTGTGAGATGGTGACCTTCTCCCCGGTGCCCAGAGCCTGGACTGCAACTTGGGAGGAGGGTTAGATAGTGCATGCCCAATTACCCCTATTTTAAAGGATCTAAGGCCATCCCATTGCAAGGAAGTCTCCTGGACTGGTATCTGTCCCCGCTGGTATCTGTCCCCACTGTCTTGACTTCCCTTCTTGGTCAGTGGTAGGGCTGTGGGAGGGTAGGTTTGGCTGGCATCGAGGGAAGGAGGATGCTGTGGTCTTGCCTGAGCCAGCCCGTCCTTGCCTACCACCCAGGTTTTTCTGCCCTCTTCCAACCAGCCTCACAAGGATGCCACCTTGTACATGTTTGAATCATTGTCAGGACTGTTCTCAAGCCTAGAAAAGCTGAGAGGATTTCTCTGTTTTCTGCTAGGGAGAACCAGGAAAGGATGGTGTGGGACAGCCCGGCCCCCCTGGGCCTCCTGGCCCTCCAGGAGAGGTGACCTACATATCTGAGGAAGGGGTAAGGAGCAGCTCTCGAGGCCAGCGCACTCTTGTTTCCTCCCCGTATGATAATGGCATCAGGCCATCAAGGGTCTGGAGAGGTTTCTGGTCAGATTACATGTGTGCATGTGTTGGTCTGACCCATGTGCCCAAGGGGCTCCCTGGGGGGTCTTTGACAATGACTTGGAAAGGCTTTAGTGAAAGCATCATCCTTATCCTTGGGTACAGAACATCTGAAAACTCTCTTTAAGTCTGAAAGCAAGGTGTGTGTGAGGTGTTGGGGTCACAAGTCCCCTGCTAGAGATGAATGAGGAAGGCAGATTTCTCCATGTCCCTTTCCATTGCCATCTGGACTACCCCCACCTCCTCCTCCTGTGTCCCCCTCCTACCCAAATGCCCTGAAGGGGGTTCGGCCTGCAGGAAAGCTCAGAGGAGGCCTGCTGGATCCAGAGTAATGAAGAGCCCTGGGTTCTGATCATGTTTCTTACTTTTTGGGGGGCCTCAGCCTCCTCCTCAATTACACAGAGGAGAGTAGATGGAAGGATCTCTGAGATCTCTGCCAGCTCTAAACCCCTGAGACCAGTGACCCTCAGATTGCCCCTGCAGGGAAATAACATTTTAGAATTACCCTCATGATGTGACCTCCTCTGGGGAGTTTGTCCAACATTGCGAGGGACATAGAGGAGCCTGTGACTTCCCTCCCATGTCTAAGCAAACAAAATCAGTGCAACCCCACTATAAAGGGCCATTGACAATTGGGAGAGAACCCAAACCACAGTCTTTGTGCCCATTCTCTCTGGCGGCTGTCCACAACACTCAGGGAGCTAAATGCCAGGCTGTGAGTGCACAGGCTGTAAGTGCTCCCTGCGCCCAATCAGGGAACTAAACGTTAGGCTATGAACACTCCCCGTGCCTTGGGGAGCTAAATACCAGGCTGTGAGCGTATCAGGCTGTGAGCACACCAGGCTGTAAGTGCACCAGGCTGTGGGCACTCCCTGTGCCCCTGAGGAGCTTAATACTAGGCTGTGAGGACACTAGTCTGTGAGTGCTCCCCATAATTGACCAGGGAACTAAATGCCAGATTGTAAGCACACCAGGCTGTGAGTGCTCCCATGCCCCCCTGGGGAGCTTAATGTCAGATTGTGAGCAATTATTAGAGTACATGTAGAGGAGGGTAGCGTAACACTCAGATGATTCACTTTTCTTTGGAATGGGTGTCTACCCAGGACAGAGAGTTTGCTCTCCTGCTTAAGGAAGGTTTGTCACCAGAAGAGATTGATGCAGAAAACAAGGTTGGGCATTTAGGTGGCACATGCCAGCCACTGGGAACAGCCACCCCTTAGGAAACCTTCCCTGGAAGCAGCACTGGCAGAGAGGGGCTTTGCTGTCAGAGTGAACGCCCCTCTCTGAGTGACTGAAAACATGAGGAAAATGACTGGAGTCTAGTTTGACAAAAGCTTAAGACTCACCAACCTTGGAAAAACATGAGGAAACCAAAATAATGCCAAATGCATAATCACAGCTTCTATGACTGTGAAGAGGGAGGGCACCAGGAGATGAGCATTTGGAATCTAATTCTTCTTTTTCTTTTCTTCTGCTGGTTTAAAGAAAACATTTGCAAGCGTATCAGGGCGTGAGGTGCGTAGCCCCTTTTGCTTCTTGGGCTTTCCTGAGGGCTCCTGGCTTCTGGCCAAGGTGCTTTCCAGGGAGAATGTGGGATGCCAGGTGGGCACTTCCTTGAGAGGTAACACTGGGTTCTTCGTTTCCCCCAGGGCAGACCCGGCTATGCAGGATTCCCGGTAAGTGGATGTTGCCCCCTATCTGCCACTCCACATAGGAAACTCTCCCTCTGCTTTTCCTCCATGCCACTCAAGACTTCTTGGTTAAGCCAAGAAAGTCAGTCAATCTCTGCCCCTGTGCCTGTTGCTAGGCACTGAGTGTGAGATTTTGTCAGAACTCACATTGACAATGCCATGCCAGAGTGACAATACCAGTCTCCTGCTCTTGTGAGCCACCTGTCAGGTGGAATGCCTCCATTTCCCTGGGGACAAGCTTTAGGTAGCTTGAATGGAATCACCCCCATGGCACCTTGGAAGCCATTTGGGCTAACTCAACACAGACTGAGGTCCCTCCACACCTCTCCTGTCACTCTGTCAGAGCTGACTGCCTCATACATATGTGAAATGAAGATCTGCTGAGTCTACAAACCCAGCATGAATCCAAGCTGCTGATTGATGGGCCATCTTCCTGATGTGAGGAAGGGGAATAAGCTTTGTCCTACTGTGTGGATAGTAGGGTGTGGTGGGAATAGCCCTAGAATAAGGACCAGGATACAGCCCCAGGTTATCCAGGTGGCCTCAGAGAAGTCCCTTCCTCTTCAAGACCTCAGTTCCTTCCTTTATAGAGTAGGAATCATCATGTCCAATCAGTTTCCCTCCTTTGGGAATGGATAACATGCAGCAGCAGAAGTATAGATGTGGTCTCTTCATGTCAGAGGGCATACATCTCTAAGTGGCCATCAGAGAGTCCCCCTCAGCCTCATAATGAGGCATGGGGAGCAGGCCCTTGGTTATCTTTATCACATCCGTACCAATGTTCTTCCTTTCCAGGGCCCAGCTGGTCCAAAAGGAGATATCGGTCCTAATGGGCCACAGGGTTCCCCAGGAGCCAAGGTAAGAGAATTCAGAGGCAGCAGGAGGCAAGTAAGAGACTGGCCCTGAGTACAGTAACCAAATCCTAAAGAGCCTCAGTTTCCTCAGTTGTAAAATCCTCCTTCGGAGATGGCTGTAACTCTGGGACTGGGACAAAATCATATTCTCTGTCCAGTGAAAAGTCTCCCAATCAGTCTCCTTTGTAATCCTCTTCTGTCCTTTCCTTCCCAACATTAGGGGGAGAAGGGTGAGCCTGGAAGCGTACTCACACTTGTTGAGAAAGGAGCCAAGGTTAGTTTGGATTTTGTTTGGAATAAGCCTGATTATTTCCCTCCCTTCTTCTCTGTGTGCCCAGGGTTCATGATTGGAGAGGTCAGGGAATTGAGTTTAGCATTCATGTTAGTAAGTGAGGTGAGCCCAGGCAGAACTGCCTGAGGAGACCTATAGATTGGCAGATTTCCGAAGAGAGCTGAAGTGTTCCTTTCCTTGGGGAACAGAACAGAGGGGTATTCTGGAACAAAGGGGAAGGGAACTCTCTGGTCTCTGGGACCCTCCAGGAAGCCAGACCCTGGCTGAGAGCCCAGTGCTGTCACTCGCTGTCCCTAATGGCGCAGCCCACTCTTTCGTGGGCCTATCCCCTGTGCTACTTCCAGGCAGCCACAGAAGGAAGGAAGATTCCTTCCTTGGCTCACTCTCAGCCATCTCAAATGGCCAGAGTTCAGGCTTTGTTTCCACAAGCCTCAGCTGACTCCTTTCTCTTCATGGCCACAAGCCACGTGGACTGTCTCGCAAATGGCATCCAAGAAGGCATCTGCCTTTGGAGCCAGAGCCAGGGTGACACCTGCCTCCTCTGCTTTGCTTTGGACAAACCCTTCCCTCTCTGGGCACCCACTTCTTCAGAGGATGAGAGGCCTCTGAGTTATATCCCAGACAAAGGTAGCCTCAGAATCCACCTCTCCTTCCCATTGCCTTTCAGCCTGTGCTTGTGGTGCTGTCCATGGTGCTGAAATAACCTAGCACCTCAGGGCCAACCTGCCCTTGGCAAAACTGAATTTTAGAGACAAAAGTCCAACAAGTCTTCGAGTTGAGGCTGGTGTCCCCAGTCTAGGCCTATAATTGAGTGTAAGGTGGGGCAGACAGGAGCCCCAGCCTGGCTCTTTCCCTGGCTCTTTTCCTGGTCTCATAGACAGCTCAGGAGGCCTGGAGAGCTGCCCAGATGATTTGGGTGGGTGTTATGGCATCTGAGTCCCAGGGAAAGGGTAAGAGATGGTTTCCTTTAAGCATAGACTGGTGTCTCCAGATGGTGCATCAGGGGTCTGAGCAACGAGGGCGGCAGGGATTGGGAGATGGGCCCAGGATAGCAGGGGGAATGACAGCTTGTGATCGGTCACTGCAATGACAGTACTAATGTGGCCTGGTTTTCCTTGTACAGGGGGAGCAAGGTTACAGGGGGCCCCCGGTAAGTTCTGGATGCTTTTATCTTCCCCCACTTTGTACTGAGAGGATGAGGAATTTGCCCTAGTGGTGTGAGCATCAACTTTGAGAGCCAGCACTCTCTCACCATCTTTGAACTGTGGCAGGAGTCATCATAGTGGTGGCAGTGTGAACCTCAGGGTTTCTACCCCTACTCTCATGATATGCCTCTCCTCCATGGCCTCTGCCACCACCCTGCCCACCATTCCTGGGACTTCATTCTGAACATTCAGACCTCTTCCAATGTGTATCTGGGAATCAGGGTTGGTGCAGGGTAGTTGTCCAGGGTGCCAGGTTCAGCTCAGACTCTGGCTCAGTATGTGACCTCAGACAGGTCATTCCATCTGTCTGTGCATTGGTTTCTTTCTCTATAAATCAAAGAGCCCAGAATTCATGATTTCAAGGCCCTGACAGTTACAGATACCATGACTTCTCTGAGCCTCAGTTTCCTCATTCCACATAAATTGTGAAGGCTGGACTTCAGGGTCTCAATGAGTCTGTTCTTCTGTCAAGTTCCATGATCCTCTAAAGCAAGAACCTTCCTTTTGGTGGTTCTCAAATGCTCCTTCTCTATTTTAGGGCCCATATGGACGCCCTGGGCACAAAGGTGAAATTGGAATTCCTGGAAGACCAGTAAGCACCATTCCATTTTTGTTTTCTTTGTGTTCCGTTTTCTATTGGTGTTCTCAGTGTCCCCTGCCCTGGTTTTGCTGTCAGGAGCCCAGGCCTCCTGCTGCTGAGGGATGGTAATGGAGACAGCTAGCAGGCCAGGCAGATGAGAGTTCAGTCCTTTCTACCACCCTGGGTAGAGCCTGGAACCAGAGATCCAGCCTGGAGAGCTGATCAGTGGGGGTGGGGTGGGGTGATGTTTGTGGACTGGACTCTGGCCCATTGAGGCAGCTCATTTGGGTGCCAAGGTGACGTGTCTTGGGCATCATTGAAACAGGTCTTGACACAGACCTTATGGGAGATTAGAAGTCAAGCTGACTTCCTGCTCTGGAGCCAGAAAGGAGATGAAGGAAGCCTTTGAGGTCCCCTTTCTGGGATCTGCAGGCTTGGTTTGGGCTGCCAAGGCTAAAAGAGTCAGAATATCATGGTGGATGGTAGGGGGTTTTCTCTCAGATATTTGTTCTCCACATACCTCAACTCTATCTACATGTGGGGCCCCCCGTTCCCCTTTGGCTCCTCCAATGTCCCTTCTGCCCGATCATTGGCTGACTCAGTCTCCATCTTCTGGAAATGGAGAAATGTGGAAGAAGCTGACTCCCCTGATTTCCTTCTTTTTTTCAGGGCCGCCCAGGCGTGAATGGACTGAAGGGAGAGAAGGGGGAACCTGCAGATGCCAATGGAGGCATAGGACCAAGGGTAGATGCCCTAGGGTCAGGGCTCTGTGGTGGAAGGGGGGATGGGTGACAATGGGTGACAATGGGGCTGAGGGCCTCAAGGGTTACATTTGGAGTTGGAAACCCAGCATTGAAGTCCAGCCAGGTTCTGCCATTGGTACCTGCATGACCATGAACAAGTCCTTTCCCTTCTCCAGGCCTCAGTTTCCTCATTTTGGATGAAGGGGATGGCCTAGACAGGTCAGCTCTTGGTCCCACGATTCTGTAGAAAGTTATTGCTCAGCATTGCTGCAAGTCCCACACCAGCCAGGCTGGCTGAGGGTGGTGGCTACATCTTTTCTGTTGGGGGCAAGCCAGGCCTTCTCTCTTTGAGGGTTTCTCTGAAACCCACATTTAGGGACTGAGTGTCATTGGCACTTATCACAAATGATAGAAGTAGAGACTGATGGTGAAATCTGAGGAAGGGGGCCCTCCTTCTGTATTAAGATGGCGCCTGGGACCACATCTTGAGCATTGGCCAAATTGGGTCTAATTAAGTCAAGTCCTTTGAAAATGAGGGAATGACAGTCTAAGAGGGACCTTCCTGGACAAGAGTCCCCTGCCTCCATCTTGGTTGAGCAGCTATAGCTGAGGCTTTGTGGGAGCCTGCTTAACTCTGGGCCAGCCCTTGGGATCTGGAAACTCACCAGATAGATCAAGCCAAAATAGGTCCCTGGGCCTCCTCCACTATCGCTCCTCTCTCTGTCCTGGGCCTTCTTGGGACCACCCTTCAAATATTTGGACCCAGCTGTCCTGACTCACCTGAGAAGCGCAGACCTGTCCCCACCTATGGGCCTTCCTGCTGGTCCCCAGGCATGGGCCGAGCATACTCCATGACTCCCCAGGCAAACACTCCTGGATTCTCTGGGCTAATGGCCCCCCTTGTACTCTCTGAGCAGGTCAAGGTTTGAGGCATGTCTTCCTCTGCTGCCCAGGAGGGAGCATTAGAGCATCCACAGGGACTTCCTCACTCCCCTCCCAAGTGACTCTGACCATGACGATGAACTCGGATGGAGGCAGGGCCCTGGACTCTCCAGGGACCCTGCTCTCCTCCAGTCTTTGTTTCATTTTCCAATTCTCTCATTTTGTTTGTTTGTTTTAAGTCCTGTTCCCACGGTCTCTGTCCTCTCCCTATGTTTGGATTTGGAAGCTCATGGGCCCAGGCCCCTTTATTCATTTCTTTCTCTTCTCTTCCAGGGCCCTCCTGGACTCCCAGGACCCCCAGGTCCCCCGGGTCCCCCAGGTCTTCTTGGGACTTCTTTCTATGACAATAATGTAAGTAACCCTTCCCTCTGCCACATCTGATCACACACAAATGCCTGGGACCCCTGCAGGGGGATTGGGGAGGGCCTCACAATTCTGATCAACAGCTTGGCTGTCACCTTGGACAAGGTCAAGCCCAGCCCTCCTGGATGCTTTGAGCGCTGCTTCCAATCTCTGTCCCATATCTGAAGTAGGGGCAGCTAGCAATCAGAAAGGCCTGAGTTCAAATCCAGCCTCAGACACTTCATACCTGTGTGAGCCTGGGCAAGTCACTTAACTCTTCTTGCCTCAGTTTCCTCATTTGTCAAAATGAGCTAGAGAAGGAAATGGCAAACCACTCCTGTGTCTTAGAAAGAAAACCCCAAATGGGGTCACGGAGAGTCAGACATATCTGTACAACAACGAACCTCCCACAGTTCTTGCGTGGATCAAGTTAGATAATGTTTGTAAAGCCTTTATTAGCAAAGCCCTGGCACACAGTAGGTGCTGGGTAGCCATCACCATTATTAGTGTTTATTCATATCTTCAGGGGTTCAAAGGGCCCATTTTTGGCCTTGTTCCCATCTGGATTTCAGGCTGTAGGGTTGGAGGAGTGGGGGAGAACACCGGGGATGTGGTTGGCCACAGAGTGCCCCCCAGAGCTGGACTGGGGGAAGCCTTAGAACTTTGGGCTCCACCTGGGCAGGTTCTGGGACAGCCCCTTGGGGTCTGGACTTGCCCTGGCAGGCCTCAGTGTCTCCAACTTCTTTCTGCTTATGCTTCTCAGGAATTCCTCCAACCTGGCCGCCCTGGGCCTCCAGGATTGCCAGGTAAGGAGAATGGGAAGGTGACTGGATTCCCCTTGGGGGATCACAGAGGGCTGAGGCAGGTGCTGGGGCACCCCCTCCCCACCACACCAAGCACACACTTCCCCCAAGCTGCAAAGCCAGGCATTAGCGGCTCTTTTCCGTTGTCCCAGGACATGTCACATTGCCCAAATTCAGTGACCTGGCCCCTACTTCTGCCCTTACTCACTCCTCTGGGCCAAACCCTCAGCCACTGGGAGTTCCTGGGGGCCCCTACCCCCACCAATGGCTGTACCATGCTTTGGGCATCTCTGGGGCATGATTCCAGAACAGTGGAATTTGGGCAGTGGGCGCCCCCACTTCCACTCCCTTTTAAAGATCCCTAGCACGTTGGAGAAGGAGGGGCCTCAATGCTGTCCTGTCTGTTGTCACAGACCCCACATCCTTGGCTGGCTAGACAGTTCTTGGGCGTTCTGCTCCAGTTCCTAAATGTCTGTCCTTCTGCCATAGGTTACCAAGGTTCCCCTGGACCCAAGGGTGACAAGGGAGAAGCTGGACCTGCTGGACCACCAGGTAAGCCTGAATGCATTGTGAGCTCCAGCTGCCCCAGGTGTGGCAATGCTCACCTCTGGGTGGTGGGGGATATTAGTAGTCACTTCCATGTGAAGCATGATGCCCTTCAGGGTGGCAGGGCATGGCAGGGCCTCCACAGGCACCTCCTCTGTCACTGCTGGCTCAGGATGGAAAGTAAGGGATGATGCCGTTGGCCAGGAGAGACAGTGTAGGTAGGGATCAGAAGGAGGCAGAATCAGCACAGCCTTAGCATCCTCTCCAGTCAGGAAACATGCAATGCCTTTCCTCCCAGGCCAGCACAGGCTAAACCCCTGGAATCAATTCCTGCTCAGCCCCTAGTAAGCTGTGTGCCCTGAGGTGAACAGTTTTTCTTTTTGGGCCTCAGTTTCCTCATCTGCAAATAGTGGGGACTGGCCTCAGTGCCAGCCTCAGAGGTAAGGTCCCTTGGCCCTCTGAAGCCCAGAACCAGAGTACAGTAGATCTGGCCTATTAGAAGTCGGCATCAAACATTCCAGAACAGGGGCAGTGCGCTCCAAGGCTTCAGCCGTAAGTTCTAGTGCTGTGTTCTCTGGAGGACAGGTTGGCAGCAGCAGCAGGCAGAACTATGGAGGTTCTGGACCAGCGCCTGACATCCCCTGAGGAGCACCCGGAGAGCCAGTGCCTGATGTCCCCCAGGGAGTACACTGGGATGCACATTTGATGGGGAATGTCCTAAGGCTTGGATGCTGAGGTGCACGGGTGCCATGCCATTAGGAGCCAGGAGCAGAGTTCTGAACAGACGCCTGGACGCAGTGGGCTGCCTCTCCCCTGGCTCACCCCCTCCTCACTTAGGATCTATTCTCAGCCTTCATATTGGCATAGAAATTCCCCCTCAGGATATCATAGCAGCTCTGCTTGGGCTTCCAGGCTCAGAAAATGTTTCCTTAACCCCACAAGGGCCATTACATTGGCAGCATTGTGGGGGAAATGTCCTGCCTCTGTTTTCCCCACAAAGGCTCTGGGAGAACTGAGTCAGAGCCTTTATGACTGACCTGGCAAGGGCCTGGGACACCTCCACCAGGACCCCCCTAATGCCTGTCTCTTCTCTCCCACTAGGGATCCTGCCATTTGATTTCAGCACTTTGGTGAATCACATGAAGGTGAGTAAGACCCCCTTCTTTTCAAGGTTGGGCTATAACTCACCAGGGTCCAGGATGGTGCCAGCCCCAGCTGAAAACTTGATCTTTGAGGGTAGGAAAGGCAGTTAATAGATTTTTGAGTCAGAAAGTCCTAGGTTCAAACCTGGCCTCTGATATTTACTAGCTAGATGACCCTTGAGCAGTCACTTCTCAGTTTGCTCATCCATAAAGTGGGAATAATTCACAGAACTCCCAGTGTTGTGCTCTGCAGACCTCCAACACTAGGATTAGTGAGCCCTGAAAGTGTAGGAGGGGAATGGACAAAGGACTTCCAAAGCCAAAGGGAGGAGCTTAGGCTTGATTGGCTTGAGGCAGTGACTAGGGAGTCATTAAAGTTCTAGAGCAGAGGAGTGACCGGGTCAGATTAGGGCCCTGAGTGGGGGATGAGTCACTGTCAGGAGACTGGGGTGGGGAGTGGCTATATAAGTGTAATGAAGGGATCAGATACAAGAGATGCTAGGGAGGAAGAGAGGAAGGGGTTTGTGGCAGGAGGGATGAGGAAGACTGGGAAGCCTCAGTCCCCTGGCGGTGGGAGGCATGTCCAGCTTCCCTTGGCCAGTCGCTGTTGGCTTGATTCTACAGAGGCCTTCAGGGGAGGCACAACGCCCCCACCACACACCCTGAGTGTCCCAGCTCCCTTCACTTGCTGCTTTCTGTCTACAGGGGGAAAAGGGAGAAGAAGGCATGAAAGGGGTAAAGGGTGAGCCCGGCAGTGGAGGATTTTTCAGCTCTGGAGTGCCAGGCCTGCCCGGCCCCCCAGGGACCCCTGGTGTTCCGGTAAGACCCAGCCCCATCCCATGCATCCCTGACATTGGTGCTGCCCCAGGGCCTTCCCCTCAGGGGCCGGTGAGTAGAGGGCAGGCAGTGGGACCTCCTGAGGCCTTCCAGGACAGGCATTGTAGGGCCTGATTCTGCCCCACTCCCAGCTCCCACCCACTGCCAGGCACTAAGGCACAGCTGAGCCTGTCCCAGGCAGGGGTGTCCCTCTGGACACAAACCTGGGGAGCCAGGCCCCTCCCCTCCTGCCTGAGGCACCCTTCTCAGGCTGCCTGGGGGGCCACAGCACCCTGGAATAGCCCCAGGGAAGGGCGCTGCTGCCCAGTGCTCACCATCAGACCATCTATCTCCCGGGCCTTACTCACAGTAGACCCTGATGTATGTCTTGAATGTTTACATGATTGCACATGTATAACTTGTATCAGGTGGCTTACTGTCTTGGGGAGGGGGTGAGAAGGAAGGAGAAAAAATTAGAAACTCCAAATCTTAGAAAAAAATGAATGTCAAAGACTAGATTTACATGTGATTGGAAAAAGAAAATGTCATTTACCCTAAGAGTGGATTGAATGAAACAAAAGTCATGTGCAGAATTAAATCAAGTTATGAGCACCCTGGCCACATGCCCTGAGGGATCCTGGGTAGTAGGAGGGAGCAGAGTATCCCCAGAATAACAAAGCACTAGGAAGACCCAGGGGAATGAGGGAGGAGGCAGGAGTATGTACTTTAATTGGGCAGGGATGGCCTGCAGACCAGACTTCAGAACCAGCCCATTGACCCAGCAGGCATTTGGTTCTTTGGGGCCCAGAGTACATTTCATGGCTAATTGCTTTGGGGGTATGGGGGGCACTACTGTTCCCATCAACCCCTCTGAGCTCCCACTTCTCCCTCTGCTGGCACCCTGGGAGCCCCAAAGGTCCTCTGAGTACAGCCCAAGTCCTGTTAAGGTTCCCACCCAAGGCCCACCTGGTGCCAGCCGGGGTCCAGGTAAGGTACCCACCCAGGGTCCACTTGGTGCCAGCCCAGATCCAGATAAGACGCCCACCCAGGGCCTGGGCCAGATTCCTTTGGGGATTATTGTCACCATCATGCCACATGGGCTGTTTGGGACACACCCAGTAGCTGCCACCTGTGCTGGCATTGCTTGTGGAGCTTTGGGGCCAGGGGCCCCTGAGGTGGAGCTGCTTACTGGGCCCCTGACATACATGTGTGCTTCCCCGTCTCATGCTTAGGGTCCCAAGGGAGAGAGCATCAGAGGTCAGCCTGGCCCCCCAGGACCTCAGGGGCCTCCAGGCATAGGCTATGAGGGACGGCAGGGCCCCCCTGGGCCCCCTGGACCCCCAGGACCCCCATCATTCCCAGGACCCCACAGGCAGAGTAAGTCTTCTGGGGAAGAGTGTTGGGAGCCAGCCCAGGGGGAGGAAGACTTGGGGTAGGGCTACCTGGATGGGGAGATGGTCTTCATTCTAGGGCATGTCTGTCTTTCAGCTATCAGTGTCCCTGGCCCCCCAGGACCTCCAGGACCCCCTGGCCCCCCAGGGACTTCAGGGACATCATCAGGGGTGAGTACTAAATAAAAGCCACCCCACCCAAGAACAGGGACCCCCCCACTTCGGGACACTCTTCCTGAGCCAACTCTGGCCTGCCAGGATGCCCAACCTCAAGCAAGCCAGGCTTGGAGCTGGGGTTGGCTCTCAGCATACCCTGGGGTCACTGGCAAGGGGACAGATGGTGCCTCTACCCAGCATGGCCCCCCACAGGGCGACATGGGGAAGCAGCTCTGCCAAGTGGCTAGAGAGATAGGTGGAAAGGGGGTCCCTCCTTCCCTGTACCCCCTTGTGGGCCTCCTGCTTTCTCTTCCCCACCAACCCCTCCCCTGCTTTCTGGTGGCACCCACATGGTCCTGGGCTTGTGTTTCCAGCAGCTGAAAATCTGGACTACCTACCAGACCATGCTCAACAGAGCCCATGAGGTGCCGGAGGGCTGGCTGGTCTATGTCGCTGAGAGGGAAGAGCTGTATGTGCGTGTGCGTCACGGATTCAAGAAAGTCCTGGTGAGTCCCTACCAGAGCTGGGCTTCTGGAGTCGAGGATGGGGGCTGGAGCCCCAGTGAGACTGATTCCCCGTCACATGACCATCTCTCTGGCCTTGGTTTCCTCATCTGCAACATGGGGATAATCCTAGCCCCTAGCTCCCAGGGCTGTGGGGAGGATCCAGTCAGACCTTCATTAGAGGTGAAGTTAGCTCTCCTCATCATTCTTCATTAAAGTGCACACTGTGTGTCAGGCCCTGCCCCTAAGAGGTCTCATTCTGCTTACAGCTAGAGGGTCAAGGGGGGAGAAATAGCTGCCTAGGGGGCTTGAGCCCTGCCCCTCTGACTCCAGTGCCAAATATGGAACAATCGTTTTGTTTGCTGGGGCCCTGGGCTCCCCTGTTAAACTGAATCACAAGAGGGGAAGGGGTGGGGGAATGGGTCCCCCAGGCTCCAGGCCTCTCTCATATATTCCATGACTTGGGGTATGTTCTTGGTCCTAAGAGAGAGCCCCGCCAAGGGGACATGGAGACCATGGCTAAGCTTGTAACATGGGGTATCTTTTTTGCAGCTGGAGACTCAGACTGTGCTTTCTCAGGGGGTGGTAAGTGAGAATCTTTGCTTGTCCTGGGATTGCTGAGGGAAAGGGCAGCCCCAGTAGCAGGGACTGAGAGCCCCAGAGGCTGGTGCCAGGCCAGGCTGGGTTCCCCCTGCCCCGCTCCCATGACGGGGCTCGGGGCTGTTCATGCTTAGTGCAGATGCTCAGACCAGGCATTGATTCAGAAATCTCTTCCTGGGCAGCCAGACACAGACACACACACAGACACAGCTGTACAAAACCACATGATCCCACACAAGTGTATAGAATATGTGTGCACACACATGTATAGAAGCATGTATGTTCGTGTATGTGCAGACATGTGTGGTCATCTTCCAGCAACTCCAGCTGCCCAGACACAGAGCCTCACTAAGGTTGCTAAGAGGCCTTTGTTGCTTCCAGGATAATGAAGTTGCAGTCCTGCAGCCCCCTGTCGTTGAGTATTCACCGGGGAACTCAGCCCCATCAGGTTCTCACATTCAGGATGGTAGCCTCCCCTACCCTCGCCGGGGTCATCCACAGTCCACTGCCAAGCCCTGGCGGGCAGACGACATCCAGGTCAACCACCCGCGATTCGCCGATCATGCCAGTCACCACCCACCTTATCATGGGCAGCACCCTCACGACCGCATCCCCAGCTACCATGGCTCCTACACCAACATCCGGCCTGCACCACCCACAGCCTCTCCGCTGCACATGCACCATGACTTCCAGCCCGCCGTAAGTGTCCACGGCAGCACCACATGGTGGCCTTCGGGTGGCTCTGCATCCTTCTCTCTGCCACAGGTGTGAGCACCCCAGCTGAGCCGGCTGACTGAGCTGGCTGAAAGAGCCAAGCCAAGCTGAGTGCTCCTTTGGCCCTGGCCAGGGGCGTTTGGGCTGGGAACTCCATGGGGACAGGCCCAAGTTGGATTGTGCATTGCCCCCCAGCCCAGGCACACTCACTTCTGCTTTCTGAGTCTTCTCAGGCTGTTTCCTATGTAGGTGCCCCTTGGTTGGTAACCATTTATGAACTGCCTACTGTGCGCCAGGCCCTGGGCATATGTTGTTGGTCCATACCCTCTCTGTCACCATCTTGTTGACTGACTAATGAATGGACGCAGCTCATCCTTGGCTCGTCCTTTGTCTTCCTCTCATTCCAGCTTCATCTCATTGCTCTCAACAGTCCCCAGACAGGCAGCATGCGGGGCATCCGGGGGGTTGACTTCCAGTGCTTCCAGCAGGCTCGCGAGGTGGGTTTGATGGGCACCTTCCGGGCCTTCCTGTCCTCTAGGCTACAAGACCTCTACAGCATCGTCCGGAGGGCGGACCGTAGCAACGTGCCCATCTTCAACCTCCAGGTAGGCTATTTGCAGGCATAGGCACAGCGACATGCCCATCTTCAATCCCCAGGTAGGCTGCTTGTGGACATAGGTGTGGCAACATGTCCATCTTTAATCCCTAGGTAGGCTGCTTACAGGCATAAGCATGGCGACATGCTCATCTTCAATCCTTGGGTAGGCTGCTTGCAGATGCTGTGGGCTCTGAGGTCCAAGGAGAAAGGCTACACCCAGAGTGACTCTGATAACAAGGGGCCCAGCCTGGACTTGAACTTGGGTCTTGTGGTTCCCAGGACAACAGTCTTTTAGGCATCAGCAGAAACAGCACTGGATTCAGAGTAATGGGATCACAAACTCTGAGTAGAAAGTACCTTAGAGGTCATCAAATTCAACCTCCTCATTTTACAGATGGGGAAACTGAGGCTTAGAGAAAAGTGACTCCTCCAGGGTCACAACTAGAAAATTCCTGAGGCAGATTTGAACCCAGGCCTTCCTGATCTCTATTGGCTATGCTTGTGTGGATTCTGAGCTCTCAGGTGTGTCCTGGGAACACGTGCACAGCCATGTTTGTGGAGCCCAAGGTACCATTTTGCAGAAGCATGCTTTCATCGGAGGAGAGAGTGTGTGTGTCTACTCTAACTCAGAGTAGAAAGCCTGACAAAACCAAGCTCCCAGCCTCCAAGCTGAGACCCTTGGACTTCATATAACCAGTGTGTGTGGGGGCTCCTGAGGGCAACCTCTTCTTGCTCTCCCAGCTTCTGGGAGGCTCATCCCCAGCAGGCTGGTGGGTCAGTCACTCTCTCCCCAGCCCCCAGGGATGTTAGCTAAGGCCCTCCCAGCAGCGGGACCTCAGGCTTATTGGAACTGGCTGGTTCTGGGTGGACAGAACAAGCTCAGGGTCAGCTGCTTCCATGCCTGTCTGAGCCTTTCCCAATGTCTCTCCTGATATCTCTTTCCCCTGAAGGACGAGATGCTCTTTGACAGCTGGGAGGCCCTGTTCTCGGGCTCTGAAGGCCAGCTCAGGCCCGGCGCCCGCATCCTTTCTTTTGATGGCAAGGACGTCCTCCGGCACTCTACCTGGTGGGTGCCACTCCCTTAAATTCTAGTCTTGGGGGAATGGGAGGGCTGAAGGTGGCAAAGTTTATTTTTCAGTCCTTCCTAGCCCTCAGGCACACACTGCATTTACCCAGTAAGAGGAGCAGGCATCGGGACAGAATTTCCCCAACTTTCCAGCTTCCAAAGTGGGATGTTTTCAAAAAAGAAAGAAAGAAATGGGGCCTTGCCTTTTCTTTCTTCTTCTTCAAGTCCTGGTGCCCATTTGTTGAATTCAGAAGGGGCAGGACCTGGGGATGCTGGCAAGAAGTCCCTTTGGGTGGGACTGAGCTGGGAGGAGGCAAACCTTCCCCCCCATTTCCCTCCCATTCTCTGAGGTCTTCCAGTGGGCCTCAAAAGATAGTTGGGGAAGCCAGGTCCCTTGGGAACCAGGCCCCTGAGTGTACGCTGGCATCTGGGTGCATCTTGTAGGCCGCAGAAAAGTGTGTGGCATGGCTCGGATGCTAAGGGACGCCGGCTGACTGAGAGCTACTGTGAGACCTGGCGGACGGACCACGGGGCTGCCACGGGCCAGGCGTCCTCCTTGCTCTCTGGCAGACTACTGGAGCAGAAGGCTGCCAGCTGCCACAACAGTTTCATCGTCCTCTGTATTGAGAACAGCTTCATGACCTCCTCCTCCAGGAAGTAGGAGCCCGTCCCTCGCGCTGGGAGTGACTGACGGATGCGGGAGGACAGGGACAGGTTCAGGGAGTGACCAGAGGGGCCCAGGGCCAGCCCCAGACAGGATCTGGTCTGGCCATCCTGCTCCTGTGTCCCGACTTTTATGTAATCACTGAAGAAATAAAAAGAAGCCAAAGAGTGTATTTTTTAAAAAGTGTAAAACAGAAAGCCTGGTCCTGAAGGCATCTTCCTTCACTCTCTTCCAGCTTCGCCCCCAGCCCACCTTCTCAAGCTCCCTCCCCAGATCTGTACTCCAGACACAGGCTGGTCTGGGCTTGGTCTGTCAGGCCTGGCTGGAGGCTGGGTGGGGCATGCCCAGCTCTGTCCGCCCTTCTGCCTTCCGGGAGCCCTGGGGCCCCTCCTGGGCACAGCTGAACACCTGGGGCCAGCGTCTTCCAACTAGAATCCTTGACGTAGTCGTGATCAGCAGAGGGGTTTGCTGAGGCAGAGGGAAGGGGTTTTCCTTGACCTCTGTGAAAGCTTGACCTTGCTGCTGCTGTTCCCCCTCTCCCTCCTCCTCTCTGTCTCTCTCTCTCTCTCTCTCTCTCTCTCTCTCTCTCTCTTTCTCTCTCTGTCTTTCTCTGCCTCTCTCCCTCCCTGTCTCTCCCAGTCTCTCTCTGTCTCTTTCTCTGTCTCTCTGTCTCTGCCTGTCTTTCTCTCTGTGTCTTTATCTCTCTGTCTCGCTCTCTGTGTCTCTCTCTCCCTCCCTGTCTCTCCTCATCTCTTTCTGTTTCTCTCTGTCTCTCTCTGTGTCTCTCTCTTTTCCTGTCTCTCCCTGTCTGTCTCTCTCCCTGTCTCTCTCCGTCTCTCACTCCCCCTCCCCCTTCCCTCTCCACCCCAGAACATGAGCTTTCTCTCTCTCTGTGCCTTTATTGTACGTGATGGAATCACCATCTCCTTGACAGGTCCCTCCCAGAGCTTTCAGTGGCTTAGTACCTTCTGCCCACATGGGCAGGGCCCTTTATCTGTGCTCCCATTATCCCCCTGAGCCCTAGGTCCCAGGAGCATTGTCAGGCACGTGAGCAGCAGTTTCCTCCAGATATCCCTGGGTCCCTATGAAGTCTCCCACCCCGCCCAGACATGGAGGGCATGAACAGAGCTGTGCATGCTGCATTAGGGTGGTAGTTATCCTTCTCTATGCCCAATCCAGTCGCCTTCATCCCAGAAGCAATTCTGATGACCACCAAGGATTGTAGAGGACTTTCCTTCCCCAAAGAAGCTCAGAGAGGCATAACATAAACAGCAATGTCTCCACTTCACAGATAAGGAAACTGAGGAAGCCGGGTCAGGTGAAGAAAATTCTTCAGTGCCAGGAGGGTCTTGGAGTTAGCAGCAAGGTGGTGAGCCCTGGGGAAAGCTTTGGGGACAGCTTAGGGCTCAGTACCAATAATCTCTCGGACTGTCTCAATCTTATCTCCTTGGCAGGTGCCTCTGAGTTCATGGGCATACATGGAGGCATCAGAGTGTGCCTAGCAATCATATGGGGAGCAAGTTGGTTACTCTTGATAGCCCAAAGATTTCCAGTGTGGGACAGGGTCTGTTGGTTTGTTTGGAAGGAAAGGCATTAGGCCCAGTTATTAGAAAGCGAAGGAGGAACCCAGACACCATGCCTACATTGTGGGCATCACAGCATGCCATGAGCCATGATCCCTGAAGAAAAATCTAAGCTGGTGCCCTGCCTGACACAGTCCTCATTAACTTGAGCTGCTTTCCAAACCTTACTCCCCAAAGGGATGGACTGGGTTTCTGGGGCTCCCTGCAGCTCTGCTTCCCTCTCCTTGCAACTCTGGGGCATCTTCTGGAAGCCCCAGGCTGGTAGCTCTCCTCTCTGGTGGCTGGCCAACTCCCTGCACTCTGGCTTCTGCTTATATGGGCACACCACCTGCCAGTGACCTCTTTGTGATGCTCTCTGCTCTACCCCCCCCACCCAGAGTAGCCTTGCCAGAGAGCCCTGACTTCATTGCCAGCCTTGAGTGCCCAGATCAGTGTCCCTGTTGGGAAGGCTGAACTGCCCACTGTTCTCTCTGCCACAGTTGGGAGTCAGCCACCCTGACCATTCTGGACCGGTGTCCCTTCTCCTGGAGAGGTCCCAGTGTGGACTCAGTCCACCCATGATCACTGAAGAAAGCCCTGGGGTTCCTTTATCCAGAATCCCAGGCTTTATGCTAGAACTCAGAGTAGTGTTTCTAGCAATACCCTTGGGCACCTTTCTACTGGAGGGAAACCTGAAAATGCCAACCTCACCTTGTTGACTTTTCTGTGAGCAGTGGTTGGGTTTCATTGTTTTAAGAGATGGACTTTTCAAAGCTAAGGATGGGAGCAGGTGACCCCAAAGGGATGGTCAGCTTCAGGTGGTTTCATTGAAGGGGCTCTAGCTATCAGGAGCAAAGGAAAGGGAGTCAACTTGCATCTGGGCAGATGTGAAGATTTACTGGTAGGGCCCCAGCCTAGGCTCTTGGGGGTGGGGGGAGAAGGCAGATAAACACCCCGCCATCTGGGCTGAGAACTGGTCTTGAAAAAACATACAAATAAGAAACAAAATATTTTGCCTCTGATAGCGTAGGCAGAGGGTCTGGTATCTGGGAACCCAGTCATTAAGAGGGGGTGCAGATGAGCCTAGAAAATGCTTTCTTTTCAAGAACAAGAATCAGTGGGGGTTGGGGTGAGATTAAGGTTCATTTCTGTGGCCTCCTAGATTGAGCAATGTTCCTTCTCATTCCCATTTGCTGCTGGAGTCCAAAGGAGGCTGCCTGCAGCCCCAGTGTGGTCACCCTCATCTGCCACTTCTGTCCTGGTAAAGTGTGTGCCAGAGTGGCCCCCACTTTGTCCCTCACTACTTGTTCTCATGTTGGGATTTGTGTAAAGACTCTAGAAAACAGCCCAACCCTTGTGTTCTAATGTCTTCTGTACAATGTCTCAGGGATGCCATCTGAAGTCTGTGGAGGGGTGTGTGTGTGTGTGTGTGTGTGTGTGTGTGTGTGTGTGTGTGTGTGTGTCCATTGTGGGCTAGGAACTGAATAAAGGAAAATATCCTCTTTTCCATGCTGGTGTGTAGTTCCTGCCGTATCTTCACTTGGGGGTAGGGGTGGGGTTGGGGGCAGGGCTTGCAGGAGCTGAATTGGGGTTGTCCAAGCTTCCAGCCAGAAGGGGCCTTGATTGGCCATCTGCCCAGCACACCTGACCAAGGACCCTCCACCTCATCCCCGCTGAATGCCAGCCGGCCTCTGTCCAGAGCCAGGGAGGGGGAGCCCTTGCTGTCTTCCGGTGGGGAGCAGCTCTCCCAGCTGACACACAGCCCATGTCTGCCTCAGGGCAGCTTTCAACTCCTGCCCCTACTCTGACTTAGTCCATCAAACCTCTAAGGCCTGAAAGTCCCTGCCTTGTCCTGTTTTCAGAGAGAATTTAGGTGGCCCCTGGGAGGTGAGATCAAGGAGGCTTCTGAAGTCTATCCAGCCTGAGATGCCAACAACTTGGGTGGTGGCCAGACGATCCCCACAAGAAGCCTCCCTTCTTCAGGCTGAATGTGCCAATTCCTTTAGCTGATGAAGAGAATAGCCCTCATTTCTGCGTTATTCAGAACCTACTCTTCCCTTCCTCCTATCTGGTTAGAGGACCTCCCCTCTTACCTCAATGAGAATAAACCAGGACCTCCCCCCACAAAGCCTCTGCTCCTCCTTGCCCTGGCCATTCTTGCCTTGGGGAAGGGGCATTGTGTGTGTGTGTGTGGGGGGGGAGTTCTCCTTGCCAGGGCCAAGCCCTCCTGCCCA
This sequence comes from Bettongia penicillata ogilbyi, assembly GCA_023548195.1. Lineage (NCBI taxonomy): Eukaryota > Metazoa > Chordata > Mammalia > Diprotodontia > Potoroidae > Bettongia > Bettongia penicillata. Next base: position 4,883,031 of record JAJHZJ010000134.1, read on the forward strand.
TCCCCCGATCCCTCCCAGAAGGTTTCCCCTTCCAGCCTCCCCCCACTCCCAAGGACCACTCCCAATGTTCTGGTTCCTCTCCTCCTGGTCTACAAATACAGGTCAATCCTTAACAGTACCTGCTTGAACTCTGACAGGCCTCTTAGGTCCAGAGTCCAAGAAGAAAATCCTGGAAGAGAGCTTCCTGCCCTCCTGTCTCAGTCCCCACCCCGCTCAGTCTCTTCAAACACGGCTGGCCCTGTCAGTGCCAGTCCTTAACCAGCTGCTTAAGTTATGTTTCTTCTCAGTCCTCGATCATCTTAGCCTCTCCACAACTTGAAAAACTCTTGGCTCCCTCCCTCTTTTTCTCCTTCCCTCCCTTCCTTTTCTTCCTTTGTAAAATGGGCATGACATCAGCACCTCCCTCCCAAGGTGATGAGCATCACATGAGGTCAGATTTGTGAAGCACTTAGCACAGGAGCTCACTCCTTTCCCTTTCTCTTCCCTCTTGGTCAGTGCCCTGCATCAGCCTGTGTCCTGTCTGTCCATTCATTGGCCATCCTGTTCCTTGGCCTATCCCCCAGGCCCTGGCCTGGGTCCTGTTTTCTCTCCACCCTCCATGGGTGACCTCACAAAGTCCCATCTTTTTCTCTCTGGCTCCAGTTCCACATTGGACATCTCTCCTTGGCTGCTCCATGGGCACCTCAGACATGACCTCTTAAGTGGCTCATTCTGTTGCCATACAAACCACCCCTGATTCCACCTTCCACCATCCCACCAGTCCCCCAAGTTCATGATGCTTTGAGTACCTGTCTTCCCCCTCCCCCCAGCACCCCAGTCTAGCCCATTTCCAACTGTCCTGCTCTCATGAAGCCTCTTCCATACATTCCCTCCTTTCTCCCGGCCTAGACTTTCTTCCTTTTCCCCATGCATTCTTCAGTGTAGTCAAACTCAAACAGGAATGGATATCCCAGGGCCTGATATTGACTTCGAAAACCACAAGTGAATATTATCTATGTTGCATTGCATGTTTATTTGTTTTAACATGTCCTGATGACATTGTGGTCTGGCATGAACACTTCTGCCTATGGCTGCCAAGATGGTGGCCTTCCACTCGTAGGTGAGGTGCCAAGCCAAGGTCTACCCTTCACCACCAGGACCTTCCACCCAATTCACCTCCGTAAGAATGCGGACAAAGATGAAAGCTCCCATCACCACACTTCCATGGGCACCAAGGAGATGTGGGACCTTCCCCAGTGGTCCCACCAGCCCACCCCAGGACAGACTGTTTCCCTTTCCTTCCTGGAGTATGGCTGGAGGAAAGAAGAGAGGAGCAGCAGGTTCCACCCTCCACAGGCCACTTCAGATTTTTAGGAAATTCCCACAACCCTCAAGCACTGACTCACCTGCCAAATCACAAAGTGGGCAACTCACCTGCTGCTCCTTTCCTGCCTCTGGAGCCAAACAGGTTTTTTGCACCTCTCCCCCAGATCATCTAGCCTGTTACTGTCTTCTCCAGAGCTGCCTCCAGAACTGAACTCACAACAGCTACTGGTGGGTGAAAGCCTCCCCTCCCAGGCAGTCTGTTTCTCCCAAGGCAGCCAGGGAACACCTTAGACTGACATATAGTAGGTCCTTAATCCACGTACCTGTCATTGGGTACTCATGTGCCCAGACTGTGCCTCCTCCATCTGGCTCTGGTGAGATCTGACTTTCAAATTTAATGATGCTTTTCACTTATCCATGGTCCTGTCAAGATAATTGTGAGCACTGGGGTGTGCCAGCCACACCACTGTCCAAGGGATTTCTGTAAGACTGCACACACATTCCTGTGACACACCCCCACAGACCTCCTCCCACTGTGACAATGAACTTGGAATGTCTATTTAGGGTCCAGCCATTTGACCAATTCTAAAGCCACTTTAGTGCTGCACCACCTATCTAGCCCATCTCACTCCATTTGCTCCCTAAGAAAATTGGAGGCTTGTGAAGATCCCTCTAACCTGATTTGGAGCCCTTCCCTGAGCTCTCCATCTGGTAACTCTGTTACAAAAACAAAAGGAAGTGAGCTGAGCATGGCCTGATGTAAGGGGCCCCTGCTTCCCTTTCAGGAGATGCCCTCACCACCCCTCAACTGTTTGTTCTAGGATGTCAGGCAGCACCACAGTCCAGCTCACTGGCAGAGGGGCTTGCTGCAGACTGGACTGTCTCTTTTTCTGAAGAGGGGGCCATTGGTTTTGCTGCAGCCCAGCATGGGTGGGTCCCCCAGGGCCCACCTCGCAGCTCTGGCTCCCCAGGGCCCTCAGTACTCTCTGCACAGCTCCTGGGGGCCAGGCAGCAAGGATTCGGCTCCCCAGGGCTGAGGCTGAGCCTCCTCTGACCTCCCTTTGTCCTCTAAAGGCTGTTTAGAACGTCTCAGATTGTTATCTCTTGTCCTCAGGGGCTCTGCCCTCTGTTCTTCCTTCTCATTCCTGGATGCCTCACATCTGCATGCTCTATAGCTAGGGAGTGGAGGGAGGCTCCCTGTGCATCCCCACCAGTCTCTTTAGACTACGATTCCATTTCCCAGTAGGAATCATTTCTCTTTGCATCTTCAGAATGTCATCCCGAGGTGGAGGGGTGGGGGGAGATCCCTCTTCCTCTAGCCCCTCCCACAGACAACACCCCCAGGGCTGGGGCCTGAGCAAGCAGCAAGCCTCACTCATTCCTGTGTATGAACTGGTTTATTCCACCAAAGAAATCCTCATATCACAAAAGTGGATTTAGAGTCTAGAGTGAAAAAGTCTTGTGGTTTCCAACCAATGAACACGTTTTAAACAAAGAACTTCTTTCCAAGGAGAACCCTCCTATGAGCAGGGTGGGGACTGCAGCTGGATGGGAGGGGCCCAGCCCTTCTTAGGAGTACCTAGGATTCGAGGAGGAAAAGGGGAGGTGGGTTCAGCTAACCTGACTCCTCCTTTTCTGCAGAGTGGGAAACTAAGGCATCCCAGAGAAGTCAGGTGACAACCTGTGGCAGAAACAGGATCCAGACACAGGTCTGACTCTTCCCAGTCCTGTGGGATAAGGGAGAGATAATACTACTGGGGGACATGCTCCTTCCTTCCAGAGCCTTGGCCAAGTCCCTTTCCAGCTGCTTTCCTTCACCCTCAAAACATTTCTGTGAGGTAGGTCGGTATTAACCCATTTTACAAATGGAGAGACTGAAGCTCCATGAGGTGACTTGACTGGCCCAATATCCATCATGATGTCAGTGAAGGACATGGCCATAAGGAAGCCAGGAACAAAGGACCATGTGGCTGGCTCTCCAGCCAGAGGGAGCCAAGGAACATTGTCATGGGACAGGTCTCAGTAAAAACAGAGTTCCACTTCCAGATAAGTGACTGAAGGTTTCAGTTTTCCCAAAGGCCTGAGTAGTTTCAGGGAGCACCAAAGCCTCCTCAGGTTGCTGACCAACAGCTGGTCCAGCAGGGAGGGAAGATGGGAGAGGTTAGGATGGCCGAGAGCAGCCAGCGCCCAGAGGATGGACAATCAGGAAAGCTCTGGGTGGATGGCAGCACCTGAGTGCCTTCTCTGGCCAGGATTTCCAGCTTAGACATGCAGCAGGAAGGGACCAAGACTGGCCTGCTCCCCATTCTCAGCAGACCCCTGTCTACATAGCATGGACCCTCCTTCCTCAAGGTCAGTAATCTCTCACCATCACACTGCAGGCCATGCCAGATCCATGAACACAAATCTTTTTGAGGGGGCTGGGGTAGGGGCCAATCTGAAGCAGCAGCAACCCTCCTCCCATTTTTACACAGGCTTAAAAGAAACAGGTTGAAATCAGCCATCAGACAAGAGAGGAGTGATGTCCTCACCAGCATTGGGCATTCTGGAGTCTGAATGCTGACCAGGGGTCTTCTAGGGCCACCAAGAAGGGAGCGGCCTGGTGTGATTGAGGGGGTAGGCCGGTGGAATGCTGCATTACTGAAGGGTTGCTGCTATTTATGGAAAATGCCTTTTGTGTATAAGCGCATAACAGCTCACCATCTGGGGTATCCAGTGAGCAAACCTAGGGGTGTGTGAGTATGTCTGTAGATGAGCGGGAGTGTGTGAATGTGTATGTGTGTGGGGGGATGCCCACCGTGATCGTCTCAAGCTTGGCACAGCTGCCTAACCAAAGATGAGGGCAATGCTGATTCAGTTGGCTCTCCATATGGCATCAAGTGGCTGAGGCCTTGGATGGCATCACTTCATGGTCTGGGCAAGAACTATTTCTTAATCAAATTGAAAAAAATGAGTTACCCACAATCTGACCGAACCAGAACAAAATTAGATGGATGGATGGTAATAGGTCCAACATAAAGTGGTCATGCAAGTACCATGAACCCAAACCCTGCTGAAGAGAGGACATTCAGTGCTGTAAGTGGCAGAAGAGACAAAGCCATAGCAGCACCTCTGGACCCACTTCCTGCCCATGTAGGATTGGAGGACAGTGGTGGTGAGGGGGAGCGCCACTCCCACTTGTGCTGAGCTTGTCCTTCTGCCCAGCTGCATGTCCCATCAGGCACGGACACCAGTGATGCCGTCATCCTCTGGACACTGCATCTTCTTTGACATCTCCATGGGGCTTCTTAGCTCATTGGCCAAGGGGATGTCCTGGAGCCGGCTCTGCCGACAGCGCCTCATGGCCAAGTATGCAGCCCCTGAGAAATAGGCCACAGCCAGCACTGTGAAATAACCAAGGTAGACCTGGAACTGGAAGAGGAAAGCAGTGTTCAGCATGAATCCAATTCTATTCACCAATCAGTCAGTCATCAATCACTGAATGAACTTTTAGTAAGCACCTACTATATGCCAGAGACAGTGTTAGGTGCTGGGAATCCAGATACAAGGATCGAGTCACAAGTGCTATACAGATATGGACAGAGAAGGGGCTTCTCCCTTCTCATATGGAAATATGATTTACCAAAAGGGAAACGAAAAGGATCTTTGTGTGATAAATACAGGAAAAGCAGTATTAGGGAATAATATGTCAGGAGAACACAGTCCAGAGAGCCTAAGTGAGCATCTGCTCCTCAGCAAGGATTGCTTGGGAAAGATGGAGAGTTCAGAGAGACCAAGAATGGAAGGCCACCTTTCAGGAGTAAAGCATCCCCACCACAAGGCTGGGGCTCCTTACTTCCCAATAAATCATTTACATGACCATTTTTATGAGTTAGAAGTTGATTGTTGGGAAACTCTGAATCCAAGAACTGTTTGAGGGAACAGGGAGTGATGGTATATTAACTCCCCATGTCATATCCACCAAAAATGTGAATTTTGAGTCTCTCAATCCAAAACAGAGATGAATCACAACATATGAGGAAGCCCAGGTATGAGACCTTTAGGAAGTTAGCCTGAGAAGCCAAGAGGTCAAAAATCAGCCCTCAGAAAGCAGCCAGGAGCCAAGTACAACTCATTAGAAGGACACGCAAACACACAGGCTTTGTGCTGGATAGAGGGAGCTGATCTGATAAGCATCACCCCGAAACAAGGGACTGATTGACTGGCAAAGACCACCTTGCTCTACTGCCACCTACGGCTCAAATGAAGTGAGACAATCAAAGGCCTACTGGTGTTGCCTTTTGCTTCTTTTACAGATGGGAGCTCTGCCTAAGGGCTTGTTACCGAGGGTAAGGCTGCCTCCCCATCTAGCCACAGCAGGAGGCCTGGGAAGTCAGTTGATCCCAGAGTTGAAGCTTCTGTTAGCTTAACACTACTTCCATGGCAGAGAAGTGGACTTGTCCAGTCAGAGACTAAAGTAACTTCTCAGAATTTTGTCACTGAGAAACTGAAATGGACAACAAACTATTTCCTAATTAGACCAATAAGCATCTAGACCTAGAGTGTGAGTTGTTAGCCAGGCACAAGAGTGACTCAGTCTTTGTAAGTTGTGTCCACTTGTGCCATCACAGACACTTAATCAGTGGGAGAGTGTTATCTGTGTTTATGGGGGAGACTTACGTTTTAATTATTCCTGTTTTTGGCTTTTTTTTGGTAACTGTTATGAATCTTATCTTCTAATTTAGTAAATGTTTCATGCTTAAAAGTTACTAGTATCATACTTACTGATTTGTGTGAATGGGAAGCACTCCAGTGGGGGCTTTAGGAGCTACAGTTTTAAGTGTATACTTGTACTTCTTCCACACCAACGTTATCATTAGGGGCCTGAGCGTAAGTTGAAATGGTTTAGGGGCTATGGCTGCTTTCCTATTCCCCACATTCAAAAGAATCCCCTCCCTTAGTAGTATGAGTGCAGTCTGCAGTAAGTCAGGCAAGAAAGAGAGAAGCGGGAAGGTGGGTATCATGTTGGCATCACACTTCACCCACAGAGACTCCCAAATAAGAATAAGGCAATTATGGAGAGAAGCAAGTAGGGAAGGCTTCATGCAGAAGCCCTGCCTGAGCTACACAGTAAAGGAGCTGAAGTACTTAAACATAAAGGTAAGAAGGGCATACACTACAGGTATGGGGATGACTAGTACCAAGGCATGGATATGGGAAATGGAGAGTTGTGTACAAGGGACAGAGGGCAGATCATACACAGTAATATGTATGAAGGGAAGTAATGTGGGTAAAGGAAGAAAAGACAGGTAGGTACCAGGTTCTGAAGGGCTTTAAAAGTCAGGGTTTGTGTTCTAGGGACAGCTCAGTGGAGCAGTGCTCGGCATGCCAGGCTGAGAGTCAGGAACACCTGAGTTCAAATCTGGTCCCAGGCACTGTACAACTTGCCTGGCCCTGGACAAGTCATTTCACCACTGTCTGCCTCAGTTTCCTCATCTTTCTCCCCCAGAGTTGTCATAATCACTCAGCACAGTGGCTGCCACACAGTAAACACTACAAAATGCTGGCGACCACCTACCTGGGAGCGGACGGGGAGCCCGAGGCCCCTTTTGTCTGCCACAACAACAGTCACCACAGTCTTCAGGATAGTGGCAAGGAAGGTGTTGACCCCAAACACCAGGGCACACAGCTCCTTGGTCAGGGATGAGGCAATCTGGAAACTTGGAAGAAAGACATCAGCCATCAGTTTACAAGATGGGGGAGCCCTGAACCCAGGGACTGTGCCAAGGACAAGAGCTGTAATTACAGAAAGCACAAGAGGCCCTGTGGGAGTCTAGCCTGGGCTTTCACACTGGTCAGCTGGGTGGCCCTGGGGCAATGAACTCGAGTCCACTTTCACAAAGTGGAAGAATAATTTTCATACTGCTGACATTGTGGTGGGGGATAGTGAAAGTGATCCCATCCATGGAGAACTCCCAAGGGGTAAAGTCTCTTTGCCAGTGCTGATCAGCAACTCATCTGTGGTCTATAGTCATAGAGAGTTGCCCAGCATTATACTGAAAGCATGTCAGAGGCAGGATTGGAACCCAGGTCTTACTAACTCTACAAGGATAGACTGAGTCTCCTCCCAGAGGTCTGTGGCAAGGGGAGTGCTTTGTAAGCCTTAAAGCAATACAGATATATGAGGCTCAATCTTACTGGGTTGCAGAGGCAGCATGAGCCCTGGGATATTCCCAATTCTGCCCATTCTGCCACCAGAGGCCACCCACTACCAGTCGAAAGGTAGCATCATGGGCAGTGCCACATTTGTGGTCAGAGGGCCTTGGACACAAAGTCCTGGGGGCCCAGTGACCACAGATGACACATTCTCTCTGAGGACATTTTCTCCCCAGTAAAATGGGGGTGATCAGAGAGATGTGAGCTCCCTCCTAGCCCTACTGTGATGACCAAATGGCCTCTGTGAGCAGCCAAGGGCAGGTCATGTGCCCTGGATGGTCTCAGTTTCACTATTTATAACATGGAGATGGCTGCACATGCATGGCCTTTCCTCTGAGATCAAGCAAGGAAGACCTGTGAGCAGCCTGGCAACTCTTTCCAGGAATCCTCTAAACAGGAGCCATGGTTCTCAGATGCTGGTGAGGGCAGGAGACCCCCTGGGGAGGACAATGGGCCCTGGGGCTCCGTTGCTGGCCTCTGGGGTCTGCTTTGTTCTGCTAGGGTGTAGGACATGAAGGAGGCTTGAGAGTGGTCTGCCTCTCACATCAGGAGGCCCAGCAGAGGCTGGAGGGTGTCACCAGAGAAGGGAACAGAGATTCTCCTAGGTCTTCCCTGAATCGCCTTCCAAAAGTGAAAGACCAAACCCTGGACGCAACTCCCAGAGCCTCTTTCTTCTTGCAAACAAATGGCCAGGGACAAAGATGGAGTCAGAGACCAGAAGGTGAGAAGGGAAGGCGGGATGAGATCCTGCAATGAGCACTGTCTTCACACATTGGACCCAATCATCCCAGTGACTCAAGGCAGGCAGAAGCCAGACATCCATCTACATGGAGTCACTGTGGAATTAGAGAAGGCCGTGACCTTGGCCTCCCAAGCACCGCTATCCAAACCAAAGGAGCCAGCCCAACCATGGGTTGTCCAGTGGGTCTTTAGAGGAAGCTCCCCAGGCAGCTTAGATGGGGGAACGAAACCTCTACTGACCTTAGTCTACCGTGGAAGACACGGAAGGCTCAGAGTCCTAGCCAGGGAGTGAGGCCCAAGCCCAGCACTGTGGCCTAGTAGGGTCTCTCAGCCAGGCCTCCTGGGGCATATTCCTCCTCCCCCTCCACACGACCGCCTAGTGAATGATCCAGCTGATCCTCGGGATTACCTAATCACAGAATTAGAGCTCCAAGGCCCTCCAGAGTACCATTTTACAGATGGGGAGATTGCTCAAGGGAAGCAAAGCTTTGCCCAAGGCCACAGGGCTAGTGAAGAGTGACTGCCAGGTGGCCCCTGAGTCCAGTGCCAGGTAGGACTTCATCCTACCTCGCTTCTGGGTCTGGCCCCCAGGCCGCTCATCCCACCAATGGTCCCACCAGAGGCCCCATGTGGATACTCACGTGGCTATGGGCACCAGGAACTGATGAAAGCCTCTGAAGAGTGCCAGGGACATGTAGCACACCCAGACGTTGCTAGTGGTATACATGAGCAGGATGAGCCCGGCTTGAAGGACAGTGATGCCCCCGATCACTAGCTCTGACCACACTGCCCAGTGGATCTTCACAAAGCCCGCTGCAAAGGAGGTGAGAGCCCCTGGGGAGACAGGACAGGTTACTCAGGGCTGGCGCCTCTTGGGCACCGTGGGGAGGGGGGGCCGACAGAAAACAGGCTTGTACCCAGCAAAGTCGAGGCGGCGTCCACGCCCCCGTTATAGGCCTTGGAGCTGTCTGTGGTAGGGTTCACTTCATTCCACAAAATATGGACGTAATACAGGATCAGGTAGTATCCAGTGAAGTTGAACACCCACCAGAGGGACCAGAGGCGCAGCTGTGGCACACGGGCAATATCCCCAAGCTCCAACAGCATCCGCACCAGCGTTAAGTTCCTGCAGGTAGCCAGGAAATGCCACCAGGGCTTGCCCTCTGGGGCCTTCACCTCGCCTGGGTTCATCCGGTCCAGTTCTGAGGGTGACGCTCCGTTGCATACAGGCTCGTGGGGGCGGTTGAAGAAGAGACTCCGCTTGGGCCGCTTCAAGAAGAGCGTTAGGACCAGCCCAAACACCATGAAGCCCAGGGAGATGTAGTGGAGGGTGACAAAGGAGACCTTGCCCACCGTGATGCAAATCTGGCCCAGTACAGAGCTGGTGAAGACACCGAGGAGCACAGATGAGCGCGAGTAGCTCGCCATCCGCTGGTAGCGCGCAGGGTTGACAAGGGAGAAGATGTAGGAGGAATAGGCCACCCGGGCCGCCATGGTGACGCCGAAGAAGAACTCCATGAACTGCATGGACAGGAGGTTGGTGCCAAAGATCAGCAGCATCCACACGGACAGGTAGCTCAGGCTCTGCAGGACCAGCACCGGCTTGTAGCGCAGGTAGTCTGTGAGCAGGAAGATGGGCACCAGGACCGCCATGTAGGAGTAGGTCAGGACAGGTGTGATCTCGTTGGTGACCTGGAAGACAAGCCAAGATGGTGATCATGGGCACGGGGGATTGGGGGAGCGGGGCTGAGCCTCTAACAGTCCACTGAGGATTCTTGGCATTGAGGGGACAAGCCAAGGTGGTGACCACAGGCATGGGGGGAGGGGAGGGGCTGAGTTTATAACAGCCCTGACTCAGGCAGGCACAGAACTTCTCAGATGGCCATGGACCCCAGCCCCAAGCCTCTACCCCTCTGTTGTTCCTCTCCAGACACTGGAGGTCCTGTCCCTCAAGGGGCTTGAGCCTCCCTCTGCCACATGCTCTGCCACATCCACAGCCTTGAAGGAGCTGAGTCTTGTGAGTCCACATCCATGGCAGGTCAAGGCCCAGCTTGGGCCGATGCTGCTAATGCTCTGAAGTCAAGGCACGCACAGGGTGCCCTTCCTCCAATGCCCTCTCTTCCAGTCCTCAGTCTGAGAGCAGCTGAGGGCTCTCTGGGTACTTTGCTCCTGGATTCTAGCCCTTCCTAAGAAAAGCCAGACCTTTTTGTCTCTGAGTCCTGGGGCTTTGGCAGCTTCCTGAGGCTGGGTGGAGGAAGTGAGATGGCCAAGCAACCCTCCCCAGAGCTGCCACCCTCAGCTGAAGACTTCCCTTGCAGAAGTGGGGGTCCATGGGTATGGATTACTGCGTATGTGGTCTGACCCGAGACAGGAATTTCAGTCTTGTTCAATTGTTCCCATTCCTTCTCTCCCCCTTTGTTAAGAGGGATGGCTTACTGGGTTGGATCGGGATAAGGTACAAGTCAAAGGCATCCACACCAAATTGATTGGTGCCATAGGTGGCAGCCCAAGGGCAGGGAGGTCACAAGGACCCCAGTCTCACTAGGCAGGGTGGGGTTGGGGAGAGTAGGCCAACCCACCTGATGGACTCTGGCCAGGGCAAGGAAGGGCAGTAGCAGGAGTACAGGCCTCACAGGAGCAGAAGGAAGACCAGGATTCCACTGGCCCCTCCAACACTGAGCAGCCCCTGCCTCTCTTTCCCCATCAGGTCACATAGGTGACTTCTGGAGAGTTGTCCTATGCAGGCCTTAAGGGCCATGGCTAATCTCTGTAGTCCAAGGGTCCTCTGTGTGTCCATTCCCTCAGACCAAAGAAAGGCAAGAAGGAAGGAGGCAAAGGTCATGAGTGAGCAGCCAGGGAAAGAAGCCCCATGAGCTCATGAAGGTAGCATGCGGGCTGTACAGGAAGTGGAAACCTAAGGTGGTGACCTTTGCCACACTTGGCAGCTGGACAGAGAGCTGCAGGGAGGGGCAGGCTGGGGAAGGAGAGGCCTAGGTTGGCTGCTATGGAGACAATGTCCAGGAAGGAGTCTGCCCTGGCCTGAGTGCCCGCTGACAGAGAGGGGCTCTCTGGGCAATGTTGGACGAGGCCAGGCCTGGCCCTGCCCTTGGGTTTGCTGCTCTTTAGGAATAAAGATAAGAAAATAGCATGTGCATGGCGCTTAACAAGGTGCTTCATAATCTGCTGTTATTTGATGCTTTCAGCAATGATAGCATTTCTATTTTACAGATAAGGAAAGTGAGGCAGGAAGCATCTGAGGCTGAACGTGGGGCCTTGCTCAATGAACCCCCCATCTGCCTTCTTTGTAACGGGTTTGACCCCCTTAGCAGATGACTGTTGAGTTCATGTGGGTACCTCCACTGTCTTGGCCTGAGCAGTACTAGGGAGACTACAGTCCCCTGGAGAAGCAGCCAGAGAGTGCCCCCAGTTCATTCAGCCCAGGCCATGGGTGCTCAAGGTGGTCTGATCACCTGCCCATAAGAGTGGAGGGTCTGCTTGGGAGGAAGGGACTCAAGGCTGGAAGCCACAGCGCCCCCCAAGGCTGGGATAGACAGGATTCAGAAGGGCAAGTATGGGCTGAAAGAGTTCACCTTACCAATCCTGCTGAAGAGGGGAAAGAGAGAAGAGAGAGGCTGGGCAGATAGGGCTTGGGGTGGCAGGGGGCGAGCAGGCTCTGGACTTGAGGTGTTGGTGGCTGCTGCAGGTTGTGGGGTGTATAACCAGGGAGAAAAGCAGTGATTCAGGTCAGAAGAGAAGGGGGAAGAAGTCAGCAGAGTGGGGAGGCCATGAGGTCAGTGTTTACCAAGTCCTGGTGAGGCTCTCCACTTTCCCCCTTCTCCTGGCCTCCAGTTGGGGGTCCAATCATTGGGGCCTGCACTGGTTCTGGGAAGCCAGAGCTAACCTGGAAGGGCAGAGCCTCTCAGGAGCTTTGGGGATGAATAGGCAGGTATAGAAGCGCCACCCAAAATGGCAGCCAGAGGTTGGGGCCAGGCCCTGAGTGTGTCCGGGACACACAATGTGGACTCCCCCAGGGAATGTAGGAACCACCCCAGAGCCAGAGGGGTCATACAGGGCAGAAGCTCTGAACTTGGGCCTTTGAAAAGGGCAAGATGCCTGTATTTCAATCCGATTGGCTTCCTATGTGTCTCTGTGGCTTCCCCAGAAGTGGCTGATCCTGGATTGGAACTCAGGGCTCCACCCTCTGCAGGGTGGCATCCCCTAGCTGTCACAGAGCAGGTCTGTCTTGGCATCTGGCCCCAGCATCTCATAGACCTAGTACCTCTGGTATGAATATAGCTGCCTTTAGTCCTGTGCAGTGGGCTGAATTTCTGATACAACCTGATTGTGAGAAGAGAGAGGATCCAGGAAGAGACAGCCAGCATCTGGTCTGGTTGCCCTCGGCCCTGGGCAGACTCGTCCTGGGTCAGCATGTTTGGAGCTGGTCAGCACCATGGAAGGACATGGGGAGCCTGAGAGAGGGCTCTGGGAGGATGGATCTGCATGCTAGGAGCTGGATGTTTGGTATGGAGAGGAGGGGGTCAGGGCTTGGACTGCTTGGCCCCCAAGGGAGGAGGCAGATTCAGGTGCAGATAATCAGAACTATCTCCGACAGACTGGGAGGTGTGCTGAGGCAGGGTGAAGGGCCTCGGGATTAGGGCCAGTTTCCGCCATGGTCTGTTGACATTTCTCCAGTCATGGAGAGCTTACCGGCCAGCAGGGAGTGAGTGGACTGAGTTCTGCAATGGATTTTCTTTGAACACCAACATGCCAGGGCAGGCTAAAAGCCATGTTGATGTTCATTTTTCTTGCTGAGTAAAGAGGAAATTTCCCAGCTCTATCCTGCTGGGTGACCAGGCAGCCAAGGAGATATGTGGGCTGTAATTAAGTGACCTGGTCTGTACTTTGTATCTGGGATCCCTGTGGGGCCCCAGCAGAGCAAACATTCCTGCCCTTCCTGCCCCTGGATCATCACAGAGAGCAGAGAAACCAGCCTAGGTCCAAGGGCTTGGCTTCCGACTTCCTTGGCCCAGAGACCATGTTGTCCATGGCAGAGGCACCCAGGCACAAGCCTCTGTCAGACTTGGCTGTTTAATCAGTGAAAACTGGGTATGATTCCAAAGTCTGAAGGTGCTCAGGGAAACTCTGAACAGGTTGGGAGAACTCTCACCAGACACTCAGTCATAAAAGTCCTCAGAGAGAATTCCAATGAGGCTGGGCTATGGTGGGTAAAGTCTTCACCTCAGCTGCCTGAGGCTATCTGAGGAACCCCCAGCCCCAGCTGCTAGACTAGCCCATCTTCTCCAACCTGGCTGCCCCAACTGCCCACAGGTGTGTGTGTGTGTGTGTGTGTGTGTGTGTGCGCGCGCGCACACGCACGTGTGCAGGGCTGTACAATAAGGTCATAGGGCTGGCAGGGACCTCTGTGGCTATCCAATTCAACCACCTCAAAGGACAGAGGGAGAAACAGGCCTCCTGTGGAAGGCTGAGCAATATCTGCTGGAAGGGACCTCCTTGGAGGCCCCATAGTTCAGCCTCTCCACTTGAAGGGGGAGAACATGCAATCCCAAAAGGTCATCCAGGAACTGGAGCCTAAGTTCTCCCTGACCCCAGAAGAATGGAGGCATTTCTGTATCCCCCCACCCCCTAGTCCTCTGTCTGACCCTCCTGGACAGTATCAATACCAAATAAGGGCTCTGCTCTAGGCAGCTGCCCCCTCTTCTGAAGGAGAGTCCACCAGACATTCCATAAACAGGCTGGGAACCAAAGAGGGCCCTACCAGGGCCCCTGCCCTCAGGGAGCTCCCCTTCCAGCAAAAGGTGGAGGGGGCGGGAGAAACACATTAAAACTGGGCATCTACAAGATCCACATAGAGCAGATGAGAGAGACAGAGATGTACAGAGATCAGCTTTGTAGGCAATCTCCATAAATGTGATTTGGTACTTGATCTCCTGACCAAAAGCCCATGGGGCCCTTCTCAGAGTGTACCCTTAGGGGCACCAAGACTCAACCAGAGAAGCTGTGACTAGGCCATAGACAGCTGGGACCAGAGGATACTTTTGGGGTCACAGATCTACAGTATGATGGGACTTGAGAGACCCCACAAGCCATTGAGGGGGCAAGGTGGCCCTGGCTCTTGTGCCAGCTGGCTCCTGGCCCTCCTCCCAAGGCTCTCTGCCCTGCCCCCCATGGGAGCTTTACATGAGAAGAACCAGGAAAGGGAGCCCTGAGGGACCAGAGGGAGATTTTAGAGTGGCAGGAATCTAGTCTGGGGGCTAAGGAAGATAGCCCAGCTGGGGGTATTCCAGGCCAGTGGCGGAGGCCTGGCAGAATCCCACTGGGGCAGCAGCAGACAGGGCCTCAATGATGCCCCTGAACTTGCCTGCTCTTGGGTAAAGTTCTGGTCTGGGCCCAGGAGGTACGGCGTGATGAAGCTCTCCCCGGGCCGCATCTGCACCATGAAGCCATAAAAGCAGAGGTAGAAAACCAGGAACTTCCAGGACTTCTCTGGGGCAGGAGTCACCGTCTTCTCCACGTCAGCCTTGGTGAGGGCCATGGCATTTCAGGCTGGCTTCCTGTGGGGGCCAGAACAAAAGAAACAAGGACAGGGTCAGTCCCAGGCTCTGTCCATCCCCCCTCTCTAGTCAGCTGTGCAGCCAGCTGGCTCGGCAAGGAGGCGGGTGGAGGGGCCGGGGCAGCCCCCAACTTGATCCCATGATGCAAAGCGTGCTGTTGGGGACTGGAGTTTAGAAGCCAAGACCCAAAGAAAACATTCTGTGAAGTGGGGGAGGGGGAGGATCAAGGAAGACTTCATGGGGGAGGTGACCTTGGGGCTTAACTTGAAAGGACTGGGGAAACCACGTGAGCAAAGACTCTGGGGAAGGAAAACACTTGACCCTATAAAGAAATGTAAGCAGTGTAGATGTCTGAGCTCAGGGGACACTATCCCTAACCCTAAACACCTAGCGCAAAACAGCAGCAGGAGAACAATGTAGCAAGCCAAAGCAACACTGTAACAATACCAGCAACACTGTAACAATATCAGCAACATTATAATAGTACCAGTGACACACTGTAGCAATGTTGCAACCACATCAGCAACATTGTGGGCACACCAGCAACATTGTAACAACATCAATGACATTGTGACAACAGCAGCACAGCTTGAAGGACTTGATCCAAGACCTTGAGTCCCTCTGAGACCTCCCACTGTTATTCCTCCTTTTTAACAAAAGGGCTAATGAGGAAGTCGGTTCTGCATGACTTCATTGTGCACAATGGTGTTCTCAATGGTGAGGGAGGGAGAGAATTTAGAATTAAAAATAAAAATAATTATTAAAAAAAAAAAAGTCTGGACTTGAGGGGCCTCAGAGCATGGGGTAGGGAGTTGGAAAGACCTGAGTTCAAACCTGGCTTCAGACACTTATTAGCCCTGTGACCCTGGACAACTCTATTTGCCTCAGGTTCTTGAACTGTAAAATGGGGCTGTAATAACAGCCCCCACCTCTCAGGGTTATTATGAGGATCAACTAAGATTATGTTTATAAAAGCGCTCTATAAATGTTTCTTCCCCTTCCCATAAATTTTCTGAACAGACATGACAAGCAGGCCTGCATGAGGCACACCTCTGCCTCTAACTATAGGTCAATTTCATACCACCCTGCCCCTGACACCCTTCTTGTGACCCTGCTACCTTTTAAGCCATGATCTGAATGAACACTGTTTCCCTTCACTGCTAAACACTCACAAAGCGTAGTAGACCCCTAGGTCTCCACTCCCTCCTGAACACCCTTGCCCTCTGCAGGGTTCAGACCCCACCTTGTGTCCTCCCCACCATTCTCCTGAAATAGCTTTCCAAGATCACTAAGGCCTCACAAGAGCCCTGTGGCACCTGGTCCAACACCTGTGACCAGTGAACACACTGCCTTTACTTGGTCTCCCAGGCTGGGATGGCTCTCCCATGCTGAGACAGCTCCACCATACTGGGATGGCTCTTCCACATGACTCTTCACATTTCCCCCTCATTGTTCCTGGCTCTGCCCTGAGCCATATCCACCATCCAGAAGTCCACAAAGTCTCAAGGATGATGGGGATCTCTACCACCATTTTCCTTTATAATTTTTCACGGTCCTCTGAACAGGCTAGACATGTGTACTTCATTCACAGAAGCCACAACTCCAGAGAATTTGGAAGAGCCTCCTTCAGTCCAGACAAGCCCAGGTCCCTCAGGGGCTGCTCACTGTCACTGGGCTCCAGGTCTTTGTGGCATCCTCAGGACCTTCTCTAGCTAATCCACTTCAGAAAGGGAAACTGAGGCCAGGGAGAGGAATGGAGTTGGATTCAAGTCCCGGGGTCATAGTCAAGTTCATCGACTTGGAGCTGGAGGGGACTGCAAAGGCTGTCTGACTTAGCCCTCATTCCACACAGGAGAAAACTGAGGCCTACAGAGGGATGGTCCTCTAACTGCCTTGCTTGCCTTTGAAGGCTCTCCTGAGGCCAGCCCTCCTGCTTCCATTCTGCTAGGATCTGTGCTGCAGGCCCTCCTGCCATCTGCTCACGGGGTGGGCACAGACCAGGAAGTGGACTGCTTCATTCATTCCACTCACTTCATGCTCTCTCCAGCTAGTCTGGGAGCTCAATGTGGGCAGGGCAGGGCAGGCCATGACAAGCACACAGCAAGCACTACATAAATGCTTAATAAAAGTACTGACTTCAGAGTTCCCTTTGCAGGGAGAGAGGACAAGAGGCCAAGCTGGGGTGGAGGCCAGAGGTTGCAGATGGAGACCCACAAGCCGAGGGGATGGCCCCTGCCTGAGAAGAGAGCCTTGCTTTCCAAGTTGGCAGCCTTCTGATCTTTGTCCATGTGGGCTCACATGGGCAAGAATTCAGGCTGAAGCAGGAGCATCTTCAGGTAGAAAGGCAGGCCCATCCCTACACATGCCAAGGCTCAGCCCCATCTCCCCAGCCCCTGGGGACCTCGATCCAAGCTCTTTGCCAGAAGAAAGAAGATTCCCTGGGGCCTCGGAGAGTTTCACATCACTGCAGATGCTCCCCAGTCCTGGGAGCTAGAAGGAGAAGGGTAAATGTGAGGGGACAGTCATGTCCTCATGGGGCTACTGAGCTGTGAAACATGTTTCTTCTCCTTTTTTGAAACAAGCACCAATCCAAGGTCTTCATGGTTCCCCAAAGTCAGGCTCCAAGAGCTTCAGCAGACATGCCCTTGGGGAACTGAGTCCATTGCCCCCCACAAACTTTGGGATCCTCAGTCCTGGCTACCTTGTGGGGCTGAGTTGGGGGAGGGGGTTGAAGTGAGAGGTCTTTGAGAGCTCTAGGGGCATTGTCACCCTGGGCAGCCCTGGCACAGCATGAACCCTTTGTTGGCTTGCAGACAAAGGTGAACCTGACTAGGAAGAATCTTTCATGTCCTTCCAAGATGTGGTCAAGTGAATCAGCAGCCACCAACATCTTCCTGGGCCTCAGCGAGGCAAGAAGGCATAGATGAGCCTTGTGGGGTCTAGGTGGGAGGGAGAGAGGAAACCACCAGATCAGACAATGGCTGGTCATGATTTGTCAAAGAAAGGGATCAATTTGTCTTTTGTGGGTAGAGCTGGCATGACTAAGTTCTCCAGGACTTAATGAGTTCTGACTGCTCCCAAATGAGACTGAGCTAACGACCCACTCTGGGGCCCAGGGTGACTGATCAAAGTCCTGCCTGGCAGGGCTGGCCAACACCATGGCTTCATTCTTTGAAAGATGACAGGCTTGGACTGGGTGCTGTTGAAGGTCCTCCTGACCCCAGAACCCTGATGCCCTGGTCCCATGGCCCGTTCAAAGCTTTGCCAGTGGGGCCAGGCTCCCAGCCTGGGGGACACAGAGGGACCACTCCCCAAGCTCCCCTGTAAGAGGTCCCCACATGTCCCCTTTCCTCATTAGATCTATTGGATGAGGCAGGAGGGCTAAGCTGAGCTCACCCTGATCTCCTGTCTCAACCACAGTCTGGGCATGCTTTGGGAGTGCTTTCTGGAGGCTGCCCAGCCTGATCCATGGGGAAAGGAGCAGGAAGGAGGAGTGACCTCTTCCTCACTGTAAACCCCAAGAGGCCCAGCTGCAGTTGGAGGCCCCGGGCTACACCATGGTGGGACCTGTAGCCTGGGGTCAATTAGAGGCCCAGATGGAACCACAGTTGGCCCTGCAGCCTGAGGGGTGGCCCCCACAGGAATATTCCTGGGGGCTTTGCTGTTTTCTGACAAGCAGTGCTAAAAATGGGCACTGCCCCCTGAAGCAGTCATGTCTGACTTCCCCATATCTTTCTGGGACTCCATTTGCCCAGGCTCTATCTGGCCTCTGGGCTTTCAATACTCCTTGGATGGATATCTGTACATGCCCTGACCAAAGTTCCCTAAACTGGGTCTTCTATCATCCTCTGCTTCCATGTCTTTGCCCAGGCAGTCCCCTATTCCTGGAGCACTCTCCTCCTTGTTTGTGTCTTAAAATCCCTGATATTGTGAGTATTTTGGCACTTCCTGCCCCTCCATCGCTATCAAGTGTGGAAGCAGAGGGGACTACATGGACTAAGGACCTCTGAAGTCTCCCAATGAAACCCTCTTTACTTTCCTCTGCTCATCCAGCCCCTCTTATGCCCTTCCTCTCCCTTCTCCAGTCATGGTCCCTCTTGGCTGCATATGCTGGTGCCCACTGCCTCCCCATGACCTCTCCTGATTCAGCTCTGACCCCCAGTGCTGTCTGGTTCTAATTCCACTGCCCAGAGCCTGCCTTGGTTCCCAGGATCAGAGACTGAGGGCTCTCAGAGGCCACGAAAAAAAGATGAGATGGGAATAGAAAGGAATATACCTTTTTCTCAGCGGTACATGGAACATTTACAAAAATTGACCATGTACTAGGACATAAAAATCTCACAATCCAGTGAAGAAAGGCAGAGATAATCAATGCATCCTTCTCAGATCATAATGCAATAAAAATTATATGTAATAAAAGGCCATGGAAAGATAAAGCAAAAATCAATTGGAAACTAAATAATCTAATCCTAAAGAAGGAATGGGTTAAAGAAGAAATCATAGAAACAATCAACAACTTCATTGAAGAGAATGACAATAATGAGACAACCTACCAAATCTTATGGGATACTGCAAAAGCAGTTCTTAGGGGAAGTTTTATATCTTTGAATGCCTACATAAATAAAATAGAGAAAGAGGAGATCAATGACTTGGGCATGCAGCTGAAAAAGCTAGAAAAAGAACAAATTGAAAATCCCCAAGAAAATGCCAAATTAGAAATACTGAAAACCAAAGGAGAGAGTAATAAAATTGAAATTAAGAAAACTATTGAATTAATAAATGAAACCAATAGTTGGTTTTATGAAAAAACTAATAAAATTGATAAACCTTTGGTCAATTTGATTTTAAAAAAGAAGGAAGAAAACCAAATTACTAATATTAAAAATGAAAGGGGTGAACTCACCTCCAATGAGGAGGAAATTAAAACAATAATTAGAAATTACTTTGCCCAACTTTATGCCCACAAATTCGATAATCTAAACGAGATGGATGAATATTTTAAAAAATACAAATTGCCCAGATTAATAGAAGAGGAAGTTGAATACTTAAACAACCCCAACTCAGAAAAAGAAATTGAACAAGCCATCAATGAACTCCCTAGGAAAAAATCTCCAGGACCAGATGGATTCACAAGTGAATTCTATCAAACCTTTAAAGGACAGTTAATTCCAATACTATATAGACTATTTTTGAAAATTGGGGAAGAAGGAGTCCTCCCAAATTCTTTCTATGATATAAATATGGTTTTGATACCCAAACCAGGAAGAGACAAAACAGAGAAAGAAAATTATAGACCAATTTCTCTAATGAATATAGATGCAAAAATTTTAAACAAGATTTTAGCAAAACGAATACAGTGTCTTATCACAAAAATAATATATTATGATCAGGTAGCATTCATACCAGGAATGCAGGGCTGGTTCAATATTAGAAAAACTATTAGCATTATTGATCATATCAACAACAAAACTAACAAAAACCACATGATTATCTCAATAGATACAGAAAAAGCTTTTGACAAAATACAACACCCATTCCTATTAAAAAACACTGGAGAACATAGGAATAAAGGGACCTTTCCATAGAATAATAAGCAGTATCTACCTAAAACCTTCAGCAAGCATTATATGCAATGGGGATAAGCTAGATGCTTTTCCAATAAAGTCAGGGGTGAAACAAGGATGCCCATTATCACCACTATTTTTCAATATGGTACTAGAAATGTTAGCGGTAGCAATTAGACAAGATAAAGAAATTGAAGGAATAAAAATAGCAAAGAAGAAACTAAGTTATCACTCTTTGCAGATGATATGATGATATACTTAGAGAATCCTGGAGATTCAAGAAAAAAAGATGAGGCATAAGGGGACTTCCTGGCCACACAGGAAGTAGGCAATGTAGGTATGTTTCAAACCTCGATTCTTGGCCTTTCAATCCATCTTCTTCCCACTTCCCACATGGCTGCTCCCTCCTTCTCCATGCCTGGTAAGTAGGGAGCACACTGGAGGTCTGTGTCACATTCTAAATGAACCCAATTCCTTGGGTAACCCAAGGCTGCCCTCCCTTCCTCATTTATTCATTCAAGGGGCATCAAGGAAGCCAAGGCCAGCCCGACGCAGGCCCTGCCTTCAGGAGGCTTCTGGTCTGCTGGGCCACTGCTGCTCCTGTGGCCAATGAGAACAGCCAGAATCCCTATATAGGATCCTTGATAATCATTTAACATCCCTTTTGAACTCTAATAAAGGCCAGAGCTTGAATTAATCAACCAGAAGAGCTTGGACCCAACAGCCTCTGTTTTCCGAGTAAACTCAGAGAATACCTCTCCTTATGTCAACAAGGCCAGATGGGGCTGACTTGGCATACTTTATGAGACCCTTAACCTGAGACACTACCTTGAATAATGGGACTTTTTCTGTGTCTTAATATTTTGTGGACATATACTATGTTATTGCATGTTAATACTATAGAAAACACAAGATATCCTGAGTCATCACTCCAAGGGACACTTTGTCAACTCTCTCATCTTATTGTATTTACAACTTATTCACTTAAGAAAATTCCTTTTTCATAGAATAGGTAAAAACATAAGGGGACCATAAATCTGAGGGCCACAGACTTCCTGGGATTATCCTAAAAGATTTAAGCTTAGTCATCCTTGTAGCAGACAGTCAGATAAGGCTATCTGCTAGCCTTAAGGAGGCCTGTTTGCCTCCTTTAACCAAACTTTCAGGAGGACATCCTGTAAGGGCAGGAGGGACAGTTATTATCCCCACTTTACAGAAGAAGAAACTGAGGTGAGGGGGGGTGCCCAGGCACAATGTGAGCCTCAGTCTTGCCAAGACAGGCAGACAAGGGCAGGGGGCCCCAGCCTCTCTTTCCTGGGGCCCTCCCCCACCTCGCCACCCCCCCCACCTCCCCTGTGCTGGGGTCTTTCAAAGCAAAATGATCTTTGTCCCTTCCCATGTCCCTGGGAAGGCCTGCCCAGTGATAAGCCCCTGGGGAAGGGGATTATCATGGGAGGGGGAGGGAAGGACCAGGGCCAGAATGAGGGGAGAAGGGCAAGCCCAGAGTCCAGACTGAGTCTCTCCCTAGCAGTTATCCAACACCATGGTTGGGTGCCCACCACTGACTCACCTACAGGTCCTCCCCTAGGGCTGGGACTAGGTTGGAGTCAGAGCTGGGGTGTGGGGGACAGAGCCCAGACTCAGTGTCCACTACAACCCAGGAGACACCTAAGATCCAATGCTGGTGAGATCCGAGCAGGCCGGGAGGACCTGGGAGAGGGAAGCCAGAGGATGGAGTAGCCAGAGGAAGACAAAGATCTGATCCCACTCAACTGGCCAGCCTCCTGGAGACCATCTAACCAACTATCTCCTTCAGATGGGGAAACTGAGGCACCCAGAAGGGACAGACCCACAGTCACACCTGCCCTCAGACACTATCCCCAGGTCCTTTAGGAAAGAGAGTCAGGGCTAGCCTTTTAGCCTTGGGATCTCAAGGACTAGACCCTTTTCCCCTCAAAGCCTCACCTGAAGCACCAGACCAAGGCTCTGAGGCAGCCAATGAGGGAGCCTGCTGGGCCCCGGCAGCCCACTGTGCTTCGGGCCACACCCCTGGGGCTTATTCCAGATAGGTCAGCTTGATTTAAAGAAGACAAAAAGCTTCCTCCCCCAGGCTAGCAGAGGCAGGTGTCTTCCCCCAGTCCCTAGCCTAGATCTGTGGCCAAGCAGCCTCTAGGCTCCTCTCCTGGCCTTCTGCCTCCTTCCAGTCCCCCACTTAGAAGTGTGTGGGTCACAGGTCTTGGAACTTGAGCTCCCTAGTCCCAGCCCTGGGGAGCTGCTAGGGCAGAGGTAACTGGCTGTGTGTCCCGAGGGTAGAGGGATTGTGAGGATAGCTGTGGTCTGGCCCAGCCTCCCAGGCTAGTGGGGTAGAAGACATGCTGGTCTCTGAGACACTCAGCAGGGGACTGAGATCCCTGGCCAATAACCAGCCTATGAAATGGATAACACAGAGTCTGGTAAGCACCTACTGTGTGCAGGACCTTACTAAGCAAGGGACCAGCACAGAGCTAGAATGTAGACAAGATAGGAGTCCCATCATTGAACATGAGACCCAGGCCCTGCCCTCTCAGGGTCTCCTTCCCCTCATCTGTGACATGTGGGGGGCAACTCTTCCACCCTTAGCCCAGGCTCCAGAGGAGAGGGAGGGGGAAGAGGAGGAGAAAAGAAAGGGGAGAGTGGGATAGAAAGAGGAGAAGATGTGTAGGGCTCCCAGCCCCTGGCAGGGAAGGGGAAGGCTAACAGAAAGCCCAGAGGCCCATTCTCCTCCCTCCACAACACTGAGCCTCCAGCCTCCTGGATAAGTTGGACTGCTCTGTTTAGGTCAAAGCTTCTATGTGGGTACCAGTGGGGAGCATAGCTGTGGCACCTCCAGTCCCTTAAGGGAGAGTAAGGAAAAGAAAGCATGTGGTTCATTCCCTGAACATGCCCTGGATGGACAGGCTCACTGGGCCTGGAATCAGAATGCTCTGAGTTCAAATCCAGCCTCAGACACTCCCTGTGTGACCTTGGGCAAGCCACTTCATCGCTGCCTGCCTCAGTTTCCCTAAGCAAAAGGGAGATAATAACAGGGTTGGAGGATCAAAGGATCCAATGAGATAATGATTTGTAAAGCACTCGGTACCCTATCTGCACCTATAAAAATGTTAGTTACTGTTTTTTATTGTGGCTGGCTAGGCCCAGATGGACACAGGGGCAGGATTCAAGCCCAGGCCCTGTCTTGGGGGGGGGGGGGGGGGGCGTGCAATTGAGAGACTCTCTGGAGTCGGAGGGGGGGACGGGGAACCTGGCTCTGATTTTCCACCTGCTTTATCAGTGGAAATGAGTGAAAAGAAGAGGCCAGACCATGTTTTCTGCTGCTGCTGCCCCCTCAGCACTCTGGGACTTTCTCCTCTGCCCTTGAGGGCTGTGACAGTCTGGCTTCTCTGTTTGTATCGCAAGTGCTTAGTGGCTATTAATTTCTTAATATATGCTCCTCCTTCCTTCCTTCTTTCCTTCCTTCTTTCCTCCCTCCCTCCCTTCCTCCAGCATTTTAAGGTTTACAAAGCCCAGATTGGTCTCTTTCCTTTACACTTGGAACTCTATTTTCTACCTCCTTGCCTTTGCATCAGGCTTGCCCATGCCAGGAACACTGTCCCTCCTCAGCTCTGACTCCTGACTTCCTTGAAGTTGACCCCACAGGAAGCCCCCTCCATTGCTGTGCCTCCCCACTGTTCATCATTTCTTGTTTGCTGCCTCCCCATTAGCTCAGAACCCCTGTTTCTGGCCTCTATCCTATGGCAGGCCCCTGCAGGTACCAGGGATGGGGACTGTGCCTCAGGGAGCCCCCCAGAGCTGGAGGCCAGGAACAAGGAGACCTCCCAAAGTCACTCCAGGAAGCAGGCTCAAGTCCATCCCTTCTGTCTGTCCATCATAGGGCCTCACACTTGGATGGGAAACATTTCATTAAATGAGTTGCTATATGACTAATTTCCTTTGCAATCACACATATTTTCCTTTATTAATTTAAAAACCTGAAGCGTCCCATGGGCTTCTTCGGGGCTATGTGAGGAAGGGTCCTGTCTGAAGTCACCCAGAGGTGCCAGGGGCCAAAAATGGCACCAGGCTGGGAGTGCATGGGTCTTGTGTCCACTGCAGGAAGGACCTGGGCAAGACAGATCTGCAGGGAGGAGGGCTGGGAACCCATCAAACCTGGAGTTTTGGATTGTGGAAATAGACTGAAGTAGTCCCTGCCTCTGGGTGGCTTGAGGCTGAATATCTCCAGGGTTGGTCCTCAGCAGAGGCTGCTTTCTGTGACCTCGAGCATCACTGCCATCCACCCACCACAGATGAGGGAACTAGAGAGGGGGGAGAGCTGTGAGAGTCTGGTCCAATCCTTCCATCTCACAGGCTGTAAACTGAAGGGTAGGCAGGGCAGCCCAGGATCACACAGCCAGGAACATCACCTGCAATGTGGAGCCAGGAGATATGGGGGTGGGAACCCCCACCTGGATTTTACAGATTAGGAAACTGAGGCCTCAAGTGGGTAAGTGACTGAGGTAGGCAGACCCCAGAGCACCCATGTGGGAGAGACCGTGGACGGTGGGGGAGCCAGACCAAGTAAGGCCCCTGGAGAAGGGAAGAGCCTCGGTGCCGGGGTGTGCGGGCAGTGTGGGGGTGTGCCGGCAGGTCTATGTCCAGTCTATGACTCTGCAGTAGGGGAAAGGCCAGGAAAGGAGCTGAGCACTCCACCCTCCAGTCTTCCAGCCCAGGACAGTCCCTCCTCCGCTGCTGCACCCCCCTGACCCCCCATCCCAGGTTTCCCAGGACGCACCATCCCATACACATTCTGCTCTCTCACTGTTCTCAGGGGTGCCCTTCTTGGACTCTGCAGACCCTAGCTCGGGTTTGGACCCCCGGAGGAGGGAGTGGGGGGCCTCCAGATCCCTTGCATCGGGAGGGTCTGTTAGTCACCTTCCCTCCTCCCTCCCAGCTCCATGGAGAGGCGGAGGGGAGGGCACGGAGGGATCACTAGGAGCACCCCAAGGGCCCCCTTGTCCCGGCTGCTTCCCCACCCCATCGTCCTCAAGGGGAGGTGGAGGGGAACCTTGGTAAAGGCTTTTCGGAGCCTTCTACTCCCAGTGGGAACAGAGGGATCACACCGGGAGGCCTGACAGGATTCCTCCCCAAAGACCTCCCGGGGACTTTGAGGCAGAGGGGGCTGCCCAGAAAAGGAAGGGACCCCACTGACCCAATGTGTGTCCACAGCCCTGTGGGGAGCCCCTGGCCAGGGCCCCTCTCCTCTCCCAGCTTTAGTTTCCCTCCTCTGCCCCCGACCTGTCTACCAGATCCAGGCTCCTCTGGGGGCCCGAAGTGGCACACCCAAGTGCACGGGCACAGTGCTCGGAGGGCCCCTAGACTTCCTCCATCCTGTCTTCTCCTCGACCCCCCACTGGACCCTGGCCCAGGTCCGGAACCTAGGGTTCGGGATTCTGTGGGTTCCTCGCGCCGTACTGCAGGTGGGCACACACGTGCGCGGGCAGGGCCGGCCCCCGGGTGCACCGTCCCCGAACCCCGATCCCCGCAGCGGACCCTAGGCAGGGCAAGGGTGGGAGGGGGACCCCCGTACCTGAGTCACGAGCCTGCAGACCCCAAAGTCCTGGGATTCCGTTTGGAGCGGGGAGCGGCCCCCGCGGTGACACCGGCCCCGGTCCCGGCAGCGGTACCGGCAGAGGGAGAGGCAGAGGCCCGAGCAGCCGCGGGAGCAGCGACCAGACCACGGACACTGAAGTGGCCTGGACCGGACTGCGGACACTGGACTGCGCCGAACCGGCCTGGCCAGGCAGGCTCTGGTAAGAGCAGAGAGGAGGGGCGGGCAGGGGCGGGGGCGGAGAGGGGAGGCCCGCGGGCGGAGGGAGGAGGTGCGTGAGCGGAGGGAGGAGGCGCGTGGCCTTCTGGGACTTGGCGTCCCGGGCTCCTGGACACGCGTGCGCGCCGAGCACCGCTGGACTACAACCCCCAGAGGGTGGCGGGGCGGAGCCGGCCTGGGAGAGGCGGGGCCGGCGCTGAGCGGGAGCCTGGCGAGGCCCGCCCCCAGCACTATCCCCCGCCCCCAGCCCGGTCCCGCCAGTACTTGGTGAACCTGGCTCCCGCCTCGCAACCCTGGGCACTCTGCGCAATAGAGGAGGCCTACTGGTTGCCGGGCCCTTCCCCCAGCATCCCCTGGGGCATGGCGGGGAAAGGGGTGCCCCCACAGCATAGGTTGGGGGGAGGAGACACCCCTGCAGCCCTGGAGGGGTGGGGGAAGGGGGCACCTTGTGGCGGCGCCCCGGGAGGGGCGAGCCCAGAGAAGGGAGGGGACTCAGTGGCAAAGGCAGACCTGGACTCCGGTGATGCCAGTGGTTGTCATTTGTGTGTCTTCACGGTGCCTGACACATAGTAGGCACTTAATAAATGTCTATGGACATCTTGATGGGTGGCTAGGAGGCTAGACCTGAGTTCAAATCCTACCTCAGACACTTCCTAGCATTGTGACCCTGGGCAAGTCTCTTCACCCTGTGTGCCTCAGTTTCCTCATCTGTACAACGAGCTGGAGAAGGAAATGGCCCAATCCCTCTGCTACCTCTGCTGAGAAAGCCCAGACGGGACTGAACTTCTATTTCATGTATTAAAAGATCATTTAGACATCATTGGAAATTCATCAACAACTTGGCTTCCTCTGCTCATGTGAGGAGTGTTGGCTCTCCCAGGCCTGCCCTGGAGACCTCCTGCCCAGGGCCAGACTGCCCAGGTGCCCACCCGCATCCACCTCCATTTCTCTTACAAAGATAATGAAGTCTCTGCCAAATGTGCTGGGTACCAGCAGCCTGGGGGGTTCAGGGGACACCCTCTGCTTTTGCAGAGACTCCAGGGAGATCCCCACAGGAAGGAGACCACCCTGAAGGAGACCTGCGCCAGGGTACCTCAGGCTGGCCTTTGGCTTCCTCTCTTTGGGCCCAGAAAGTCCTACCGTGCTCAGAGGATCATCCAGAAACCCTCGGAGCCTCCACAGAGACTACTGCCTCTTCCCCTCACTGACTCCCTCAGCAAGGCTGGACAAGCACTTGGTAAGCTCCTATTGTGTGCTACAGACAAACAGAATCCAAACAGCACCTACCCCCGCACCCCCAAGAGTCTGTATTGGGTAGAGATTGACAGCAAAGTAAAACCAAGGTAATTAAAGAGGCTGCTGACCCTGACAGCCAGCAAACGCTGCCAGCCAAGATGAGATGTGGCAGGGAGGCCAGGGTTGAGGGGATGGAATGGAGATGGTACACCTGGCAGGCCTAATGGGAAGTCTGGAAAGGGCCCCAGGGGAGGAGATGGACCGTGGCCCCTCTGGCCTAACTCCCTGGACTGTATCTTATGGGCACCTTGGGGTTTGCTTTGGCAGAGGGAGGGAGGAAACCAAAAGGATGAAGTCACAGGTTTGCAAGGAATGTGGGGTGGGGAGCATATGTGTGTGGGGAGTGTGAATGTGTGTGTGTGTTACTGTGTATGTCTGTGTGAGTTTATATATGTATGTGTGTGTAAATGAATATACATGTATATGTGGGAGTCTGTATGTGTGTGGGTGTTTGTGTGTGAGTCTGTGTACCTTGGTGAATCTATATGCATGCATGCATGTGTATATGTGTGTGAATGTACATGCATGGGTGCATCTGTAGCTGTGTATATTTTGTATGTGAATCTGTATATGTACGTGTCTGTGTGTGAACCTGTGTGTATGTATGTCTTTGTGAGTCTATATATGTATGTGTCTTTGTGTGTGTCTGTATGTATGTCTGTGTGTCTCAGTGAGTCTGTTTACACGTATGTGTACATATGTGTATGTGAGTGTGTGGATGTACAGGTATGTTTGAGTCTGTGTATGTTTGTGTCTGTGTGAGCCTGTGTGTATATATATCTCTGTGGGTCTGTGTATGTGAGTATGTGTGACTGTACATATGTATGTGTGAGTCTGTATGTGTCTTTGTGTGTGTCTGTGCATGTATGTGTGTCTATGAGTCTGTGTGTATGTATGTCTCTGTGAGTCTGCATATGTATGTATATGTGAATGTACATCTGTATGTGTGAGTCTGTATATGTATGTGTGTTTGTGTGCGTATATATTATATATATATATGTCCATGTTGAGAGAAATGCTCATTTCTCTCATATTCATAATTGATTAATGAATTGGGACCAGGACTTTTTGAGAAGCCTGTTTTTAAGTTGTTGAGTCTCTGAAGGGCATTGCTGATGAATGAGATTGCCTCCATCCCCAGAGTACATGCCTTTCCATTCTGGGTAGGAGACCCCACCCAACTAGACAATTTTACAAAGAATTTAATCTAATCTGGGTGAAATCTGGCCTCTTGGTTTCTAGTCTGACAGGTCTGAGTGACCAAAATCAAGTCCCCCAGACCCTCAGCAGAAAAGATCCAACTCTCATTATAATATCCATGGTTTCTCATTATTTGTTAGCCAATTAAAGTAGCTTCTGCGAGGGGCCTCTAGCATTCGAGAGTGCTACCAACCCCTTTTTTTTAATGTTAGTGTGATTGAGAAAATGGTTAATGATCTAGAAACGATATCTCTTGAACTTTTTGTCACAGTGTGTGAGTCTGTGTGTGCATGTCTGCATACGGATATGTGTGTGAGTGTGTGTGAATGTATGTATGTGTGTATGAGGGTCTGCGGACGTGTGTATGTGTATGTATTTTCCATCTTGTCTAATGTGGAATGTCAGTCTTTGAGAGAGGCAAGATCAAGGGTGGACCTCTTCAATCTCCATCCATTTATTGTTGCATAACAATAATGTGTCTCATAGGAGACAGAGGCACATAGTGTCCTCCTCTCTGAAGTCAGGTGACTGTGCCTGCTGCCCAGTATACAGAAATTATGGAGGTAAAAACGGAGCTTTTCTGATGGTGTTCACACAGCTGTGAAGGCACTATCTGGAGGATTTGGATAAGGCTTCTTATGCACAAATCGGTCAGCAACAGAGAACCATTGTCCCCATGTTACAATCTTGTAGACTCTTGGTTCTCTGGACCATGGATGTTGGGGGTCAGGCTTCATTCTCAAAGAGGACCCAGATTACATCTCTGTGTTGGGGTCAAAGTTCAGTGTGTCTGCCTGTGGACAATCAGCCCAACACAAGCTGGAAAGGCTCGGCCATAGGCCAGGCACAAGTAGATCATGTGAACATGTGGGGTGGATTGTCTAAATCTGTGCATCTCCCATTTCTTTGGAGTTGTTTCAATTCTTTTTTGCTCCTAGAGCACAGAACCCTTTCTGAGGTGGGCGCACCATTCTGGGCAGTCCAGTGCCTATGTCTCTCATGTCTCCCAATCAATCCCCAGTTCTTCAGAGAGACCTTGAGAGTATCCTTATATCGCTTGTTCTGGTCTCCATGTAAAGGCCTGCTTTGCACCAGTTCTCTGTAAAATAATCTTTTAGGCAAATGTATGCTTGGCGTTTGAACAACGTGGCCAGCACACTGGAGTTGTGCTCTGTGCAGTAGAGTTTAGATGCTTGGCAGTTTAGGTCAAGAAAGAACCTCAGTGTCTTGTATTTTATCCTGCCAGGTGATCTTTAGAATTTTCCTAAGAATTCAAATGGAAGTGATACAGTTTCTTGGTATGACACTGGTAGACTGTCCAGGTTTCACAGGCATGCAACAATAAGGTCAGCACAAGGGTTCTGTAGATGTACAGTTTGGTAGTCAGTCTAATACCTCTTCTCTCCCACACTTTTCTTTGGAGCCTCCCAGACACTGAGCTAGCTCTGGCAATGCCTGGATGAACTTGATCATCTACATGTACATCTCTGAAAAGTCTACTGCCAAGATAAAGGAACTTATTGGAAACTTTATTTGCTATAACCAATGGCTAATGTATGGATGGTGTGGTGCTGGCTGGTGGAGAACCTGTGTTTTCTTGATATTGTTAGAACACAAGCAGGAGAGAATTGATCCATACTATGTTGCATCTCAGCCTCAGGGTTTGCGCTGAGTGTATAATCATCTGCAAATAAAGTCATGCACCAATTCTCCCTCCACTTTAATCTTGGCTTGTAGCCTTTTCAAGTTAAACAGTTTACCCTCAGTGTGATAGCTGACCATGATGCTATGTTTGTCCTCACTGAAGGCATTTGACAACATGATTGGAAATATCATGCTTAAAAGCTTGGGAGCAAGCACACAGCCTTGCTTCACTTCCTTGGTGACTGGGAATGTGGAGGAGCCTTGTCCATTATCCAGAACCCTGTCATGAACACCATCATGAGGTTGACATGCAATGCCGATGGACTTCTCTGGATAACCAAATTTTGCCATGATTTTCCTCGTAACTGACAGTATCAAAGGCCTTGGACAGATCCACAAATGTGTACAGACCTCTGTGCAGCTCTTGTAGAAGCCCCTGCTAAACTCACCGACAGGTGTGAGATCCCTTGATTCCCCTAAAGTGGGTATAGCCCATCTGCCCAAGTGGTTTTCTGGGGTGTGCACATGCTACAGCTTCTTGGAGCTACAGATGAGAGTTAGGTAGATCAGGTGGACACCAAAGATGGAGGAGCATCCCAGAAAGGGCTTGGCAGCCCTGATCTAAGATCATAACAGACCATTACAGAGAATATAGGGCCATAATCCCTTGCTTCCTTCAATGTTACCAAAGTGGAACAAATCTAGTTAAGCAGTCATGATCTCATACACTTCTTGAGGAAACAAACCCCATCCAACAATCTCTAGTGGTAAACTGAATCAGGTTACAGATTAAGCTACATTTAGAGAATTCACAATGGGTTGATTGAGGAGAAGTATTTACCCTTCACCAAGGAGTCAGGAAAAATGGAGATTCTTCTTCTGCCTTCTAATCTAAGGAGTGGTTAAGGCTCTAGGAAATGTTCACATCTGGTGGGACAGGTTTTGGTGAGGTGAGGTTAATATTAACTCAAAGTTGCAGAGAAATGAAGGGAAGTCCAAACTTCCCATCCCGATGTTTGGCCTGGTAGGACCCTGGGCAGTTCTCTGGCCACTCTCAAGGACTGCTGAGCTCCAGGTATCACCTACACTGGCAGAGGGAGGTCCCTCACCTGGAAATTCCCTTTTGTAGTGAATTCTGAGCTCCACTCCTCAGTTGTGAGTCTTTTAACTTTGTTTAGCTCTGGGTGATGAGCTAGCAGCTTTACTTGATCCTTTGGAAAAGAAAAGGGCAAACCAGTAAAGAAGACCCTCCAAAAGCAAGCATGGTACTGGGGAAGGTGATGCAGGTGCCAAGAAAAGCCATGCCACCTGTAAGGATGGGCCCTGAAGTATCTTTGAAGCAGCTGCTCTGGGCTCTGCTGAGGGAGACCAGAGAGCTTTGGCAGCCTCGCCTAGCAAGCGGCCCGTGACTGTGTGTCAGAGACAAGAGGGTATGCAGAAAGCAGAGTGCTTATTAGGAAATCTATGGTTCCAGGGGCAGAGATTTGGTGACTTGGGTCAGCAGCATTGGGCAGTCACTTAGGGTAGAAGAAAAAGGCATTTCCCAGGAGACGAAGGCATGGAGAGAGAAGAGAGTCAGCTAAGGGAGAAAAATCTTGGAAAGCCAAGATAATTTTCTGATCAGAACAAAGTAACATGCTCTGCTCAAGGTCAGGGAACCCAATTCTTGCTCTAAGAGCAATCCTTTTGGGCAGAACCACAGGCTCCTCCAAGGCCAGCAGTAGTGGTTACAAAGGTAGATGGGGCCATAGGCTGTCTCATGTCATTGCTCCACTAAAGAGTCAGGGATGCTTGTGTGAGGGACTTCTACACTGGCAGTCTACCAAGTGAAGTAATTGAGGCTCCAATCCCCCCTCCCTCCACCATCTCCCTGGCAGAAGGATCACGTACCCTGTAGACACTTAATAAATGCATGCAACCCTGCTGGTCATCACAGAAGCAGAGACTGGGAAGGGCTTTCAGTGGTCTCTTACCCAAGTGGGACATGAGAATAATCTCCCCTCTATCATGCCTGACAGATGGCTTGTTGTCCTGCCTCTGCTTGAAGACCTCTGGTGACCACTCTCCACCACTTCTCACCACTTCTCATGGAGAGCTCCTTAAATCCCCTTCTGGGAAGCAATGAGAAAACTGAGGCCCAGAGAAGTTGGGCTTGCTCCAGGCTGTGCAGGGGCCAGGATTGGAACCCAATTACTGTAACTACCAAACTACTACTCTTCTACACTGGATCACTCTCCTGAGTGGGTGCAGGCAGATACAAACTGGGCCTAAGCGCCCCTTTGCACAAGCATAGCCTGCCTACCTCTGGCAGCTGCTGATCCCTTTGAGCCAACTGAGGTCCTGCCTGCACCGTCCAGGAGTGGGGAACCTGCAATCTTGAGGCTATATGTGGCCTTCTAGGTCCTCAAATGTGGCCCTTTGACTGAATCCAAATTTGAGGAGGTAGAGGGGGCCACACGTGGCCTTGAGGCTGTAAGTTCCCCACCCCTGAATTAGATTGTCTTCCCCTGAGGCCAGAAAGAAACTTCTAATGAGGGAGCTGTTTTGCCCATGGTCAGACACTAGAGGGCGACAGTAGCAATCACTTCTAAAGTTTCATCTCACCTGGGAAAGGAGAGGGCTGGTGGGGGGCATGACCCACCTTAGGGGCATGCAATGGGTTGCACAGAATAGCAATCATGTTGCAGTGAGGCCACCCGAAGCTGGCTGTGAGGAAACAGAGAGGGTGCCCCAAAATGGTGGGGTGGCTCCCCATCCTTGGGTCCTCCAGCAGAATCCAGAGAGCCACTGGTTGTGGATGCCATCCTGGGGAGGCTTTCCAAATGGTGATCGAACCCAGGAATTCTTGGTATGGAGCCCATGGATCCCACCCCCAAGGGGCAGGGGGATCTATTTAAGGGGGTCTACAAATTTGGAGGGATGGCATCTTTATTCTCACTTTCTTACAACTGGAGTTTAGCCTCTTCTCCCTTTAAACCATGATTTTTGAGAAAGAAACTGTTCCCAGACTGTCCAGGACACAAAAAAATGAAAGAACCTCTGCTCTGACCCCAACCCAATAGATGCAGACTGGCCCTAAGGGTGACAATTTGGGTTTTTCAGTGGGATATAAGGAAAACAGAGGCTACATGAGGACTCCAGGCTTTGGAAGGGTCTCTGATCTCCCTGGCATGGCCCTCCCTCACCAGTGCAGATTGCCCTTACCTTGTGGCCCTGAACTTCACCAACCGAAGGGGGAGCCTCAGCACCCTCAGCTGGACTAAGGCACATGATCCCTTTCTGGGCCTGGATTCACTTTTCTAACTTGGAAGACCCAGTCAGGCTCTAGCCCCTGGCAGGAGCTGATGCCTTAGCAGGAAATATGTGAGGAAAAACCACCAGCAGTAAGGACTACAAAGCATTTTCTAAAAGGAGCCTGGGAGGAATAGAGGAGAGAGTATATAGAGGGGCCTTGGAGTCAGAAGGTCCCAGGTTCAAGGTCTGCTTTTATATGACCCTGCGTAAGTCCCTTCACCTCTTGATGCCCTCAATCACCTTCTTGTAGAGCAGGGTCCAAGCTGGGGAGCTGAGGAAGTCACTTGGTGACAGCTTAGGGGCATAGCCAGCCCTCAAAGGAGAAGGCCAAGGACCATGGCAAAACCTTTCCTAGGGAATCTCATTTCTCCTGAAAGTTTTTAGCTGGAGGCAGCATCAAAAAGCCCCTGTTCATGCTCTTTGCATTATTTTTTTTCTTCCAAAAAATAAGTTTTTATTGTTTGGGTTGCAAATACATAAAAAAAAAATGCATTGTAGTGTTGAATACAGCTGGTGGAAATGTGCTTTTGGACAGCAGAACAATGGAGGGTGTAATGTACAGCTCAGCAGGACCGCCTTCCACATAAAAACACAGGGACTTAAAGGTTTCTGTTTTCTGAGGTTCTATCCAAAAGAAATTTGCTTAGTGAAATGAGCCCTGAAACAAATGAGCAAAACACACAATAAAACCATTCCTGCAACAAACTAAAACCACAAGAATGACAGTATATCACATGGTGGTACTGATGGGCAGACTCTGGGAAGCTCCTTGAACTCCCCTTCAATCTGTCCACTTAATCTGGCCTTTCATACTAAAGTCTGTTACCCTGACCTTTCATTGTCTGATACCTCAGGATGGTTCTACCTGCTTCCCACCAAAAGCCCTCCATGGTCTGATAGCTTCCAATTGCCTTCAGCTGTTTCCCACCCTCAATTACATCACTAGTTACCCCAATCCCATCCAGATCCTCCTTAGACCCTCCTCCCAGACTACTAGACCACCTCTAGATCTTTTATGGTCTTTCTGTATGTAAGTGTCAGATTCTGACTCTATCTAGCTGAGATTCTATCAGGCTGGCTTGTCCATACAAGTGGCACAAAGGGTTAGGCTCCTTAAGAGTCAATCCAATATGATGAACCTTTAATAAACCTTGTTTTATTTTAGCTGAAAGAAGACTTGAGTTGAATTCATTTAGCAGGATCCTGTGTGTTGGTATTTTGGGCTCCCGAGCACCCCAGACCTCAACACTGCTACAGTAGAAGTCACTGAATTCAGTTTTCCTTTTGTTGAAGAATGATTCAGAAATGTAAAAATTCCTCATCAATATGGGGAGGTCCTGGGAGCCTGATAATGGAGGCTCCAGGATCACCACCCAAGACCAGGAACTTGTCTCACTGCAGAGATGTGTTTGTTCATCCTGATTATTTAGCTGAATGCATACCATTGGTATTATTGACCTGAAAGTTTGGTTAAAAAAGGGCAAACACGCTGAATGCATGTTGTTTATTCCCTTAAAGCTAACGATTACATGGCCATGGAGCCAGAAGGAAAACCTTTGACTGTTGGACAGAAGAACAACCAGGCTTAAATATATTTTACCATGAGAAAGGAATTTTCTTAGTTGTATAACTTGTAAATTCAATGAGACAAGACAGTTAACAAGATAGAGTCAGTCAGAAATTAAGATCCTAAGATGTCTGTTTTCCTGTTTCTGCATATCAAGAAAAATCCCACCATTCTGGTTGTAGACATCCTGTCGTTAATAAGTCTTTGAAGTTTCTGACACAGGAAAGGGCATTTTTAGAGCAAAACAAAGCAGTCTGATTGACTAGTTCAGACTTTGGCCCTTATTAAAAGTCCAAAAATGACATTAAATGTTATCAGCATAGACAACCCAGATACAGATTCCAGGTCTGCTGCTTACTGTGTGACTCTGGGTAAGTCACTTA
Source organism: Bettongia penicillata ogilbyi (assembly GCA_023548195.1). Classification (NCBI taxonomy): domain Eukaryota; kingdom Metazoa; phylum Chordata; class Mammalia; order Diprotodontia; family Potoroidae; genus Bettongia; species Bettongia penicillata. The sequence continues at coordinate 4,918,634 of JAJHZJ010000134.1, forward strand.
ATCTCACTGGGCCTCAGTTTCCTCAAATGTAAAATGAGGCTGGAATAGAAGGCCTCTGAGTTCCTTTTCAGCTCTAAAGCTATAATCTTAATATGGAAATATTCAAAACTCCAGCTTCTCCTAAACCCCTTTAATCTGTCTTCCAGAGACATCCTATTCTCTACTTGAAAAGAAAACAACAAAAAACCCAGAGAAGAATATTTTGAAATTTCTTGTGCTATGGATTTCAGACTCACTGATTCAAGAGACAGCTGGAATGAGGAAAGGAAGTAAATGTTGTTGTATGGTGAGAGTCACACAAAAATAAATCCCATTTAGGTAAAGTATACAAAAATAAAAAGGAGAACATTCAGGACAAAATTTTCCCCAAGTTGGTTTTCATAAGCACCAGCAGAAGTTCCATTTGGTAAGAGTTAGGAAGGCAGGCCCCTCCACAGTCTATCCTCTCCCCAGTCCTCTGCCTTCCCCCTGACCCCCAGCCAGAATGGGCTTTGGGAGCTCTTGGACAAGACCTTAGCAGACTTCCCATCAGCCACTTGGCTTATTCAATATTTCAAGTGCACAGCCAGGTTTCCTCTTTCATCCTGTTGGATAAGGGAAAAACCTTACCCAATTCCAAACCCCTACCACAGTAAAGATCCTTCACTTTCCAAAGCCAGGCTGTGTCCCCAAGGCTTCCATTTCCTCATCTGTAAAATGAGGATAGTACTTGCTTTGTCTTTCTTACAGGGCTAGTATGAGGTTGAAATGAGATCATGGAGGTAAAGGCGCTGGAACAAGTTTAGACAGTGCTCTTCTTCTAAGGTACTGGATTAATCACAGACTGCTATTCTCCACAGCCTTGCTGGAGTCAGGTCCCTGGGGTAAAGAACTCTCCCTGACAGAAAACTGTACACTTAAAGGAACAAGAACTTTTTAGGGAAAGCCCTGGCACTCTGAGCACACCAATGTTGTGCCTTGGGGAGGATCCCACCCAAAGACAGGTAGGCAGTGCGTGCTCCCTGGCAGCCCCCTGGGTTCCCAGAGGTCCTGGTCACCAGGTGGGGGCCCCAGAGTCTTCAGGACATTTCCTGTACAGCCACCTGTAGGTAAAGGCCCTGCTACAGCAGAGTTTATTCGGATTTCTTAGCTGAGACTGGGTAGAGGCCTGGCTTGCCCTGATTGACCCTGCTGTGGCCCCTTTGCCAAAGCCCCTGCTGGCCCTGGGGAGGGCCACCTTGGATGTTGCTGCTGAACCTCCCTCAGTCTTTCTCTCTGTCCCACCCCTCTTATACACTCCCCTATCTTCCCAGAATTACAGAATGTGGGAGTGATGAGGTCTGGAAGGGGTGAGACCCCCACAAAGACTGGGGTACCAGGGGCAGCTGGTCGACTGAAAGGAATTCATGGACTCAAGCATTGTTGAGGTCAAGGTAAAGATTTATTACGCTTTTCAGTGGGCAAGAGTTCTTAGGGAACCTGCAATCTTGGGGTGGGGGGTACAGGTGAAGTTTATATAGGATATTCTATAGTGAAATATATGCCAAATATGCTGATTAGGTGTTTTGGGGTGGGATTAGAGAGTGGTTAAGGAGTGGTCAGTTCTTAAAGGAACATGCACTTTTGGTGTCTACTGTACAGGTATTTTATCTGGAGTTCATTGGATTTCATAGCCTGGGGAGGGGTGGTGCTACCTAGAGGTGTGGTTTTAGGCCTGAAACATCACTAAGTCAACTAAGGGGCTGGCTCAGAAATACCAGGTTGCTCTCATCGATGTCTTGTTAGACAAGATAAATGTAAGGCAGTACATGTATGTCTAAGTCTAGGATACATATGATTGGTCAGTAAGAATAAATGTTATGACCCAGTGCACAGCCAGTTCAGTCAGTACACAGCTGTTTCAAACTAGTAAGTTCTATAGGTTCAACTGGCTGCTGTAGCAGGAAGGGAGATAATGGTTGTTGCTGGGGCAGGCTGTTTCTTTGGGCTGGGGAGAAGCTGCCTGGAATAGTGTTTTGAGGCAAGGGAGAAATGTGATTTTAGAACTGGGGTCCAAGCACATTCGCCCAATCACCCCACAGAGGGGGATGCCCAACCCTACCTCTTACTACAGTCCTCCTGTGTCAATCCCAGATAATCAATCAATCAGCATTTACTAGGTGCCTACTATGTGCCAGATCCTGCTAAGCACCAGGATCAGAAAGCCTCAAGCATAGGAGGAGCCCCACTCACCCCAAAACCACCACCTGCTCCCCTGGGTAGGAGTGTGCTTGACCCCAGACTTCAATCGGTCTCTGCCACACCCACTTCCTTAGCCAATCAGAATGGGATGAATGCCCCACTTCAAGCACTCCCTCATCTCCAGTCTTCTCCCCGTTGTTTCTCCTGGTCACCTTCCCTGCCCCATACTGACTGTGTGCCTCCTCTCCTCTGAGGCAAGTTTGCTCTTTTGGGGCACTCTCTGTTTCCTTCCCCCAGAACCCCCCTCTGGAGCCCCCAAGCTGCTCTTCCAGCTCCTCTACTCAGGATACTAGGAGGACAGTTTTCAATAAGACAGAAAGAGTTTGTGCCTCTGCCTCCAGGGTCTGGGAGACCCTGCTCCTTCTGCCCTCCCCCTCCTCTTTCTCCTCCATGGACCTATTTTCAGAAGACTTCTCTGTCCACTGTCATTCTTGGTCCTCAGACTCTCCTATTATTTCAGCTCCACCAGTGCAACTCAATTCAACAGTCTTCATCAAGTTTAGCAAGCACCTATTAAGCACTTAACTGCTTACCCCAAACAAAGACAGGTTCCTTTGTCCTGGAGAGAAAAGTCCCTAGAATATGGAGTTGGAGCTCAAACCCCAACCACCCTTAGCATTTGTATAATAATGGCAAAGTTACAAAGGGTGGGGTGGGGGTGGGGGGCTTCAGTGTCCTCCTTTGTAAAATGAGAAATCTGATGACTTTTCAGGTTCCTTCTGGCTCTACTCGGAAGTGTCTGTTGGAGGAGTGCCTAGAGAGCTGGGTCTGGCATTAGGAAGACCTGAGTTCAAATCCAGCCTCAGATATTGATGAGCTGTGTGACCCTGGGCAAGTCACTAAACTTCTATTGACCTCAGTTTCCTCTTCTGTAAAATGGGGATGATAACAGCCTCTACCTCCCAGTGTGGTTATGAGGATTCAGTGAGATAAAAATTGTAAAGCACAGTATTGATAATTCATTTTTTGCTTATTGTTAATATAATTTTGCTTCTTAATGGGAAGATCTTTCCTACCCATTAACGGGCCTGGGAAGGCCCACGTCTTTTATTAATTTTCTAATGAGGCACTGGTTCTCAAGGGATGTGATGTCATCTGGCTCTAAAAAGTGTATAAAGACTGTGAGATGAGGCTTTACTTTGGGGCTTAGTTTTTGGAAGAACCTTTGTGTGCCAGATGAGATTCTGGGCAGCCGCTAAGTTGCCCTTTGAAAACCCAGATTTTGGTAGTTCCCTCTCTGGTAACTATTTATGCATGTAATGGTTAGACAGTTGAATCTGTCTGTTGATCTGTGAGGTATGTATTGCTTATGGACAGACGAGTGGAAGCATGTCTGTTGATTTTGATTTCTTTGTATTTTCTCTGAAGTTCAGGGTGCTGACTTTTCCCCCTGAACTAAGTGAATGATTCATGTGCTTGATTAAAGTAGATTGTTGACCCCTCAAAAATTGCTTTTCTTTTAGAAAGGCAGATCTAAGAATCTGTGATAGCAGGCCCCCCAGGTAAACACATATTCCTTTCCTCCTCTGCATCAATACCCCATGATATTGTGATGAGAGAAGGCTCAGGCCCAGATCTGGGCAAGACCTCAGAAGACATCATACCCAAGAGCGTGAGGAAGCCCAAGGATGTCCTATGACTTGCCCAAGGTCACACAAGTAATAAATGTCAGAAACAGGATCTGGAACCCAGATCCTCTGACTTTAGGTCTGGGCTTTTCTCACTGTACAAAATGTGTACACACACATATATGTATATACACACATATATGTAATACACAGATGTGTATATACATGTAGACATTTTATATATACACAAACATATATACATGTGAGGCAGGACAAAGTAATCTTGAAAAAGTCAGGACAATAAGAGACATGTGAAGGTAGGATGCTTGAAGGGAGAGCCTGGAAGAGCTGGGGAGGCCATGATCTCTTTTTTTCTTTTTCAGTTGTCACCCATCTTTATTGTAAAAATTCATATAAAAAATATATTCTTTCAGTCTTTCCAAAAACAAAAACAAAAAGGCACATATAAACCTTCCCATAGATGGATGTATACAGGCAGCCCCATCCCCTCTCCCCCCATATCTACATGTTTCATTCCAGGACATGCTTGCTTTCGCCACATGCTTTGGTTCTTTCCTGCTAGGGTAAAATTCTTAATTCCAAGACTGAATTACACAAAGAGGTAGTGATGGATGTAGAATGTGTGGAATGGCCCATGACATGTAGTACAGAGGGACTAGTAGTAGGTTTCTTTCTCTACCCAGCCACCAGGGCTCCTTCTGATGATAAGTTTTCTGACTTCATCATACTATGGGAAGGCACAGAACCACCAAGTTGGTTTGAGGGGATACATCCTTAGGGCAACACCCATTCCAAGACAATAGGAAAGGAAGGCAGCAAGGACAGTTTCTTCAGAGGCCAAATATTAAGATCTTGTTCTTCATTTCCTGCTGGAAGACTGAATTCCTTCTGTTCTTACAAATGATCAAGTCAGCCCACTGCACCACCACAATACTGACAAAGAAGACTGTGTGGCGCAAGTGAACTCAATAATTTTCTGTTTGTAGGTCTATTGCTGACCATAACTGTTCTCCACATCATTTGTCATTTGGATGACCAATGGGTCATCCCAGTCCACTTGGATCCCTAACAAGCCTGAGGGTAGGAAACCATTCCTGCCAGAATCACAAAATATGTAAAGAAACCTCCAAGAGCTTGGATCATCCTAGTCTGTCCATAGGCCATGCTAATCAGTCACTCATTCACCAGTTTGTTGGTTTTAGGATTTCTTGGTTGTCTCTTCATGATGTCACTCTCAGCTTGTTCGTAAGTCAGGGAAATAGCTGGTACCATGTCATTGCCCAAGTCGATGCAGAGAGTGGTGACAATCCCCAAGAGCAGAGGAATATTTGCGATGATAAAGATGAGGAAAGGGGTGATTTGGGGAATGTTACTGGTCAGTGTATATGCAATGGATTTTTTTCAGACTATCAAAGATCAGTCAACCTTCTTCAACTCCAGTTACAATAGAAGCAAAGTTATCATCAAGGAGGATCGTATCAGTGGCATGCTTGGACACATCAGAGTTGAAAATACCCATAGCAAACCTAATGTTTGCTTTCTTAAGGGTAGGAGAATCTTTACACCATCCCCAGTCACAACTCCAATAGCACCCTGTCTCTGGCAACCTTCCACAATAATGAGCTTCTGCTGAGGAGACGTTCTGGCAAAGACAGTCTTGGTATGGTGCTTCACTATGTCATCCAGTTGTTCAGAAGTCATGTCCTTTGGATCGCTGCCATGCAAAACACAGGGGCATCTCTGGCATTCACTTGACTCACAAGAATGTTGAGATGGGCAGCAATGTCTTCCATGGTCTCATTGCCTTCTGAGAGGATGCCTACACCTTTTACAATAGCTTTAGCTGTGATTGGATCATCTCCAGTGACAATGATCACCTTAATGCCAGCATCTCTGCATTTGCCCACAGCATCGGGGACAGCAGCCTGGGGAGGATTGATCATGGAGATGAGACCAACAAAGCAGAAGTTATCCACAGGGAAGTTCACTTCATCAGTATCAAACTGGAATCCTTCATGAAACTGTTCATTAGGTAAGTTGAGGTAACAAAAGCCTAACACTCTTTCTCCAAGACCTCCCAGCTCCAGGTAGGCATTCTGAAAGGTGTCTTTCAGTTCTTCATCCAGCTGCTATTCTTTGCCATGGATCAGAATGGAGCTGCAGCGGTCCAGGATTCTCTCAGGAGCGTCCTTCATCACCAACAGATGTCAGGGTTCAGGTGTATTTGGGTTCTTATGGATAGACAGCTGGTACCTTGTTGGTGGAGTTGAAAGGTATCTCTACAATTCTGGCATATCTCACTCTCATTTCTTTGACAGAACCACAGCATACTTCAATGCATTTTAAGAGGGCTGATATAGAAGCATCTTCAGCAACTGCCTGCTTCAGAATAGATAGGTTTTCCTGATTAGCCTGAAACACGGCATGGTTTCACAATCCTGCAGTTCTGGACAGAGAAAGCCAAGTAGCTGAAGTCTTATCAAAAGAGACATCGCTCTGGTTTTCTGTAGTATCAGCTTCATGGATTTGATTATCAAACCACATGTGAGCTATGGTCATCCGATTCTGAGTCAGGGTTCCAGTTTTATCAGAACAGATGGTGGACATGGAACCCAATGTTTCCACAGATTCCAAGTTCTTTACCAGGCACTTATTGCAGGCCATTCTTTTGGCAGTCAGGGTCAGACATACTGTGACTGTGGCCAGCAAGCCCTCTGGCACATTGGTGACAATGATGCCAATGAGGAAAGTAACTGCTTCCAGCCAAGTGTATTCAAGATCAGAGAAAGGATAAAGAAGGTAACTCCCAAGAATACAACACCAGTGATAAGATGGATGAAATGTTCAAGTTCTGCTTCAATGGGCATCTGGCCACTTTCTAGCCCAGAGGCAAGTGTAGCAATCCATCCCATTACAGTTAGATCCCCAGTGTATACAACAATGCCTCAAGCAGTGCCTTCCTCACAGTTGGTAGAGAAAAAGGCAGCGTTCTTGGTTTCCAGTGGCTTTTCATTAGTGAAATCATGAGACCTGGTTTATGGTTGAGATTCACCAGTGAGAGAAAAATTGTCTACTTTACATTCATTTGCAGAAATGATTCAGAGAGTAGATGGGATTCAGTCACCTCCTTTCACCTCTACTAGATCCTCGACTACAAGCTCTCCAGCATTTATGCTCATTTTTTCACCATTTCAAATCACAAGGGCTTGCTGTGGAACCATGTTTTGGAAGGACTACATGACTTTTGAATTCATTGCTTCTTGGTAGTAGGAGAAGCAGCCAGTGATGACCACGGCAGACAGGACCACACCAAGGTAACGATTATCATTCTGTGGCTCCTTTTCAGTGGCAGCTTGGATCCATCCTGTGAACCAAGCAACAGAGAACAGTACAGATCCAGAGAAACATGGAGAAACCCCCAAAGAGTTGCTGACAGAATTTGACCCATTTGGGAGTGGTGGGAGGAGGTGTGAGGGCATTTGGGCCATCTCAGGACAGAATTTCTGCAGCACAAGCCCTTGTTAGACCTTGGGTCAGGTCTTTTCCATATTTCCAGTGAAGCTCATCTAGGCTAAGTTTATGGTCCTCCATCGAGACTTCCTTTTTAAGTTCATCTGTGTCCTTCTCCTTTTTGGCCTTTTTTTTATCACCATGCTCTGATACAGCTGCAGGCTCATATTTATCTCATCTAACCCCTTTCCCCATTGCTGCAGTGATCTGGTGGCCACTGGGCCAGGACCTGGCGGCTCTGAATCAAACAGGTAAAGGGATCAACTCCAGGTGCCAGGCTGAAAGGAGCTGGAGCCAGGGACAGGGCTGGCTAAGGGGCAACCGGGGTGTGGACCACTCCTCTCTGGCTGCCTGAGGTGCTGCAGCTGTTGCTGCTTCCGCTACAGTTGCCATGTGTCTGCCTCCTCCTTCTCCGCACCTCAGTCCACACTGCAGTTTGGTCATGATCTCTTCTAGCTGGGTTGGGCTGTGAGCATGGATGGTCATTCCCCTTCTCTGGATTCCATGAGATCTAGAGGGTCAACTGTCCTGCTGTGGTAGGTCCCTGAGTGGTGATACTGAGAGAATGAAAACAAGAGGTAGAAAGAGACAGGGCCTTTCTTTGGACAGCAGGGAGCAGCAGCACTTCATGCATTTTTGGAGCCATCCCCAGATCTGCAGCTTGTCAGACCTGCTCTTGGTTTGTCAGACATCTCATGGCTCCACTGGCCAAAAGGTGACAGCAACAGCCCATGCAGAGAATCTATGCTTCAGGGAAAAGGTCCCCTCTCCAAAATTGTCTTCTGTGGATGCTGAGAAATGAGTCAGAGGATGGGCATGAAATTCTGTCCATTTTGTCTTGTTTTTGGGACCATGGAAATCAGCTGGTGCCTAATTTGATGATCCTTCGAGGCTCCACATCAGCTGTACACACCTGGAAAAATCTGTCATGAGGTATTTCTGCAGCTTTTGCCAATTGCCACTTTCTCCTTTCTAACTGTTACTCCTGAAAAGATGCTGGGCCAGTTCCATGGTGGGACCTGCCAAAGGCAGTCCTGCGTCCTCTGAGAACTGCTGCGCAGCCATGGTGGTTGGGCAAGGCTGATGTGTCATGTGGCTAGCTCTGGTCCCAGGATCATAGAATGAGGACTTCTGGGCATCCTCTGCTTACTTTACAGATGGGGAGAGGAGGAAAATCTAGCTGCCTCTAAGTCCTTGGCCAGGCCTTTCTTCAACATCTTGTTAGCATCAAGGCAGGGTCTGGGAGTTGAACCTAGCCCTGCCTCCCATGCCTCATTTTCTTTTTTAAAAATGTAATTTATTCATTTTTCAGTTTTCAACATTCACTTCCAAAAGAATTTAAATTCCAAGTTTTGTCCCCATCTCTCCCCACCCCCACCCCAGGACAGTATGCACCCCAGTCTGTCTTCCCTTTTATCAACCTCTCTTCTTCCATCCCCCTCCCCTCTATTTTCCTGTAGGGCAAAATAGATTTCTATACCCCATTGCCTATACAACTTATTTCCCAGATGCATGCAAAAACAATTTTTAACATTCATTTTTAAAGCTTTGAGTTCCATATTCTCTCTCTTCCTCCCTCTCCATCCATCCTCCCCTGTCTCCTTCTTACAAAGTCAATATTGGAACCAAAGTCTAAGCCCTTTCATTTGTTCCTGCTAAAATCTACCATATTGGATTCACTCTAACAATGTTCTATTATGTTCTTGGTGCTGGAGTACAAGGCATTCCTCTCCTCAAGGAGCTGATTGTCTGCCCAAGAAAATAACTCATAGAAGCATGTATGAGGAAATACAGAGGTTATTCCCCTGTGGATAAGTGCTAACCTCAAGGGTGGGGGCCCCACCAGCCTGAGGTATCAGGAAAGGCTTCTAGTAGGAGGGAGTGATTGAGTTGAGATTTGAGTGAATTCAAAGAGATAGAGCAGTCTTTGGTGGAATGTCTAGGAAAATGCAGAAGATTAACAACAGTTTACCAGTAAGTAAGTAGTCCAACAAATCAACCAGCAATTATCAAGCCCCTATTGTGTGCTATGTATCTGCTAGGCTTGGTATACAATTATAAGTGTGACATGATCCCTTCCCTCGGGGAACTTCTATTCTACTAAAGATATGATCAAATCATGTTCAAAAAAGAATTGCCAACCCTAAATAATCATACAAATTAAAAGCTCCCAATGACTAAAAGGAGAAATGGACATTAACATAATCCCCAGGCTTCACCTCCTCACTTTCTTTTTAGGTCCACGAAGACCAGCTGTTGAAGAAACCCTGTGATCTCAGCCTCCTTTTCGCAATGCTCAAGAACCATCGTTTTAAGACATTCTGATCAAATCTCCAGAGATGGTAAAGCTGGGACACGTTGGAGGGGTTGTGGAGGCTGGGGCTCTGGGGGAGTGGCTGATGTATAGGAGCTGCTCCCCTTGGCTCCCTGCTGACCCAGACAGCCCCCTCACAGACACATGCCCAGAGGAGGAGACTAGCCTGCCAAGGTGTTGCTGGATCTTTGTGAAGAAGCTTGCTCATGGTCTCATCAGGGATTGTTGGCAGACAAACTGCTCATTTGTCCATTAATACACCTCTTTGAAGACATCAGAAGCAGCTGCTGCCATGTAATGAAAGCTTCTGTTCTGGGCACCACATGGTAGGAAGTTCAAGGGTGGGTTGGTGAGCCTCCAGAGGAGTTTTTGCCACTTGAAACTCAGATGAGGCATCAAGGATGTTGAGCCTGGGGAAGAGACGACCTGAGAGCTGCCTTAAGTGTGTGAAAGACTGTGGGGTGGAAGAGCCTTGTGTTGCTAGCACAGAACACTGAGTCAGGAGCGGAGAGAGATCAGTTTGGGTTGGACTCTAGGAAAAGCTTCCCAAGAATCTGAGTTGTCTCCAAAGAGAACAGAATGAGCTGCTTTAAAAGGGCAGACTCTCTTTCCCTGGGCGTCATCAAGAAGAGCAGATGTCATTTGTCTGGGGGATCAAATACCAGAGGAAATTGCTGGTTCTGAGGTACCCTCCACAGCTGAGAGTCTGATGACAGGGTTCTGCCCTCCAGGACACCAGCCATCCTCTGAGGTTGGTGTCATCTGCAAATGGAGAAAGCAGAGCACCTGTCCAACCATGGATGGAAAGAGCTTTTATGATTCAACATCTACTCTGTGCACCTACTAAGTGCTGGGAAAACAGGGACAGACAGAAAGTGTCATCAGCCTTCAAGGCCCCAAAGCTTACATCCCATGGGGAGCCACATACACTCATCAGGCTGTATGGACTCTGTACCCAATAGGTGTGGGGTAATTGGGGTATGAGAGGAAAACCAACAGTTGGGATCTGGGAAGGCTGCTGGTAGAAACTTCAAAGCATCATGTATCCATTCTTATCATGATCATATAATAATTTTTATTCTTTCTTTACCCAACTTAGTGACCAAAATGTTACACATCATTGGGCCAAGTATAGATCCCTGGGGCGCTTGACCAGAGACCTCCTGCCTTGATGAAGCAGAGCATTAATAGCCCCTTAAGTACAACATTTGAACCCTTTGGAATCTGCCTCATTGAATTATTGTCCAGACCACAGAACTTCCATTGCCCCTTCCAGAAGGGCAGGAGAGACTTCGTCCAGTGCTGGGTGAAAATGGATGCCCAGTGTTACCTGCCCCTTCTGGTAGCCTGGTGACCCTGGACACTGAGAGGAAACATGGGGTCTCAGCCTCCTTTTCTTTCCCTGGTCACCCTTTTAATATGCTCTGCCATTTTGCCAATGGTCTGAAGAAAGCTCTCTGGCTTGGAGAGGTATGTTCTGAAAGTCAGGAAAACATCCATCCTTCCTTGGCCCAGCAGCCCTTGCTCTGTCCTCTGCAGCCTCTCACTCAGGGGTCACCACTACTGCTCTGGGATCACTACTATTCAGCATTCACACTCTTCAGTTCTTTAGCATCTGAGCAGGGGAGTTCTCTGGATCCAGACATGTGGAGTCCTCAGGAACAGCTGAGCACAGGCTGCCTGGCTCCCTCTCAACCTGGGGTTTTAGCCCCTTATAAATTGAGACTTGCATGGTGTCTTTTCCTATCTGAAGCTTGTCCTTGAAAGAGAAAATAGGATGGAAATGAGAGGGATCTTCTGGGCCCTCACCAGGAGAGACACTCTCCCACCACATCTAACTAACCCCTCTACCCTGTTAGGGACCAAGGGGAACCATCAGCACATCTGAGATGAGCAGTGCAAAGTCAGCTGGGGCTGTGGGACATCAACTAAGCAACTCATGTGCATTAATTCAGCACCTACTGTGTGCAAGGCACCAGGCTTGGGGCTGCTGATACTGGAGAAAAATGTAACCACTCCTTTGGTGTATGTGTGGGGCAGTCAGAGACCTTGGTGGGAATCAATCAAAGCAAGAATTCTATCCCTCCCCTCCTCTCCCTCCTTCTCTCCCTCCCTCCCTTCCTTCCTTCCTTCCCTCCTTCCTTCCTTGGTGAGCAGGTCCTGGGAAGGGGCAGTGGACATGTCTAGGGCAGAGACAAGGCCACCGATGGGAGCACAGGCATGATCAGCACTGGAAGGAGCCACAGAGCCAGACACTTGTCCGTTGCCCCCGAGGTCTACAATGACCAATTTCCACCCAGGATCTCTGGGTGCAGCTTAATGATATCCTCAGAGAAATCTCTCCCCACTGTGCGCTTCTCCCTCGGATGTGCAGTGCAGGGAGCCCCAGACCCCACCAAGTGTGCTCTGTTTACCCCCTCCAAGGCTGCCCCTCCTCAGAAACCCCATGCTGCCCCTCCTCAGAACCCCTTTTTTCTCTCCAGGATGCTGTGGTCCCTGTTGTCTCACAGGTTCATCACTGAGTTGTCATCTTCAATTCATCGCTCCTCCCCCCATGTCTAATTATAGAATCCTGTCTCTAGAACTGGAAGGGCTTTTAGAGGCAAGTCCAACTCTCCAGTGTCACACATTGGAAGATTGAGGCTCAGAGGGTCTGAGGTTCCCCCCCCCCTTGCTCCTCCCCTCCCTCCTGGCTGGAAGAGATGATGGTCTCCCAGAAGGTCTCCCTGCCACAAGCCTGTGTCCTCTACTGAGTCCCCTGCTCATGGCCAGTGACCTTCTTAAAGCACACCCTGGTCAGGAGTCCACTGTGGCTCCCTCAGCCTCTGGGCCTGACTCAGATGGTCAGAGGCAACTGCAGGGGCAGGAGGGGAGGGAGGTAAGGGGGAGGGGGTCACAGGGCTGGGCTTGGGGTCAGAGTGGGCCTCAGACACTTCCCAGATGCTGGTCCTGGGGAGGCCACTCCTTCTCTGCTTGCCTCTGTTTCCTCATTTGTAAGATGGGGATCATAACAGCAGCCCCCTCCCCGGTTATGGTGAGGAGGAAAGGCTTAGCCATCCTATGGTGGCCTCAATCTCCCCTTCCTCCTGGGAGAGCTCCCCACGATGTTCCTGCCATAGAGATGTCTAGATGTTCTCCACTAAAATTGTTCTCCTCCTTCCAGTCTCCCCCAGGACTCCCTCATATCCTGATGGGTCAGTGCCTCCCCCCCTTACCCCCTCCCCCACCTGCCTCGAATTTCCCTGTCCAGAACGGGTTCATGTGTCTCGGGCAGAATGGAAGCTCTCATAGGGCAGGTGATGTTTTCATTTTTGTCTCTGTCTCTTCCAATGTTTGGTGTAGTGACGGGCACAAGAGGATGCACAAACAAACCTGTGTCTAACTGACTTGCATTTGGGTGGTGCAGACACGTTCCTTTTGCCTATGCTTGGCCTGAAATGGTGCATTCAAGGTCCCAAGGATGGTGTGGTGCCCACATGTGTCAGAGTTGTTATGACAGGAGCAGATGCTTTTCTCCAGACATCCCTCTTGCTGGCTCAGAAGGGACACTGAACCCTCCCAGTCATCCTTAGGTGCATGAGTGATCATTCCCAGACAGACACAAACCCAGCCCTTGTGATATCAGTTCATTTTATAAATAACAGGATGAAGATTCATGCTCTGACAACCTTGTTCCTTCTCCAAATTCAGCCCCAGCCACATGCCTGCTTCAGTCCTCCCTGGGCTCCAAGGTATAATTGGAAGATTGCACGGGACCTGCTGAGTGCAGACTTGTGACACGATTTTATTTATCCTGCGCAAAGCCCCTGTAGGTGCAAGACTTTTTTTTAATGAGGGAAAAGCCGAATATTTTAGTGCCATCTCTGCCAAGCTTACTTCTAGTCTGTGTGTGGGCTGTTAACCCTTCTCTCCTCACTTGGGGCTTGTGTGCTCTCTGAAAGGGGTCTCTGCAGCCTGCCAGAAGGACTTGGGATGTGGGGTCTCCTCTCAAAGCCCACTGTGGCCAGCTGAAGCACATGAATCCATTTTGGGAAGTGAGTCACGCAGGGACAGGGCCATTGTTGGGAAACATAGCACCTGAGGAGCAGGCAGAGACCCTTCTTCCCACACTGTTGCTGCAGAGGCAAGGCATTCCTTACCACTGATGCTTATTCCCAGGGGATGGGGCACAGTCAGAAGGCCTGAGGAGGGGAGGTGGATCATGCTGGATGGCACAAGCCTAGAAAAGGCCTGCAATGTTACAGAGAATAGTCATGCTCCACTGGATGTCAGCACCCTGAAGCCAAGGTCTGGTTGCTGCACACTAGTTACAGCTGTTCCCAAGGACTTAATCCCATTGAACTACTGCAACTGGTTATTGATTCTCTGTCCTGGTTCTAGGTATCTTTTCAGTCTGTAGGTCAGAGACAATTGATTTTTCCCAGAGGGAAAAGCAAAACAAAGGCTCAGTGGGAAGGACTTGGGAAGTGCTTGAGGGAGATTCTTCTACTTAGCAATGAAACACATGAGGGAAACTGAGTTCTCAAAGCATCTGGGGGTGGTAGATGGGGTCACAAGGAGAGTTAAGAGACCATCCTTCAGGGCTGAGGGACAGTGGTCAAAGGCCCAGTGAGTTCAGGCAAGGATCAGGCAGAGCTGGAAGGCCAGGGACCTTGCCTGTCATTCAGAAACTGCAGGTACCTAGGTGCCCCTTCTAGGTCCTGCAGCTGGGGACAGGATCAGAAGTGCACTGGCCTCCCAGGACTGGCTTCTCCAGAGGGATTACTGCTCTGGGATGGCCAGTGACTTCTGTCCTGTGGACTCCAAATCAGTAGGGGCAGTCAAAACATGGGACATCCAAGTTTGGATATTGCTGTCTCTATTTTGCAAATGGACAAACTGAGGTTCAGAGATTGGAAGTGGTTTGCCCTGAGACATAGAAGCAGGAAGCAGCAGACTTGGGATCTGGACCCCTTTTTCAATTTCAATTTGAAAATTCGAAAATTTAAATTTTTGAATTTTCAATTCAATTCAATTTCAAGTCTTTCAATTTTTCAAAGCCACACTGGTAGCCCATCATCAGGAAGAGCTGTCCACTTGGGAGACAAGGGCACCATCCCCAGGGCCCTGTTGGAACCCTGAACTGTACCTGTTAGAGTCCATCACTTTGCCACCATGACTTCTGGGCACCCTGGGTCACCCCACAGTAGAAAGAAGCATCTAAGTGAGGTTTTAGTGGGAGTCTGAGTGGCTCACATAGAACCCTTAGAACTCTGAAGGGGGTTCTGCTATGTGCTGTGTGTCTCAGAATATTACCCCACTCTTTGAAAAATCACTCCTAAATGTGCCCCAAAGAATAATGGGCATAAGGAGGTTGTGGTGTGTGGCTGATGGTGAACTGCAGGAGTTATTAGTTGAGCTCCTTGAGGCCAGGCACTCTCCATTTGTATTCTCCAAGTCATACACAGTTTTTTGTGTGTAGATACAATATTGATTGAGCTAAATTTGTTAAAGTGAAAGAACATCATGAAAGATGCATATTTTCAATTCAGTTTAATTCAGCATACATTTATAAAGTGCCTATTATGTGCAAGGCACATTATTTACAATGAATCTTTTCTATATTTCATTTGTACATAAGTATTTTTCCATGCTTTCTCCCTCATTAGACTGGGAACCCCTTGAGGGCAGGAGCATCTTTTGCCTTCTTTGTATCTCCAGGACTTAACCCAGTGCCTAGCACATAGTAGGTGCTTCATAAATGTTTCTGATTCTAGGTGCTAGGGATATCAAGACAAGAGTGACAAATTCTTTGTCCTCAAGGGCCTTACAGTCTACTTACCTACCATTTTAGGCTTTGAGAGGCTTCTTCTAGTTCTGACTTATGTTCTTATTTCTCATTCCATATCTCAAATTTTGTGTTCTAAGGTCCTTTCCTATTTTACTATTATGTGCTCTAAGGTTTCTTCACACTCCAGCATTCTTGGTTCTCACCATTCCCTGCTACTTTGCCACTAGATGGTCTATGGTCTTTCACTCTATGTTCTATGAGTCCCCCAGCTCTTATGGTCTTTGGTTCTTTGCTGAGGGACAATGGCCATGTGTTTCCTTCAAGCAATGAACCCAAGAGACAAAAGGTTCTGGTAAATGAACTTACCCTTACAACAATTTAGCTCATAAACAATATTCCTCCTTCGATCCTGCTTACCCCAAAGACAGATCCTGGAATTCTGTGTGACATTTTTTTAAAAAAGCCCCACACCCCCTAGTCAACAACCAAACTGTCAAGTGACAGGTCCCATCATCCCCAACCACTCTTTTATGCTATTTTGTCTTGTAGGGAGATGGTACATGTGATGGTGACTACAAAAAAGAGATGGAACCATCAATCAATGTATAAGTCATTATTAAGCACCTACTTATTATTAAGCATGCCAAAAACTATGCTAAGGGTTGGGGTTCCAAAGACAGAAGCAAAACTCTCTTTGCTTGCTAGAAGCTTACATTCTGTTGGGGATGAAATTTGCAGAATGAGATGAGTTGTGAAATTGTGTCATTGGAGGGAGCATCTGTTTCATCACCAGGTGGTGCTGTTAGCCATCATCTTGGCCCAAGCAATTGCCCAACAGTACTTTGAGCTTTAGAGCATGCACAGTCTAGGTGTATAGGGCCCATGACTGCTCCTCTTAGTGACCTTTAGAGGAGTCAAGGGAGCAGTCCCCAAAGGATGTGTGACATCAATCAGACAGAGGAATTCAGAAGACCCAGCCCTTAGATAAAGGGATCAGGAATTCTGGACCTGGTTTCAAAACATGAGGCATGACACCTGTGTGACTCAGATCTCCTGAATCCAGCACTTTCACTTGGACCGTCTGGGAAGAGAAATTATTTTAATGTTGTACCATTTGATTATTAAAAATAACCTGTAATATTCCATTTTCTGTCAAAAAGACAACTTAGAGAGGAGTCCATCTCCTCTCCTCTGGAATGTCAGGAGCATTCCAGCTCTGCTTGAGGACCCCACCCAACTAGGAATTGATTTCTGTTTAGGAGATAAAGGGAATCCACTCTGGGGGCGTTCTCTCCCTGGGGAAAGAACTCCTGCTCTACAGGCCCTTCATTAGAGTTTGCCTCGAGAAGAAGAAACTGAACCAGAGAGAAGCTGGTTGGGAAGCCCCAGTTGCTAGCAGGAGCTCACAATTCAAGACCAAGTCACTTCTCACAGTCCCACAACAATGTAGCAACTGAGAGGGATGGGAATTTCTAGCTTCCCTCCTCATTAACTGTCCAGTCAGGGTTGAGTCTCGCTTGTCTGGAGTTCTCTGTCAGTAGGTGATTCAGAGTCTCCCTTCTCTTCAGAGTCTCCTCTCTCTCTGTCCACTTTTTATTCCTCACACCTGTCAGGCACCTCCAGTGGATTCCCTCCTCAGTGAGCTCTGTGTGGGGCCCCTAAAGAAACAATGCTACACACAGAAATGGCCTATATTGAATTGCCTGCCATTTGGGAAGGGAATGGGTGGGGAGGAAGGGATGGGGAGAATTTGGAACTCAAAGTTGTACGAACAAGTGTTTAGTATTGTTGTGGCTACTAAGAAAGAAGACATACAGTTAATGAGGAATAGAAAGTCATCTGGTCCTACAGGAGAAAAGAGAAAATGGAGACAAGAGAAGGGAGGGATGATAGAAGAGAGGGCAGATTGGAGATAGGGAAAATTAGATTGCTTGGGGTATTGGGGGGAGGGGATAAAAGGGGAGAAAATTTGGAACCCAAAATTTTGTGAAAATGAATGTAAAAAGTCAAAAAAAGAAAAAAAAAGAAACAATGGTGAAAGCCAGTCACATGGCGGGGGGCATTCTCTATGATTTGCCATATTTCTTCCCTCTTCTTGGCTAGTCTTTGACCATGAAGTGTGAAGCTTCTGGTTTTGTCTGGCTATCCCTTTCAGCTGTGTCCACCTGGCTTTTCAGGTGAGGATAACTGGAAGCACAGAGCTACAGGAGATTAGTGATTTACTCACTCCCAGCACCCTCCTACCCTTCAGTGAGATCTAGGAGCCATATTGTGAAGTCAAGGTCCCCACCTTTCATGATGGCAATGGCAGGAATTTTTATCTAAGATGGAAGGGGAAGGTGGTGCCCCATCTGGCCAGTTATGGTGATATGAGGTGTAACTATGGGTCTACAAGGGCAGAGTTAGGACCTGACAACTGTGATTCTGATAATAAGTAGAACTGCAGATGGCTTTTCTTGTGGGATTGAAAAAGTGACTGGAGACAATCCCAAGGTTTTGGCTGTGTGTGTGTGTGTGTGTGTGTGTGTGCCCCAAGGTCTCTGCCTTATAGTCACACCTCATACTTGGGAGAAAGTGGCTCACTCTGGGACCCCTTCATGCCCAGCTGGTGTCCACATTCTCTAGTTAGGTGCCCCTAGCATGGCCCCATGAACAGTGACCTTGAAGCCTGCCTGAAACCTTGGTGGTTCTTGACTCTTGGGTGTTGTCCTTCCCTTCCCCTCTTGGGGAGATGCTGCTGCTCAGAAATTTGCCTTCCTGCTAGGAGGTCAATGATCTTTCACAGGAATAAGAAAGTTAAGTGGAAGCTTTCACCTTGACAAGGCCTGTGCAGAACTCAGAGCCAAGGCTCTCTCACAGCTCAAAAATAAAAGCCTCTGCTTAATTAACAAGACAAATAGATTTTAAAATAACATTTTTTCTGATAAAACATTCTATTTGCCATAACTTTCTCAGAGTGAAGAATCAGTTGTGTTAATGAATTCACTCTGAACAGCACCATGAAAGCATGGCCTTTGGTCTCCTGCTGAACAATGCAGCGGGTGTGAATCACACAATTCACACCCTTGGCTTGTCTTCTCATTTCTCTAATTAAAGGAAAGGGGCCTGTTTCCATTTTGACACTTGTTCCATTTCTTTGGGATATAGAGCTATGAAATGTTAGGGTGGGGGTTATTTTTAGGCCTTACTATTAAATTAATCTGTGCCAAGAACCTTGATATTTCTAAAACATTTGGAAACACTGGCTGGAAAGTATTATCTTAATGGTAAAAATGGGGTATAATCAGGTGCTAAACAGAGATTCAAAAGACTAAATACTCATCTCAGACTAAAAACAGAAACCCATCCCCACTAATCAAGTACCTACTTGGCCCAAGGCCCTGGGGACAGGAAGTCCCAGGTGATAGTTTCCAGCACCTCCAAGGGAGGACTTTCAATCATCTTGCATTCAGGCCATTATGTCAGAGCTGGGGGAAACAGGAGATGTAACATAGCCAAACATCCTACTTTACAGAAGGAGAGATAGGGGTCCAGTTAGATAGCAAGGTACCTACATGGAAGAAGAGCAGTATTTGAATCAGGGTAGATGCCTTTTCTCCACTCACTTGCCCTTTGGGGCACCAAAAGCTTGTTGGTAGGTTGGATTGGCTTTTGCTCTCTCCTTTCCCCAATATACATGTGAGCCCTCTGACTGTGTGAAGACAGCGGCTGATGTGAGCCACAGGCTAGTGTGAGTTTCTTTTCCCCCCTCCCAGAAGTGTGAGTGATAGCTGTGGCAAGTGGAAGCCAGGGTACTGGGCAATTCCCATGGCCAGAAATCTGATCCTGGCCACTGTCTGGGGCACCCTCTCATTTCTCATCCTACCCTAAGCAGTCCTAACACTGAGACAGCATTGGTGCTGGCTGACATTTTTACATCATGCTGAGGCCTACCAGGTGCCTTGTAGAGTCTGTCTCATTGGAATCCCATGATGACGCTGTGAGGCAAGAGCTACCATTTTATCCCCAATTTACTGAGGCTGGAGAAGTGACTCAGTCTGCCCAGAGTCTCAGTTTGGGCTGAAAGATCCTGGCCCCTCCTCCATCACACAGCTTCCTTCTCTGCCTCTAGTGCTGGTGATGGGATGGTCAGGGGCATAGCTAGATAGGTGGGGGGTGGGGCAGGGCCAGGGCCAGGCAGTGAAGGATAGAGTGCCCATTTTTCATAAATCTAAAGGTCAGTTTTCAAACAGATAAACGTTGGGTTTTAAACTCTTAGGATTGTTATTATATTACAAATCTGATGCCTCTCTCTCTCTCTCTCTCTCTCTCTCTCTCTCTCTATCTCTCTCTCTCCCTGTTGCTAACAATAAAGAGGAAGCAGCAGAAGGGGAAGCTATTTGCTTTGCCTTTATCATTTTTCCAGGACAGCTGTGGACTCCTGAATGACTCACCCCCAGCAGCTCTCAAGGTCTGGTCTGTCAGAGCTGATGTAGAGAGTAGATTCTTCTGAATCTGGGCAGTTCCAGGATGCTCAATGTCCTGCTTTTGGAAAATGACCATGGCCTGCTGAGTTTGGGCAGTGCCTGTCTTCCCATTTTAATTCAATTTTTCAGGCTGCTGTGAGTGAGCAGGGTAGTTCATCAATTCTGACAAAGGCCATTAGCAAAGCCCTGGCCGGAGCACTGGGGAGCCATTAGTTTTTAAACAGTATCCCCAAGTTGGACTGATTTAATTGAACTGGGAGGTCTGTGGGGATGGAGTTAGATTACACATGGCAAGTGAGAGTTGGGGGGAGGGAGATGGCAGCAGATGTCCTGGAGGCTTTACAAAGTCAGTCTCCTAAAAAGGGGACACAACAAATGCTCTGGAGAACACACCTAGATGCTTTGGAGTGGGGTGGGGCTAATTTTTAGCCAAGTGATTCATTTAGCCTTGTGACTGTATAAATTTCAATTTTCTCATTGGGAAAATGGGAATAATGTAGTAGTACCACACCACGACCACACAAGAGTGTTGAGGAAAATGATTTGTAAATTGAATAAAGCCCCAGAAACATCAGGAAATATTCATATTCATATCAGTTTTTCATTCAACTGGCATTTATTAAGCACTTTCTGTATGGCTTGGGTAGCTAGATGGTACAGTGGATAGAGTGCTAGCCCTGAGTTCAAATCCAGCCTCAAATCCTACCTGTATGACTCTGGGCAAGTCACTTTACCCTTCTTACCTCAGTTTCTTCATCTGTAAAATGAGGTGGAGAAGGAAATCACCCCAGTATTTGCCAAGAAAATGCCAAATGGGGCCATGGAGAGTCACCAAAATGACTCAGCAACAATGCTAAACACAGAAGAGAAACAAGAACGCCAAACTAACAGTCCCTGCCCTCAGGACTGTTGATCTGATGAACACAGAGAGTTGACAACAGACAAGCCTTAGGAGGCTGGATCTGAGCTTGGGCACAACCCTCCCCAAGAGGTGGATCTTCTCTCCTACCTATAGCAAATCCAGGTAAATGTCTGAAGTGAATTGTGGGCAGACCTCCTGCTTAGGGTTCCCCAGATGCAGGTGACAGGGTCCCCAACTCCTACACAGGTGCTCAGCATCCAGCAGAGATACCTGGATAAGACAGCTTTAATTTCATTTTTTAGCCAATGCATGAGATGCAAAGGCTTTGAGGGAGCTCGTGAACCAGCGTTATGGGGGCCCGAAGAGTCTCCCCTAGACTTAACACCTTGCTATGGTTGAGATACACTGTCCCCTGGCAGAAGGTGAGCCCACTCTGGAACTGCTGAATAAGCCCATCCCTGGGCATTGGACTTGGACTCACTGACTTTGCTCTCCAAGAAGCACTGGAACCCCATGGACAATCCTCTTCTTTTTTTTTTTTTCCAGAGAGCATTGCTGTACCATGAAATCTCCTCTTGCTAGAAGGTATGATACCCTAACTCCTGAACTCAGGAATACTTGAACTTTGGGTTACCCACAAAGCAACACACAAAGCTGGGATGATCCACAAAATTCTTCTTCTCTGTCTCAAGGCTAGGTCAAGAGAATGCACTGCTTTGGGAATCAACAATCCCCTCTCCCAAGCAAGAGGTCAGGGTCCCACCAAAACCATCCTTGGGTACCTTCTTCATCTGTGTGTGGGAGCACATGTCCACCCCTGTCTTGCGTCTCTACTGTAAGTGGCCATTTCTGCTTCCAGAAAGAGAAACAAAAGAAAAGTGGAAGAGGAAGTCTTGGAACGATTTTGGTCAGTTATAGTGAAAAAAATTGGGGAGCCCCTGGGCAAGGGGATTGAATAAGTGATCACAGGTACCTGTGAATCTCTGAAAGAACTCTCTCTTATCCTAGAGAATTTCATAAATTACCCTTGCCTGGTTCCCCAGAGTGTAAGAAACTGACAAAAGCAAATCTTTCTTGATGATTGTTGGGGATAGCGCAGACAGTTGCTCTGTCTTATCTCCCCTCCCCTCTTTTCCTCCCCAGACTGTGCTGGGTCACCTCCATTTGTTTGGTTCCCAGGCTCCCACCTCCCAAAGAGGCCCAGTCCTACCCTGGAACTCAGGCCTTCTGATTCTGTTTTTCCCTTACACCATGCTACTTTCTCTCTGTGTTTATTTTCTACAGAAGCCTCTGTAATAAATGGACTGTCAGAAATAATGGGCTGTGACCAATCCGCTGACAGAGGTCCTGAGTTACAGAAGTCATTGGTGTTGCCTCCTTTCCTGGCCCCCACCCCAGAAAGACAAGGCTCGTTGGTTTATCTCCTTCACACCGAGTCTCTCTCCCTTTATTCCAGTTGAGAAAAGGCAAAGGGCTCTCGTCCCAGGACCTGTGAGGGCCATTGACTATTGGGGACTCTTGGCCCCAGAAGCTTGTGAAGACTAGGTGCTCCAACCACTTTCTCATTCAAGGGGGGGTTTGTTTTCAGCAGTCATTTTAGACTGTAGGATCCCTGAAGGCAGACACCAGTTTATGTGTCATCTGTTTTTACCAGCTCTGTGTAAACGACCTTAATAAATGATTGAGAAACTGAAAAAAGAAGCCCTTCCTGACTTCTCATTGTTAGCGATCCCTCTCAACGATCCCGGATTTATTTTTATTCAGTCAGCCAATAAGTATTAACTAAGCAATTACTGCTAGGTGCTGATATAAAGAAAGGACCCCACCACCCACCCAAACCCAGCCTCTACCCTCAAGGATGTTATGTGGGAATGAGGGGACAACAGGTACTTACCTCAGTCCACACAAGATACTGCAGAGACGGAGGAAGGAAATCCTAGCCTGGATGGGAGCAGTGCTTGGGGTATTTTGTACTGACTTGTACTGACTCATTGCTGTGTATCTTGGTTCCTCCCGCAGTAGAATGTAAGGTCTCTTTTCTGTCTGCACCCCCAGCTCTTTCCACAGTTCCAGCACTGAGTGGGCACTTGCTGTTTTGAATCAAATTGAATTTCTAGCCATTGAGACCTTGGGTGCCAACCACATAACTAAGTCTTACTCCCTTGTAAATTGGCCATAGTCACACTTGCACTCCTTAGTTTCTCTGGGGTGAGGAAATCACTTTGCTGTCTTGGAGGTGGGTGTGTTTTATCCACAGTCCCATACTTCCTAGCTCTCCACAGCCAGCCCTGTACTTGTTCAGAATGGGTTTGGGGCCATATTGCCCTATATTCTCCTGGATGATAAGACAAGGAAAGGTACTTGGATAGAACTTTCCCCTGATTATGCCATGGGGAGGTGCAGGACAAGAGGGAGCCAGTGACTGGCTCATCATCGCCCCATGAGTTGATTCCTTTCTTCAGTGTCACAAGTGGCTGGCTGTTTCTGGCAGCAAGATTTCAGTTAATGGTCTTCAGTCTAATGTGCTGCATTAAACAGGTCTGAGCCAGAACTTGGAGACTGGACCCACTCAGCTCAACCAACCCCTGACCTAAGCCAGACTCAAGACCTGTGCTGGGCCCTTGGAATGCATAGTCTAAAAGAGAACACAGCCCCTGCCCTCAGAGACTTTACAGGCTGCTGTGGGATCTAAGGGGTACAAGGTGATGGGAGGAGGAAGAGGGCTCTGGGGACCTTGGTGAAGCAAACAGCCCCTGGCTGAAACGAAAAGGAAAATAAATAAGCCGGAGGGGGGAATGAGCTGGAAAAGGGGGAGACAGGAGGGAGGGATAACAATCAGAAAGCTGTCCTTGTGGTCCAGGTGAGAGGTGAAGAGGGTCTGTCTGCACCAGGGCTGGTTCAGGGGGCTGCAATGTGTTATCTGAACACCAGGCGGCACCATCCTCATCCTCATCGGCATCGTCATTGTCGTCGTCATCACTGTTGTTAAGGCTTAGACAGTCCTTGATGGACCAATGGACAGAAGGGCCACTTTTGGGGGCTTGGAGTCCTCAAATACAGAACCCCAAGCATCCTCCTTTGTTTGGCGTCTACACTTTAAGGAGTCAATTGCAGTTGGGCAAAGACTGAGCTCCCTAGGTTCTGCTGGCTGGGCCTGGATACTGTTTATGCTAGAATTTAATAAATTCAATTATCCATGTTTTTCCAGTCCTGCTTGGGCCCCAAGTCTAATTTCTCTGAGTCTCCCCTGTGGTCTGGACACTGTCCAGTGCCAACCACCCAGACATGGCTGCAAAGCCAGCTGTGTTTGGTTCCCGCAGCCCTTCCCATGCCATGCTGTGGGACTGATAAATCACAGCCTTGTGAATAAAGCCTGGAGCTAAGCTGATTTGTTTCTATTTCAATCGATTGGCCATCTCTCCCTAGCTGAATTTATATTTCATGCAGAGACGTTCCATTGACTCCCCTGCCCCCTGCCCATTGATTTAATGTCATGTCATGTCCTGTAGTCCATTAACTGATTACATTTTTTTTTACAGACCCCATTTGTTATAAATATTGGTTGACTGGCGCCACCAAGCTTTCATAAGTTAACAGCATCTTTTTTTGCCCTGACTTTTCGTTCATCTGCCTACTGGCTAGTAGAAGGCATCTCTTCTTAAAGCAATACTCTCTTGTTGGAGTTCTGGACCCTCTGAGGCTTTTGTCTGAGCAAACTCACGAGTCAGTGATTTCCATACTTGCCTTGGTCTGCTCTGGTCCCACAAAATGCTAGCAGGGCAGTTGATGTGACTTCCAAGGAGATTCTCTGGGTCTCGGTAAGAAGTCCCTTATTATTTGACTCAGGATGAGAATCTCAGAATGGCCACAGTATTATAATAAGCAAGATTATGGCTTTGGGTATGGGATCTTCTGAGGGTCCCTAATCAGAGCGGGTTCTGGGATTCTGAATCTGAGAGGGAGAAGAGACCTCAGAGGTATCTGAGTCAGCTTGCACCTAATGATAACATCACTCTACCCTCACTTTCCTGGCCTCTGCTGGAAGGGCTCCAGGGAGGGAGAGGCCATCATCCATTTGGAGAGCTCCATGAACAAGCTTTTCTTGGTACCAGGCCCAAATCTGCCTCTTTGCAACAACTATGCCCAGCTGCGAGGTCAGCTCAAGCTGCGCAAGTCTGATGGCTTTTCCTCATGGCAGTCCTCCCCAGACTTGGAGATCACTCTTATGTCTTCCTGTGTCTTTTCTTCCCAGGCTATAGATCCCCAGTGCCTTCAACCAATGCTCCTACATCATGATCTCTCATGCTGAAGATAAGGAGCACACCAGAGAGGAAGGCAACAAAGAAATGAAGTTCTGATGACATTTTTAACAGTATTTCAAGGCAGCCAAGTTGAGGAAATCCACTCCTTTTGTGCATAAACTTTTGTTAGCTGTCAGCCTGTCCCTCATGGGCAGAAATGCCAACTCCCCCTTCACCCCTGTGCCTTTTGAATGTGTCTTCAGACAGTCCACTGAGAGCATTGCGGACTCCTGATACTTCATGGGCCACATTCTGCTGCATGCCCCAAAGGTGGGTGACTGTTCTTACAACTGCAGAATGAGGCATCCCTGGGGAGATGCCAGGCACCAGTCCTACTTTGCCCCTGGGGGTGTGTGGAAGAGCTACCTACTAATCAATCAGTCAATCAATAGGCATTGGTTTGGAGACACCATGTGCCAGGCACCTAGTGGTGTATTAGGGATCCTCAGGGCCCTGTCTTCTCTCCATGCTCTTCTCAGAACATGTCTTTGTACTGTTCTGTAGGCTTAGATCCAATTTTTACTGGTCAGTTAAATAGCAGACATTTTAAAAGCATCAGAGGTGCAGGGACCAAATGTAGTCAAGCCAGCAATGGGAACTTCAGGTCTCAGGGTGTCCCAACAGGACCCCTGAGATTCAAGTGTAAGTGGACCAGGTGCCCCAAGGTTGGAGGAGAGGTCAGTACCTTTGAACACTTGTAGCTAAATGACAATGGAGGTCTCTAGCTGCCACTGGCCAGAAGAAGATCCTGCACACCTCCTTCCCCTCATAAGGTAGGTCTACTTGACTAACGAAATGATGCAGGAGATGATGAGGATGAGGGCTCCAGATGGCGTTTCTGGGTGATCTCTAGAAATGGCTGTTGGATTCATATATCCCCTCTCTGCCTTGGTAGCAGCTGGCTTTGTTTTCTTTCTTGGATTTTAAGTTGAGTTTGTTTTTCTATTTTTTTTTGAAGTCTCATAGGTTTTATTAATCTAAAATTGTTGGGGGAGGAGTGACCAAGAGGGACCTGCTAAGTTACCTATCACTCTTGATACCTGAGCAAGGCAGTGGATTCATGAAAGGAGCTAGGATACCTGGGAAGTGGGGGATAGATCTGCCCTCAGACCCCAGGATCAGGCAGAGAACACTAGTCTTGAACTGTTACACCTCAGCTATATGACATTAGGAAGTCACTCTTACCCTGTTTCCCCATTTGTAAAAATTCAAGTATATGGTTTTTCTAAAAGGTCCTTTTCAGACTTGCTATTTCAGGGTTTAAAGTCCTTTACATCTTTAAATCCTTTATTCCCTTCCCATCCATCCAAATCTAGACTAGAAATGGGTCTAGGAAAGCTGGGTCTTCCAGAGGCCCATGGTAGGGAAATCAGGAGGGTTAAGTCCTGCCCTTGGGGGAGGGGGAGGTTACTTTGTAGGGGTGTGGGGCTGAGGCAGCTCGTCAATTCTTCTGTATTTCATTTAAGATCCAGGTCCAGTAACAGCACAGGTTGGTATGAACACCAGGATACCTAGGCAGGGCGCAGTGTTCCATGCCCCAAGATATCATGTAGGATACCATTGCACACCAAGGGGCCTCTAGAGTCACCCTGGCAGGAGTCCTTGCCACTTTTCTCATTCCCAGCACACACCATACCAGGAGTGATGGCTTTTCTGTAGTAAGAATTTTTGCAGTTTTCCTCAGAAAAGGTACTGATCTTCAGACACTGGAGAGTGCTGGGATATTTGGCAAAAGGACTGGACACAGTACCCCAGCTGGACACCAGGCAGTCTGTGCTTGGATTGGCACAATATTTTGCCAGCTGAATGGGTTGAACTTGGTTGTTCAACTTCACTGGCTTCTCCAGATAGAGGAGCATGAGGTCATTGTTGCTGGTTCTGGGGCTGTAGGAGGGGTGGGGAACTCAACGCTCCACCCCAACTGACTGCTGAGAGGGCTCCAGGAGCCTAATATTGTGCTTTCTCAAGATCACTCGAAGGTTTCAGCAGTTACAGTGAGCTGCGGTGAGGACCCAACAATTGGAAAGCAGGACACACCCGGAGCGGGATTGCCGATTGGCTAAGAGTGCCACCTGCCACAGGTGGGAGTTGGGAATACACATATGACCACCAATGATCTTTTCTTCATTCCTCTCTGCATTGGCAGTGACCCACAGAAGAGGCAGTGTTAAGAAGGAAAAGAACATTTCTTAAGAGTTGTCTAATTGGGGTTGGGAAGGTTCGAGGACAAGTAGATAAAAAAAATTGGCTAACAGAAACAATTCTACTCATAAGTGCAGATACAGAAATCGATGGAGTGAGATAGACAGAGTACCACAGGCAGACAGACAGTGCCCCTAACTGGATAGAGGACTGTGGAGGCTGAAAGAAGGAAGTACAAGCAGATAAGAGGTGGTCGAGAGCCAGATGTCACCCCAAGGAGAAAGGGGAGAAGGACTGGTCCAGGAGAAGGTCTCTTCCTCATGTCTCCTTTCCAAGAACTCCTAGGTGGCTTTATCTGAGGTGAAGGCAGCCCCTATTTTTCTATTTAAAGACTGGAAATGCCTCAAGGAAATTAATTCCACAAGGAATTGTTTAGAAGAATGGGGTGAAGTGACAGTCATTCATGCTGAAATGGAGATAATGACTTGGCAGTTAGCTTAGGGGAAATGATCAAGGACCAGCTCCTCACTTTCAAGGGGCTTGAGGTGCAGTTGAATCCCTTGGTAATTCTGTCATCACAGTCTCATGCCTTGGTATGTGATGGGGTGTTCACTACGTGGCTGTGCTTCAAGGCATGCGATTCAGGCTAGCTGAGCCTGCTCTTTTACCCCTCACCATGCAAGAAATTCCTTCCTTACAAGCAACTTATTTTTATTGCATTGGCTTTGTTTGTGCAAAAGCCTTTCAATTTAATGTAATCAAAATGATCCATTTTGCATTTTATAATGTTCTCTGTCTCTTGTTTGGTCATAAATTCCTCCGTTCTCCATAAATCTGACAGATAAACTATTCCTTGCTCCCCTATTGTTCATAGTATCAGTCTTTATATCTAAATCTTGTACCTATTTGGATTTTATTTTGGTATACGATGTCAAGACATTGGTCTATGCTCAGTTTCTGCCTTACTATTTTCCAGTTTTCCCAGTAGTTTTTGTTAAATAATGAGTTCTTATCCCAGAAACTGGGGTCTTTGGTTTTTTAAATTAATTTATTTGTTTTCAGTTTTCTGCAATCACTTCCATAATTCTCCCCTTTTTTTCTCCCCTTTTCCCTTTCTCCCCACTCCCTTCCTGAGACAATGCGAAATCTTATATAGGTTCCACACACACATTATCACTAAATACATTTTCACCTTAGTCATGTTGCATAGAAGAAAGAAAATGAATGAGAAACCATGAAAAAAGCCAAACCAAAACATAGCACAAGAGAAAATAGTCTGCTTCATTCTTTTTTCAATGTTTATTTATTTATTTTTAGTTTTCAACATTCATTTCCACAAAATTTTGAGTTCCAAGTTTTCTGCTCATCTCTCTCCTCCCTCACCTCAAAATGCCATGAATTCTGATTTCCCCTTTCCCCAATCTACCCTCCCTTTTATCACATCCTCCCTTCCCTTATCCTCATCTTCTCTCTTTCCTTGTAGGGCAAGATAGATTTCTATACTCCATTACCTGAATTTCTTACTTCGCAGTTGTATGCAAAAACAATTCTCAGTATTTATTCCTAACACTTTGAATTCCAACTTCTCTCCCTTCCTCCCTCCCCACCCATCTCCACTGAGAAGGCAAACAATTCAATATAGGCTATATATGTTTGGTTTTGCAAACGACTTCCATAATAGTCATGTTGTGTAAGACTAACTATATATCCTCCATCTATCCTGCTCCCCATTTATTTTGTTCTCTCTTTTGACCTTGTCCCTCCCCAAGTGTTTACTTCTAATTGCTCCCTCCTCTCGTTTGCCCTCCCTTCCATCATCCCCACCCCACTTCACTTATCCCCTTCTCCCCTACTTTCCTGTAGTGTAAGATAGATCTTCCTACCAAACTGAATGTGCATGTTATTCCTTCCTTAAGCCAAATGTGATGAGAGTAAGCTTCACTTTTTCTCTCACCTCCCTCCTTTTCCCAGTCTGTTTCATTCTGTGATCCAATTTCATAGTTCTTTCACTGGATGTGAAAGGCATTTTGCCTGAAGAGTTCACTGGGAATTTTTTAGGACCTTGCAATTGCTGTGAAGTGTTAAGTTTACCAGAAAAATTCCTCACACACTGGGGTTGTTATTGTGTACAAAGTTCTCCTGGTTCTGCTCCTTTTACTCAGCATCAGTTCATAAAAGTCCTTCCAGGCCTCTCTGAAGTCTTCCTGTTCATCATTTCTTATAGCACAATAGTATTCCATTACATCATATACCATAACTTGTTCAGACATTCCCCAGTTGATGGGTATCCCCTCATTTTCCAGTTCTTGGCCACCATGAAGAGAGCTGCTATAAATATTTTTTGTATATGTGGGACCCTTTCCCATTTTTATGATCTCTTTGGGATATAGTCCCAGAAGTGATATTGTTGGATCAAAGGCTATGCACATTTTTGTAGCCCTTTGTGCATAGTTCCAAATTGCTCTCCAGAATGGTTGGATCAGCTCACAGCTCCACCAACAATGAATTAGTGGTTCAACTCTCCCACATCTTCTCCAACATTTATCATCTTTTTGTTTTGTCATGTTAGCCAATCTGATAGGTGTGATGTGGTATCTCAGAGTTGTTTCAATTCACATCTCTCTAATCAATAGTGATTTAAAGTATTTTTTCATATGACTACAGATAGCTTTAATTTCTTCCTCTGAAAATTGCCTGTTCATATTCTTTGACCATTTATCAATTGAGGAATGACTTGTATTCTTATACATTTGACTCAGTTCTCTATATATTTTAGAAATGAAGTCTTTATCATGGAAATTAGTTACAAAAATACTTTCCTAGTTTTCTGCTTCCTTCCTAATTTTGATTGGGTTTGTTTGTGCAAAAACTTATCAATTTAATGTAATCAAAATTATTTATTTTGCATTTTATAATGTTCTCTCTCTCTTGTTTGGTCATAAATTTTTCCATTCTCCATAAATCTGACAAATAAAATATTTCTTGCTCCTCTAATTTTTTATAGTATCAATCTTTATACCTAGATCATGTATCTATTTGGGCTTTATTTTTGTGTAAAGTGTCAAGCATTGGTCTATGCCCAGTTTTTGCCACACTGTTATCCAGTTTTCCCAGCAATTTTTGCCAAACAGTGAGTTCTTATCCCAGAAGCTGGGGTCTTATAGCAATCTACAAATAGTAGATTGCTGTAATCACTGACTACCATGTGTTGTGTACCTAACCTATTCTGCTGATCTACCCTTCTATTTCTTAGCCAGTACCAAGTGGTTTTGATGGTTGCTACTTTGTAATACAATTTGACATCTGTTATGGGTAGGCCACCTTCCCTATAATTTCTTTTTATCAATTCCCTTGAAATTCTGGATCTTTTGTTCTTCCAAATGAATTTTGTTATTATTTTTCTAGCTCTAGAAAATAATTTTTTGGTAGTTTGATTGGTATGGCACTAAATAAATACACTGATTTAGGTAGAATTGTCATTTTTGTTGTATTAGTTTAGTCTGTCTATCCATGAGCAACTGATTTTTTCCAATTAATTAGATTTGACTTTATTCATGTGAAAAGAGTTTTGTAATTATTTTCATATGTTTCCTGGATTTGTTTTGGCAGGTAGACTCCCAAATATCTTATAATATCTACAAAAACTTTAAATGCTGTTTCTCTTTCTATCTCTTGCTGTTGGGCTTTTAAAATAATATATAGAAATGCTAATGATTTATGTGAGTTTATTTTATATCCTGCAACTTTGCTAAAATTGTTTCTTATTTTAAGTAGTTTTTCACTTGATTCTCTAGGATTCTCAAAGCATATCATGACATCATCTGCAAAGAGTGATAACTTGGTTTCTTCTTTACCTATTCTAATTCCTTCAATTTCCTTTTCTTCTCTTATTGCTAAAGCTAACATTTCTAGCACCATATCGAATGATAGTGGTGACAATGGGCATTCTTGTTTCACTGCTGATCTTACTGGAAATGCATCTAGCTTATCCCCATTACATATAATGCTTGTGGATGATTTTAGATAGATGCTACTTATCATTTTAAGGAAGTCTCCATTTATTCTTTTGCTCTCCAGTGTTTTGCATAGGAATGGGTGTTGTATTTTGTCAAAAGTTTTTTCTGCATTTATTGAGATAATCATATGGTTTTTGTTAGTTTTATTGTTGATAGGATCAATTATGCTGATAGTTTTCCTAATATTGAACCATCCCTGCATTCTTCAGATAAATCCTACCTGATCAAAGTGTATTGTTCTCATGATAAGTCGCGGTAATCTTTTTGCTGGTATTTTATTTAATTTTTTTCATCTATATTTATTAGGGAAATTGGTCTATAATTTTCTTTCTCTGTTTTGGCTCTTCCTGGTGTAGGTATCAGAACCATATCTGTATCATAAAAATAATTTGTTAGGATTCCTTCTTCACCTATTTTCCCAAATAGCCTCTATAGTAATGGCATTGATTGTTTTTAAAAAGGTTTGATAGAATTTGCTTGTAAATCCATGTGGCCCTGGAAATTATTTCTTAGGGAGGTCATTGATGGCATGCTAAATTTTTTTTTCTGAGATGGGGTTATTTAAGTATTTTACCTCTTTTCTGTTAATCTGGGAAGTGCTATTTTTAATGCTGGATTAGCTGTATTTTGCAATGCAAGAGTTGTTTGGAAAGGATGTGTGGAAGGATAGGAAGTCACTGAGCAAGGACCAGAGGATCAGATACTACAGAAAGTCAGTGGGCACCCTAGTCCAACCCTTTCCAGCAGAGTAGTGCTCTAAGGAGCTGGAGGGGATAATAGAAAAGACTATTGGATCTGGAATCAGGAGACCTGAATTTGAAGTGAGTCTCCTTCACCTACAGTCTGTGTGTCTCTGGGAGCCTGTGTTCCCCTCTCTGTACAATGAGGGGTGGGTCAGATGGTGGCAGAGCTTTCATTCTGTAGCATTTCAATCTTGAAGCTGACTCAGGGCATTCAGTATTTGCTAATGAGTGAATCAAACTAGCCATAAGGCAGTATGGTATTGGGGGAACCACATTAGACAGAGCATTGGGAGATCTGTTACTTCTTACTATCAAGCTGTGTGACCTTGGGTTCTCTAGTCCTCAGTTTCCCAATCAGTCAAATGAGGGACTTAGATTAGATCATTTCTAATTTTTCTTGTAACTCTAAATTCTAGGCTTTAGAAACAGGGGTCCAAGAAAATGTCATGACTTGTCTTACTTCCTATAGGAAGTAGGAGCAGAGCTAGGGCTGCAATCCAGGAACCAAGTGCATTTTTCTCCCACCAAACACACCTGGTTATGGGAGGGTGATAGACTGCACAAACCCCATCTGGCAGCAAATGCTCACTGTGCTAAGTGATAAGAGGACAGACAACCCCTGCCCTTAGGAGTTTCATTTCTAATGAGGGAGACACCATGCCTCTACTGGGTCCAGACGATGCAGAATAGACAGAAGGCAACCAGAGAGAGGGAGGCATGAGCAGAGAAAATCTTGGGAAGGGCCTCCTGCAGAAGGCACAGGGAGGAGGCATGTTGGCTAGATAGGAAGAGTGGGGGAAAGAATTGCAAACACGAGTTCCTTATCCTAGGTCTGCAGTGTTCTCCACAAATCTCCTCCTGGCAGCAGGAAGAGAGCTAGCAATTTGTGGAAACCTGAGACCTTGGCAGGATAGAGAATAATGTTAGCTTATCGGGACAGTGACTTGCCCCTTCATGGTAGGCCATCCGCTCTTCTACTTATTGGGGCTCCCATGACTCAGGCTAATTATTATTGTGAGCAAATGAGGGGGAATATTGAAGAGCTGACAACTGTCCCGAAGTTAGCCAAATAATGGAATAATTGCATGGCCGTGTTCTAAACAGCTGCAAAGAACAGCTCCATCTCCTTTCCTCCCCTTCCCAACCCCATTCCCTGCTGCCATAGCCATCAGCTCCAGGGGCCAGAATCCATAGCTGGTCCACCCAAATAGAGATTAGCCATTCCTCAGAAGCAAGAGAAGACCCCTTATTTCATGACAGGAAGGGAGAGTGTGCCCAGGAGCTAATGCTGTCATGTCATGTCAGTGGGCAAGTTAATTAAGGAGAAACTCAACTTGAGAAATAGCACATTGTGGGATAAATGACAAGTGATTTACATTAAATTGAACATAGTCTTTGATACACAATTCTTTAGATAGAGATGGTGTGGTATAGTGAATGAGAGGTTAGACCTCAGTTCAAATCCCTCCTTGGACACTTGCCAGATGGATGGACTTGGGCAAAGTAATGTACTCCTCTCAATCTCAGTTTTCCCATCTGTAAATCAAAGGTTGAAGTTGATGACTTGGAGAGTCCCATTCAGGTGTACATTTTGGATCTTTCTTGCTAAACACTTCACTTTCTGACCTTTAAGAATATCCAGACTGTGTGTGTGATTCAGTGTAGAACCATTCACATTATCTGGGGGCTTAAACCTGTGGCCACATCAGAAATGTGACCTAGACTGTGACTGGAATATTGACTCATGATAGACTTATCTGATGAAAGGCTGCCCCCCAGTCAGTGGGCCAGCAGGTATAAAGCATTGCCTCAGGACTTAAGGAGGTCAGTGTAAAGGGGTTAAGGTTAGGGTTTCATGACCATTCTGCTTGCCTTCTCTAGGGTCAGAAGTCTGTCAGGATAGGCAAAGGAAAATGTTCAATGGGAAAGACTTCTTGAACCCCAAAGGCTCACTCAAGTCTGAGGTGTTCTTTGTTCACAACTGAAGGTTCCCATAAGACTTCATGAGAGTAGTCATGCCTTCTGGCAGGAGGGGCTTTTTCCTTCTCCTTATCCAGCTTCCTACTACATCATTCCCCCACCCCCTGGGGCCAGTAATGGGCTTACCATATTCTTTACCTATGTATGGTCTCTTTTGAAATCCCCCTCCACCTTCCCACCAAGGAATTGGCTAGGGTCTTTCAGCTAGATCCGTTATCATTCTCTAAGGAGGACAGAGATAGAAACATCTTTGACTAGCTTCCCTGTGCAGACTTCTGGGTGATCTCTTTTCCAGGAAATCAAGGAACCTCTGCTACCTATCCTAGATCTCCAAGAGCTCATACACCTTTAAACTCTACCCTCATGGGGAGAGAGGAGAACTTAGGTGAAATCAGTAGCTGTCAATGCATGGATAAGTCATCTAGGTCCATATGGATCCTATGCTCCTGTGTTCAGTCACCAAATAATGTGAGTATTTCTGAAAAGGCAGCACAATCTGATGCAGTCTGTCTGATCCAGAGGAAGACTTGGTTCTGAATTCCAGCTCTGTACTAACTACCTATGTGACCCTAGGCAAGTTCCTTTTCCTTATCTATTAAATGAGGCAGCTGGATAAAGGGATGTCTGAGGTCTCCTGCAGCTTTAAACCAAGGATCATATGATCTCATCTAATGGCCAAAAGCATCCTTGGATGGGATCTAGGAAGGTTTAGTCTTTGAGCTCCTACAAGTGGGACTTTAGTCCTTTTTCAGCCTCCTGATTCTTTCAACAGATCTTGGACATGTCTGGATGGTTGCTGAGCAGCCTGGCTCCCCCTTGACATGGATTATTTCCAGTTGACCAAGGTTGGAATCTGATGTTTCTAGGTTTTCTGATTGAGGTCTCTTATCAGGGAGTATTTTCCCCTGAAAAAAATTTTAGATTAAGCTCCAGGTCACATGTGTACAGCATGCACAGGACTTAATGCTGACTCTTCTGGCATGGACACATTAGTAGTATAGGCAGAGGCTGCCCCACCCCCCCATCTCTATGAGCATCTCAGAACTGATCACCAAACTTGGGGCATCAATGAGGAACAATGTTCATGGAGGGAGTTCATGAATGATAGAAGATCCTCCTGTAGAAAATGTTGCACTGCCTGTGGATAGGGGGCAGCCAGAGGGGTGGGATTACCTGAGGTCTTCAGAAATTATCCTTGCTGCCATGGGGAAATGACCCTGGTCTGGGGGATGGGAAGCATCCCCATGTTAAGAAATACCTTCTTCAATGGTCAAGGGCATGTGGCCAGTGTCTGTGGGCTCTCCCATGGCCTCTTCGTGTTCCTTCCTTTTCGCTCTGGTTTTACTGAAATTTATTTCTTCATATTGCATTCCCACCCACCCTTCCCTGCAAACCAGTAAAAACAGTTGAGTAAAAATGCCTGACAAAATGATGACACCTGGCAGTAATTGCCACCTTCTGTACCCTGGGACCTCACTACAGACTCTCAACAAGAATGTCCCAGAGACATCTTCCTCTTCAGCTTCACTCCTAACACCAGACATCTTCCTGGAAGTACACTGTATCCCCTTCTTTTGATGGGTTGGTTCTTTCCAGATATTTTTTGGAAAATATCCCCTACCAACCATGTTTTCCTTCATTTTTTTGTCTCTACTCCTGACTCTCTGGAGTCCGGTGGCAGGGACAGGTAGGAGTATTGTACCACAATGGATATGGTGCCAGGTCTGCAATCAGGAAGATCTGAGTTCAAATCCATCCTCAGATAGTTACCAGTGTATGACACTGGCAAAGTTGCTTCACTTCTATATGCCTCAGTTTCCTCAGCTGTAACATGGGGATAATAATAGCACCTAACTCCCAGGGTTGTTGTAAGGATCAAATGAGATCACAATGATAAAGAGCTTAGCACAGTGCCTCACACATGAGGGGCTATATAAATGCTTGGTGTTTGTGTCCTCTTTCCTTCTGCGCTTTTCTCATCATTCCACTCCTTGGGTGATTCCTCTCCTCAGTTTCCACCTACTTTTCAGCCTCTTTTCTGTGTTGTCTCCTGCTATTAGGATATGGGCTTCTTGAGGACAAGAACTATCTTTCTGCTCAGTGCCTGGCACAAAGTCAATGCTCAGCAAAGGTCTGTTGACTTGGTTTGACTTTTCATCTCTCTGTCAAGAGGAAGGAAGTGAATTCCCTTTGTTCTTTGGGTCTGCAATGGGTTGCCCACCTTCACAGAAGTTCAGGGGCATTGGGCAGTCATCATTCACTGGATCATGGTCTAGGTGGGCAGCATTCTCTGGGCTCTGCCTTCTTCACCAGGTAGCAGCTCATCCAAACTTTCTTGGGCTGATCAGATGTCCTTATTTGTATCATCTCTTACAGCTCTGGAATATTTCTTTCGATTCATAGGTCATGATTTACACAATCTCCCAACTGATGGACACCCTCTTTGATTTGGTGTTTTTGCTATATTGGCTTCTCTTGCTCTGATACCACTGCCAGTCTAGAGTATGAAGCTAGACTCTGGTGCTGGTGATCTGAGTGCTTGGTTCCTTCTATCTTACCCAGATTCCCAGATAACAGGGCATCCAGATGAACCCACAAGGTATCCCCTTTGCAGTATGGTGGCATTGTGGTTCATTCCCAGAGCTCTTGCTAAGGTCAGGTCAGCAGAACACATTAGTAAGGAGGATTTTTACTCTAGGTACATGAATCACATGAAAGGAAAAAAACACATGAAAATAATAATGGTCACAGACCAGGGCTATCTGATAAAGATTGGATTTCCTTAAAGTAAATTCAAGTGTTGTGGTCCACAACGACGTGGCATAGATAATTTGCTCCCTCCAAGTGATTCCACCAAGTTTTCAGGCAGTTTTGATAGCAAATAGTACTTGGATCATAGCGCCATAATCTTTCTACTGAGGTCAACTGGTCTGAGTAATATGGGCCTGACATGTACAGATCCCGAGGTTCAGTTCCATTCTTCCTTCCTCATGTGTTCTGAGTCAGGGCTACCCTAATAGCTATGCTCAACGTGTCTGTCTCCACAAAGAACAGAAGACCTGAGGTTGACTATTTTAACATAAGTAGATTGCTAAAGGTTCATTGAGAAGACTTGGCAGCCTTTCATTGATTAATGCTGGAATGTGGGAGGTATTCTAGCCAACATGAAGGCATATCTCCAAATGCAAACTGTTTGGACTCTGTGTAAATAGTTATCTTCCCCTCATTACCAACTCTAGTGCTTGAGTTACAGGCCTAGCTTGATATAGACAGCAGGAGAACAGATTTAGAGCTAGAGAGGACCTTAGAGGTCATCATTTTATAGAAGAAGGAACTGAGGCATAGAGAAGTGAAGTAATTTTCTCAAGTAATTTCACATAGCTAGTAAGCATCTAAGGAGGCTTCATCCCCAGGTCTTCAGATCCCATTCCTGGGACATGGCCTTTCATGCCATGATATAATTCTTAGAATGGTGACATTTCAATGAATTCATGGTGAATCTCATTAATATGGATACACTTTCTACCAATACAGGCACTAATGCTTTCTTGCATTCTTATCTTGTGTGATATAACTTGATGTCCTTCCCAAAACCCTCC
Source organism: Bettongia penicillata ogilbyi (assembly GCA_023548195.1). NCBI lineage: Eukaryota > Metazoa > Chordata > Mammalia > Diprotodontia > Potoroidae > Bettongia > Bettongia penicillata. The sequence goes on from JAJHZJ010000134.1 coordinate 4,956,146, forward strand.
AAAGAGAATGTACTTAATATACTGGAGGCTTCTTCCAGCTCCTTTAACATCCATGGGTTCCAGATCAGCACTCTGCAGGGGATAGCAAAAAGTTCACAAAGTGAAGAATCAGAAGGCCTGAGTTCAAATCATATCTTGGTCATGATGACTTTAGGTAGCCATTCTTTTCTGAAGGCCACTATTTATTTCCTTATTCATAAAAGAAGGGGATTGGACTAAGTGGTTTCAATAATCCCTTCCAACTCAAAATGCTATGAGATCCATGAAACTTGGGACTACAAAGCTGTCATCCTCTATGCTTATTGCATGGCTAGTTTTGACCAGAAAATCATGACCAGGAGATTACTTCTATTTCTGGTTTTATATATATATATATATATATATATATATATATATATGTATGTATGTATCTTGGATGACCTTACTTAAATCACTTCTTTTTCTTTAAGAGTATTTTTAAAAAAATGTTTATTTTAAGCATTCTTTAAAAAAAAATTGTTACAAATTCTCTCCACTGAGAAGGCAAGAAATGTGATATCAATTATATATGCAAAATCATGCAAAAATATTTTCATATTAGCCATGTGGCCAAAAAAGCAACAAAAATAAAATGAAAAAATTATGCTTTAATTTGTACTCAGAGTCTTATCATTTCTATTTCTGGGGGTGGATAACATTTTTCATCTTTAAGTCCTTCAGAATTTTCTTGAATCACTGTCTTGATAAGAGTAGTTAAGTCTTTTATGATTGATAATCTTTACAATATTGCTGTTACTGTGTACAATGTTCTCCTCACTTCACTTTGCATCCGTTCATATAAGTCTTCCCAGGTTTTTTTCTGAAGCCATCCCGTACATAATTTTTATAGTACAATAATATTCGATCACAATCGTATACTACAACTTGTTCAGCCTTTCCCCATTTTCTGGGCATTCCCTCAATTTCCAATTCTTTGCCACCACAGAAAGAGCTGCCATAAATATTTTTGTACATTTAAGTATTTTTTCTTTTCCTTTGATTTCTTTGGGATACAAACCAAGTAGTGTTTTTACTGGGTCAAAGGGTATGCACAATTTATAACTCTTTGAGCATGGTTCTAAACTGTTCTACCCAATGGTTGGGTCAGTTCACAACTCTATCATATTTTACCATCTGAATTTTTCCACATCCCCTGAACATTTGCCATTTTCCTTCTCTGTCATTTTATCCGATCTCATAGGTGTGAGGTGGTACTTCAAGGATGTTTTAAAAAATTTATTTATTTTTCAATTTTTAACTCTCACTTCCACAAGAATTTGAATTCAAAATTTTTTCCCCATCTCTCCTCGCCCCACCTCAAGACAGTATGCACCCCATGCACCCCTTCCTCCAGTATGTCCTCCCCTCTATTACCCACCCTTCTTTCATCCCTCTTGCCCTCTATTTTGCTGTAGGGCAAAATAGATTTTCAAACTCCATTGCCTGTATAGCTTAATTTCCAGTTGCATTCTAAATCAATTTTTTAACATTCATTCTTAAAGCTTTGAGTTCCATATTCTCTCCCTCCCTCCTCACTCACCCTCATTGAGAAAATAAGCAATTCACTATAGGTCATACATGTGTAACGATGCAAAGCGCTTCCATAATAGTTATGGTGTAAAAGACTAACCACATTTCCCTCTATCCTATCCTGTCCTTCATTTATTCCATTCTCTCCCTTGACCCATTCTCCCACAATAATGTTTTCTTCTGATTATCCCTTTCCCCAACTTACTATCCCTTCTATTATCTTCCCTCTTCCATCCCCTTCCCCCTTGCTTTCCTGCAGGGTAAAATAGATTTCCATATCCACTTGAATGCATGTTATTTCCTCCTTAAGCCAAATCCCATAAGAGTAAGGTACAATTATTTCCTTTCATCTCCACCCTCTTCCCCTTCATTGTAAAAACTCTTTCTTCCCTCTTTTATGCTACATTCTGCCTCTTCCTTCTTCCTCTTACTCCTAGTACATTCCATTCAACAGTACATTTTATTTTTTTAGGTATTCTCTCTTCATATTCATCTTACCTTGTGCCCTCTGTCTATGTGTATATTTTTATGTATGTGTGTATATACATATATATATGTATATACACACATGCACATATACATACCAACACATATATAATATACACACATGCATACCTACATATTTATGTATATGTGTGTGTGTGTGTGTGTGTGTGTGTGTGTGTATATATATATATTTCCTCTAACTACCCCAATACTGAAAAGGGTCTCATGAGTTAACATTTTCCCATGTAGGGATGCAAACATTTCAACTTTAATGAGTTTCTTAAGACTTCTCTTTTCTGTTTACCTTTTCATGTTTCCCTTGATTCTTGTATTTGAAAGTCAAATTTTCTGTTCATCTCTGGTCTTTTCAACAAAAATGCTTGGAAGTCCTCTATTTCATTGAAATTCCATTTTCCCCTTGAAGTATTATACTCAGATTTGCTGGGTAGGTGATTTTTTGGAATTTCCTTTGACCTCTAAAATATCGTATTCAAGCCCTTCAATCCCTTAGTGTAGAAGCTGCTAAATCCTGTGTTATCCTTATTGTAGTTCCACAATACTTGAATTGTTTCTTTCTGGTTGCTTGTAATATTTTTCCTTAACCTAGGAACTCTAGAAGTTGGCTACAATATTCCTGGGAGGTTTTTATTTTGGGGGGATCTCTTTCAGGAGGTAATTGGTGAATTCTTTCCATTTCTATTTTACCCTCTGGTTCTAGAATATCAGGGCAGTTTTCCTTGATAATTTCTCAGAAGATGATGTCTAGGCCCTTTTTTTGATCATGGTTTTCAGGTAGACCAATAATTTTTAAATTATCTCTCCTGGATCTATTCTCCAGGTCAGTTGTATATCCAATGGGATATTTCACATTGTCTTCTATTTTGTCATTCTTTTGGTTATACCTTATAATTTCTTGATTTTTCATAAAAAGTCATTAGCTTCCATCCACTCCATTCTAATTTTTAAAGAACTGTTTTCTTTTTCTTTTTTTTTTAAATAAATTTACTTATTTAACTTTTTACATTCATTTTCACAAAATTTTGGGTTCCAAATTTTCTCCCCATTTGGCCCCTCCCCCCACCCCAATACACCAAGCATTCTAATTTCCCCTATCATCAATCTGCCCTCTCTTCTCTCTTCCCTCCCTTCCCTTGTCCCCATCTTCTCTTTTATCCTGTAGGGCTAGATAACTTTCTATTCCCCATTACCTGTATTTCTTATTTCCTAGTAGCAAGAACAATACTAAACAGTTGTTCCTAAAACTTTGAGTTTCATATTCTCCCCATCCCTCCCCCCCCATTCCCTTTGGGAAGGCAGACAATTCAATATAGGCCCTATCTGTGTAATTTTGCAAATGACTTCGATAACAGTTGTGTTGTGTAAGACTAACTGTATTTCCCTCCATCCTATCCTGCCCCCATTGCTTCTGTTCTCTCTTTTGATCCTGTCCCTCCCCAAGAGCGTTGATTTCAAATTGCTCCCTTCTCCCATTGCTCTCCCTTCCATTATCTCCCCACCCTGCTTATCTCCTTCTCCCCCACTTTCCTGTATTGTAAGATAGGTTTTCATACCAAAATGAGCATGTATTTTATTCCTTCCTTTAGTCAAATGTGATGAGAGTAAACTTCATGTTTTTCTCTCAGCTCCCCTCTTTTTCCCTCCACTAAAAAGTCTCCTGCCTGCCTCTTGTATGAGAGACAATTAGCCCTATTCCATTTCTCCCTCTCTCTTCCCAATACATTTCTCTCTCACCATTTACCTTAATTTTTTTAAGATATGATCCCATGCTATTCAATTCACTCTGTGGTCTCTGTCTCTGTCTCTGTCTCTCTCTCTGTCTCTCTCTCTCTCTGTCTCTCTCTCTCTCTCTCTCTCTCTCTCTCTCTCTCTCTCTCTCTCTCTCTGTGTAATCCCACCAACTACCCAGATACTGAAAAGTTTCAAGAGATACAAATATTGTCTTTCCATGTAGGAATGTAAACAGTTCAACTTTAGTAAGTCCCTTATGACTTCTCTTTGCAGTTTACTTTTTCATGCTTCTTCTCATTCTTGTGTTTGAAAGTCAAATTTTCTTTTCAGCTCTGGTCTTTTCATCAAGAATGCTTGAAAGTCCTCTGTTTCACTGAAAGACCATATTTTCTCCTGAAGTATTATACTCAGTTTTGCTGGGTAGGTGATTCTTGGTTTGAGTCCTAGTTCCTTTGACTTCTGGAATATCCTATTCCACGCCCTTCAATCCCTTTATGTAGAAGCTGCTAGATCTTGTGTTATCCTGATTGTATTTCCAAAATACTGGGATTGTTTCTTTCTAGCTGCTTGCAATATTTTCTCCTTGACCTGGGAATTCTGGAGTTCGGCCACAATGTTCCTAACAGTTTCTCTTTTTGGTTCTCTTTCAGGCGGTGTTCGGTGGATTCCTTGAATACTTATTTTGCCCTCTGGTTGTAGAATATCAGGGCAGTTTTCCTTGATAATTTCATGAAAGATGATGTCTAGGCTCTTTTTTTGAACATGGCTTTCAGGTTGTCCCATAATTTTTAAATTATCTCTCCTGGATCTATTTTCCAGGTCAGTTGTTTTTCTAATGAGATACCTCACATTCTCTTCCATTTTTTCATTCTTTTGGTTTTGTTTTATGATTTCTTGGTTTCTCATAAAGTTATTAGCCTCCATCTGTTCCATTCTAATTTTGAAAGAACTATTTTCTTCAGTGAGCTTTTGAATCTCCTTTTCCATTTGGCTCATTCTGCTTTTGCAAGCATTCTTCTCCTCATTGGCTATTTGAACCTCTTTTGCCAATTGAGTTAGTCTATTTTTCAAGGTGTTATTTTCTTCAGCATTTTTGTGGTCTCCTTTAGCAAGGTGTCAACCTGCTTTTCATGCTTTTCTTGCATCTCTCTCATTTCTCTTCCCAGTTTTTCCTCCACTAGTCTAACTTGATTTTCAAAATCCTTTTTGAGCTCTTCCATGGCTGAGCCCATTGAATATTTATTTTGGATGTTTGGGATTCATAAGCCTTGATTTCTATGTCTTTCCCTGATGGTAAGCATTGTTCTTCCTCATCAGAAAGGAAAGGAGGAAATATCTGTTCACCAAGAAAGTAACCTTCTATGGTCTTACTTTTTTTCCCTTTCCTGGGCATTTTCCCAGGCAGTTACTTGACTTCTGAGATTCCTTTCCACACCCACCTCGCCTCCAGATCTGCCCAGCTAATGCTTGGGGTCTGAGATTCAAATGCTGCTTCCCAGCCTCAAGGCTTTCAGAGGGGGTAGGGCTGCTATTCAATGTAAGATTAAATCCCGGTGCTCAGGTAGGGTCAGGGCCACCTCACAGGGCCCAGTTCCCTCAGGGGGTTTATGTGGAGATCTTCAACAATGGATCTGAGGTCCTGTCTGCTCTCGGAGCCTTGGTCTGCTGCTGCCTCTGCTGCTGCCTCCCAAGTGGGCCTGAGTTATGGAGACACCCTGATCCCCTCTCCGCCAGTCAAACAGGCCCTCTCACTGACCTTTGCACTCATGGGTGGAGGGAACCACCCGGCTGCTGGAGATTCAGTCCCTGAAGCCAGCCTGGATCCACTCCTCCCAGGGCCACATGGCCAGGGCAGGGCTGGGCTCCGCTCCGGGTCCAGAGCCAACCTAGTGTTGGTTTTTCTGGTCTCTCTGGAACAGAAATCTCCTCCACTCTGTCTTTCCGTGGCTTTCTCTGCTCCAGAACTTGTCTGGAGTTCCTCCTTACAGGTATTTTATAGGTTGTCGGTTCAGGAACTAGCATATGTGTGGCTTTCTACTTTGCCATCTTGGCTCCTCCCCCTCAAGAACTGTTTTCTTCAATGAACTTTGGAACCTCCTTTTTCATTTGGCCCATTCTACTTATTAAAACATTCTTCTCCTCACTGGCTTTTTGGACCTCTTTTGCCATTTGGCTTAGTCTATTTTTAAAGATGTTATTTTCTTCAGCATTTTTGGGGTCTCTTTTAGCAAGCTGTTGACTCACTTTTCATAATTTTCTTGCATCATTCTTATTTCTCTTCCCAATTTTTCCTCCATCTCTCTTACTTGCTTTTCAAAGTTCTTTTTGAGTTCTTCCATGGCCTAAGATTATTGCATATATTTTTTGGAGGTTTTGGATGTAGAAGACTTGACTTTGATGTCTTCCTCTGATGGTATGCTTTGTTCTTCCTCACCTGAAAAGATGGAAGAAAATACCTTTTCACTAAGAAAATAACCTTCTATAATTTTATTTTTCCCTTTTTGGGCATTTTCCCATCCAGTTACTTGACTTTTGAGTTCTTTGTCAAGTGGAAGGTATACTCGAGGGACCTGTATATTCTCTGTTCCTCCAAGGTGGTGCAATCAAGGGAGAGGAGTTTATTCCTCTCCTGGCCTGCACTCTGGTCTATGAGCAACCACAAGCACTCTTTTCTGCCCAGGATATGTGAGTAGGATTCCCTCTCCACAGCCACCACTACCTCCATCATACTAACTCTCCCCCTCACCTCAGGACTGCTACTCAGAACTGAGACTCAGATCAATCTCTTGAGTCCCTCAGGGTCTGAGGGATCCAAAAGTAGGCTCTACTGCTGGAGTATCTGTTGCTGTCCTGGGGCCAGAGCTGGGGCCAGATTGCACACCCCTCTCACCCAGGTGAAAGAACTTTCTCACTGACCTTTGAAGTTGTCTTTGATATTGTGGGCTGAGAAATATGGGAACTCCAGCTACTATCCATGATTCTGTATCCTAAAACCTGCTCCAGTCCTGTCTGTATCATGCCACGTGGTCAAGGCTGGGCTGTGCTCCTTTCTGAGCCTGCTGTGATAAACTTTTCCTGTTGGCCTTCGAGGCTATCTTGGGCTAGAAATCTCTGTTTTGTGGCTTCTGTTGTTTTAGAGTTTGTTTAGTCATTTTATGGGCCATGCGAGGAGAGCTAGGGCAGGTTCGTCTTTCTACTCTGCCATCTTGACTCCACCCTTTCAGGGTTGTTTTAATGTTCATTTCTCTAATTAATAGTGAGTTAGAACATTTTTCACATGACTATAAATATCTTTGATTTCTTCATCTGAAACTATTCATATTCTTTGACTATTTATTCACTGGAGAATAGAATAGTTCATATGTTTTCTTTTAATAAATTTGACTCAGTTTTCTATATATTGAGACATGAAATCTTTATCAGAGAAACTTGTAAATCCCCTCCCCCCCACGCCAGCAACTTTCATACTTTCCTCCTAATCTTGGCTGCATTTCTTTTGTTTGTGCAAAACCTTTTAAATTTAATGTTATCAAAATTATCCATTTTGCAACCCGTAATGCTCTCTACCTTTTGTTTGGCCATGGATTCTTCCCTTATCCATAGACAGGAAAAGTAAAATGTTCCATGCATCTCTAGTTTCCTTATAATAGCATTCTTTTTCTAAATCATATACTCATTTTGAACTTGGTATAGAGTGTGAGATGTTAGTTTATACTTAGTTTCTACCAAACTACTGTTTAGTTTAGTCAGAAATTTTTGTCAAATAATGAGTTTTTGTTCTGCAATTTGGTTCTTTGGGTTTATGAAACACTAGATCACTTTCTACTGTGTATTGTGCACCTACTTTATTCTACTGATACACCGCTCTCTTAGCTATTACCAGATTGTTTTGATGATTACTTCTTTGCAGTATAGTTTGAAATCTGGTATGATTAGACTACCTTCTTGCACATTCTTTTTCACTGATTATCTTGATATTTTTGACTTTTTGTTCTTCCAGATAATTTTTTTCATGATTTTTTCAAGCTTTATAAAATCATTTTTTGGTAGTCTGGTATGCTACAAAATAAGTAAATTAATTTAGGTAGAACTGTAATTTGTATTATATTGGTTCAGTACCCTTGAGCAAAATGTTTTGATCTGACTTTATTTGTGTGAAAAGTGTTTTTTACTTGTGTTCACACAGTTTCTGGCTATCACTTGACAGATATACTCAAAAATACTTTATGTTGTCTGCATTTATTTTTAAATGGAATTTCTATCTCTTCCTGCTGAGTTTTGTTGTTACTATATAGAATGCTAATGATTTGTGTGGGTTTATTTTATATGTAAAGTTCTTAGTTGTTTCAACTAGTTTCTAGTTGATTCTCTAAGTATACCATCATCTCATCTGCAAAGAGGTATAGTTTTATTTCCTCACTGTTCATTCTAATGCCTTCAAATTTTTTCTTGCCTTATTGCTACGGCTAACATTTCTAGTACAACAATGAATAATTATGGTGATAATGAACATCCTTTTTTCACTCCTCATCTTACTGAGAGGGCTTCTACATTATTCTCATTATGGATAAAGCTTGTTGATAGTTTTTGATAGATACTATTTATCATTTTAAGGAAAGCTCCATTTACTCCTATTCTTTCTAGTGTTTTTAATAGAATTGTGTTATATTTTGAAAAAAAACCTTTTTGTGCATCTATTGAGATAATCATGATTTCTATTGGTTTGTTATTGATATGGTCATACTGATAATTTTCCTAATATTGAGCCAGTGCTGCATTTCTAGTATAAATTCCACCTGGTCATGGTGTATAATCTTTGTAATATATTGTTGTAATCTCCTTGCCAGAATTTTATTTAAAAATTTTTTGTATCAATAATCAATAGAGAAATTGGTCTGTAGTTTTCTTTCTTTATTTTCATTCTGCCTGGTTTAGGTACCAGCACCATATCTGTGTTGTAAAAGGAACTTTTACTTTGGTAGGACTCCTTCTTTGCCTGTTGTTTCTTAAATGTTTGGTAGAATTCACTTGTAAATTCATCTGGTCCTGGGCATTTCTCTCTCTCTCTCTCTCTCTCTCTCTCTCTCTCTCTCTCTCTCTGTCTCTCTCTGTCTCTCTCTGTCTCTCTCTGTCTCTCTGTCTCTCTCTCTCTCTCTCTGTCTCTTTGTCTCTCTCTTTTTGGAGAGTTCATTGATGGCTTGTTCAATTTCTTTTTTCTAAGAGTGTTTTTTTAAGTATTATGTTTCCTCTTCTGTCAATCTGGACCATTTGCATTTTTGTAAATATTCATTTCACTTAGATTCTCAGATTTATTGGCGTACAATCAGGCAAAATATCCACTAATAATTGTTTTAATTTCCTTTTTGTTGGTGGTGAATTCATTCATTTCATTTTTATACTAGTAATTTGTTTTTCCCTTCTTTTTAAAAATCAATTTAACCAATGGCTTATCTATTTTATTGGATATTTTATAAAACCAGTCCCTAGCATTATTTTTGAGTTCATTTTGAAAAAACTTTCAATTTTATTAATCTCTCTTTTGATTTTCAGGATTTCCATTTTGGCGTTTAACTGAGGATTTTTATTGTGTTGTTTTCTTAGTTTTTAAAAGTTTCATGCCCAATTAAATGATCTGCTATTTCTCTTATTGATATAAATATTTAGAGATAAAATTTTTTCTCTAAGTAACACTTTTGCTGTCCTCATACATCCCCACCAATTTTGGTGTGTTGTCTCATTGTTATTCTCTTTAAGGAAATTATTGATTGTTTTTATAATTTGTTTTTTGACTCATTCAAGATTAGATTATTTAGTTTATAATTAATTTTAAAACTATTTTATCTGCCCTTTTGTTGAATATAATTTTTATTTCATTATGATCCAAAAAAAGATGAATTTAATATTCTGCTTCTGTGCATTTGTTTGTCAAGTTTTATGCCCCAATACTTGGTCAGGTTTTTTGATGAAAATATCATGTCCAGCTGATATAAGGTATACTCTTTACTATTGCCATTCAATTTTCTCCAGAAATCTATTATATCTAACTTTTTTCTAAGATTTTATTTATCATCTTAAATTCTTTGTTGTACATTTTATATTTAGATTTATTTAGATCTGAGAAGGGGAAGTTGAGCTCCCTCACTGGTACAGTTTTACTGTGTATTTCCTCCTGTAACTTCTTTAAATTTTTCTTTAAGAATTTGGATGTTATGCCATTTGGTGCATTTTTCACATTGAAATTACTTCTTTGTGTATGGTTCCTTTTTTTTTTTTTTAGCAAGATGTAGTTTACCTTCTTATCCCTTTTAATTAGGTCTATTTGTTTTGCTTTTGTGTTGTCTGAGATAACTACTACTTCCCACCCCCTTTAAACTTCAGCTGAAGAATAGTAGATTTTGTTCTAGACCCTTATTTTTACTCATTGTGTGCCTATATGTTTCAATTGTGTTTTTTGTAAACAACATTTTGTTGTATTCTGGTTTCCAATTCTTTTTGCTATCTACTTCCTTGTATGGGTGAATCTGTTCCATTCACATTGACAGTTATGATTACTAATTGTGTATTTCCCTCCATCCTATTTTTTCCTGTTTATGCATCTCTTTCTCTTTTCACCCTGTTCCTGCTCAAAAGTCTGTTTTTCTTCTGATCACTGTCTCCCTTAATCTATTGTCTCTTCTATTATCTCCTCCTTCTTTTCTCCCTTTCCCCTTCTATTTCCATGTTGGGTAAGATAGATTTCTATACCTGACTGAGTGTTTATTTTTGTTGTCTTTTTAAAATTTTTAATTCATTTGTTTTCAGTTTTCTACAATCACTTCCATAAGTCTTAGATTTTTTTTCCCCATCCCTCTCTCCTCCCTCTCCAAGATGACTTGCAGTCTTCTATGGGTTCTACACATGCATTCTTATTAAACACATTTTCACATTAGTCATGTTGCATAGAAGAATTAAAATGAATGGGAAAAACCATGAGAAAAACCCAAACAAAACAAAATATAACACAAGAGCAAATATTCTGCTTCATTCTGTGATTTAGTTCCATAGTTCTTTCTTGGGATGTGGAAGGCCTTATGCCTCAATAGTCTTTTGGGAATGTTTCAGGTCCTTGCATTGCTGTGAAGGGCTAAGTCCACCAGAAAAATTCCTCACATACTGTGGTTGTTATTATGTACAAAGTCTTCTCCTTTAACTCAACATCAGTTCATATAAATCCTTCCAGGCCTCTCTGAAGTCTTCCCATCCATCATTTTTTATAGCATAATAGTATTCCATTACATTCATGTAGCACAATTTGTTCAATCATTCCCCAGTTGTCGGGCATCCTCTCAACTTCCAGTTCTTGGCCACCACAAAGAAAGCTGCTATAAATAATTTTTGTACACATGGGACTCTTTCCAATTTTTATGATCTTTTGGAGATGCAGTCCTAGAAGTGGTATTGCTAGGTCAAAGGGTATGCACATTTTTGTAGCCCTTTGGGCATAGTTCCACATTGCCTTCCAGAATGGTTGGATCAGCTCACAGCTCCACCAACAATGAATTACTATTCTAACTCTCCCACATCTTCTCCATCATTTATCATTTTCCTGTTTTGTCATGTTAGCCAATCTGATAGGTGTGATGTGGTACCTCAGAGTTGTTTTGATTTGCACCTTTCTAATTAGTAGTGATTAGAGCATTTTTTTATATGACTACAGATATCTTTAATTTCTTCCTCTGAAAACTGCCTGTTCATAACCTTTGACCATTTATAAATTGGAGAATGACTTGTATTCTTGTACCTTTGACTTGCCGACTGAGTGCTTATGCTATTCCCTTTTGAATAAATTCCAATGAGAGTGAAATTCAAGCATTGCCCACATCCTCTAATTTTCCCTTCATGGTAAAAGCTTTTCATTGAGTACTTATTTATATGAGATCATTATCCCCATTCTTTCACCCACTTCCCCCTTCTCCCCATGAATACTTCTTTCTCACCCCTTCATTTAATTTTTCTAAAATCATCACATCATAGTCAACTCACACCTATGCCCTCTTGATTATGTATACTCCTTCTAACTGTCTTAATAATGATAAAGTTATTGGAAGTTGAAAGTATCATTTTTCCGTATAGTAATGTAAAGAGTTCACCCATGTTAACTCTCATGATTTATCTTTCATTTTTATTTTTTTACACTTTTCTTGCATCTTAACTTTGAATGTTGGATTTTCTATTGAGCTCTGGTCTTTTCCTGAGGAATGCTTGAAAGTCCTTTATTTCATTAAATACCCATTTTTTCCCTAAAGTATTATACTCAGTCTTGCTTGAGAGATTATTCTTGGTTATAATTCTAGCATCTTGGCCTTCCAGAATATCATATTCCAAGCCCTCTAGCTTTCTACTCCTTTTTGCTAAAAATCTTCTATGGTACTTACTGTAGTCCCATGATATTTGAATAATTTCTTTCTGGTTCCTTGCAAAATTTTCTCCTTGACCTGAGAGTTCTGGAATTTAGCTATATTTATTAACTATTTATACATATTTCTGGTTTTCATTTTGAGAGCTCCTTCAGGAGGTGATCTGTGAATTTTTTTGATTTCTATTTTACCCCCTGGATCTAAGATATGGAGGCTATTTTCCTTGATTTCTTGAAATATAATGCTTAAACATTTTCTGATAATAATTTTTGGGTAGTCCAATATTTTTTAAATTATCTCTCCTCAATCTATTTTTCAGATCAGTTGTTTTTCCAATAAGATATTTCACGTTTTCTTCTATCTTTCATTCTCTTAACTTTGTTTTAATGTTTCTTGATGTTTCACAGAGCCAGCTTCCAGTTTCTCAGTTCTAATTTTTCATTGAGTGTACCTCTTTTCTCATTTAGTGAGTTGTGGTTTTTAAGGTGTTATTTTTCTCAACATTTTTTTGTGAATCTTTCACCAAACTGTTAACTCTCTTTTTATAATTTTCTTGCATCACTCTCATTTCTTTTCTAAAATTTTCCTTTTTTTCTTATTTTATTTTTTGTGCTCTTCCAGGAATTCTTGTTGGATTTGTATCCAATTCACATTTTCTTTAAGGTTTTGATTGCAATTGCTTTGACGTTGTTGTCTTTTTCTGGGCTTGTGTCTTGATATTCCCTGTCACCATGGTAACTTGTTATGATCAGATTCTTTTGTTGTTGTTATTGTTGTCATTTCCCCCAGTCTATTTCTTGACTTTTAGCTGTATGTTAAATATGGACTCTGCTCCTGGAGAAGACACTATTGTAAGCTTCAGAAATTTTTTTTGCCACAGTTTTTAGAGCTAACTCTTGGAGCCTGTAGGTTTTTGGTGCTTCCAAGGTGGTATGATCCAAGGAAATGTGTGATCACTACTTTTTTGGCCTATCCTCTGGTCTTTACTTAGGAAAAGACCTCGCTCCCCTGTAACCACAAATACTAGTGCTTCTCTTGGTCCTGGAACTGGGATCAGGTCCCCTGTTATTTTGCAGTCCCAAGCACTAGTGTTCCTTTCTGCCTTGGAACTAAGACTAGGGTGCATAAACCCTTGTAAGTGACCATAAGTAATCTTTTCTACTCTGGAACTGTTACCAGAGTCCCTAATTCTCTGCCACTATAAATGATAATGCTGTTCTATGACCTGTAATGTTTATCTGGAAATGAGTATGGGTAACCCAGGAGGTTCCTGCACCCCGTGTGTAATGGTAATTTAAATTGGAAGATCTTTCCCATTGATTAATAGGCCCATATTACCTGCTTAAATCACATGGAAGCCTAAGTCATATGAGGTGGTAGGAACTTCCTGAACAGATGGAACAGGAAGGGTAGAACTGAACAGAGAGGAAGTTGATTATGCTAGTCAGAGCTGGGAAGGATGCAGGCAAACAGGCACAGCTAGGCTTGTGAGGAGTTATTTATAATTGTTTGGAGGGGAATATTGAAAGAGTTCAGCTGAGCTGCTGCTTGTATTTTGACATTTGGCTCCACCCCTGGAACATTTATGCCAGTTCTTAATCATGCTAGTCACCAATGGTTGCGTATTATACCCTAGTCATGATCTCCACTGCCCTCTTGCTCATCTGCAACCTTAAGTCTTTGAAGATCATGTTGTTCCATGGTTTGTAGTCACATAATACCACAGACAGAATATTTGTTTTACAGATGTGTGGTTTTGTGTCAGAAGCAGTTTAGGATCATTAAAGGCTCTGGATAATTTGCAGATGTAATCTAGTCTGTCTTGTCACCCTCTGCTACTCTGAGATCAGTTCATTGCAGTGGCTGCCTAACATATGGGCATTGATGAACTCACTCATTTGGCTACTTATCTGATCCCTATCTCATAATCTACACTCTCAAGCCTAGAGTTACCATGACAATAGGGCTCCTGTCCACAATGCATCTAGGTTCTTCCTGAACCCCATAAACAATGGAGACTTCCACTATTGCCACCACTCATAGATTCTGCTCTGTCTCCTTGTAAATCCCCCACTGTATGCTACATGGATCCAAAAGGAGTATAATTGAGTTCAGCGGTGAGTAGCTTGGAGCTGTCCCTTGCCATAGTGCTGACTCAACTCCCTACTCTCAACTCAACTGAGGCCCAGGTCCTAGAACTAGTAGGCTGTTGTCATATACACCAATGAGTGTTGCGTCAATTGGAACTTCCCAAACATGAGACTCTTGAAGAGACTGGAGACAGGACCAGCTGCCTGTGGCTGGGCATCAACACACAGGCACCCACAGGCCACTCGACCCAGTTACTCACTCAGTGTCAAATGACTGCCTCTAGACACCCAAGTTGCTCTTTTCACAAGTACCTTCTCAAGTCTTATCGTGACTCTTGGTTTCAACATGCTTTCTCTTCAGACCCCATGTATAGCTTCTAGATCTTTCAGATCCTTCTGTCTAGGTCTTAGGTCAGTTGGCTTGCTCCCTACCGATCTGACCCCTACTGGGGTAGATGTGTCCTTGTTGTAGGCTCCCTCCCCTCTCCACTTCCCAAACTGGTGACTGCTCATCTATGCCTCCGGGAGGGTCCTGACTCCCTCTCTCCCCAGAGGAAGGACAATGGTGGGAAAGGAAGAGACTGTATGCCAGGAGTGGTCTTAGGCCCATTTCCTGCCATATTGGGTAGCATCCAGTAGGGATCAAGTGAAATTGAGTTCCAGAATACCTCAGTGCACTAACAGATGGAATATGTGATGAATGACCATGTGAGACTGCAGGCAGGAGAGGGAGATCACCTGACTACCACTGACCACCTCCCTAAGAGAGTGGGACAACTAAGCAGAGTACCAAAGAAATTTTCTGTTGAGGAAGTTTCTGAACATATGGTCAAACTAGAGATTTTCATGGTTTTAACCTCCAATCTTTGTGAATCCTGCCTTGTTCACGTTCATGTATCTTTTCTCATACTGTTTGATAAGGCCAGACCCTACTCTGAATGACCACCCCCTGCTCATAAACTTTGTTCTGCCAACCTAAAGATCTTATGACCTCTGTACCTGAGTGCCAGTGATTTCAGTGACTTCCCAGAGAACCAGATATCCTTGATCAACCAAATGATTGAAGGCTGGTGAGGGCAGGAGTGGCAGAGAACTTGAAGTGGGGAGAGACAAGGCCCCCAAAGGCCACACTCTCTCTCTAGCCTGCCTACTACAACTAGTCAGAAGATCCCATGTGTCTCTAGAAGTCTGGTCCCAAACTGGCCCAGGTACAGGGGAAGGCTGTTGAGAAGTCCTGGCCTCCTTTAATTAACCAGTCAACAAACCTTAGTGAAGTCTGACTTTGTGTCAGACAATGTGATAGGAGCTAGGGATCCAAAGGTATAAGTGGAGATGCTCCCTGCCCTCCTTCTTATGCTGAGAAATGCACTGAACCAATCAACTAACAGGCCTTTATTAAATGCCTACTATATGCCAGACAGTGTTAAATAAGTCAGATGTAAAGCCCAACCAACAAGCATTTGTTATGTGCTTTCTACATGTCCCAAAATGTGCTCATCATTAGGGTTATTGAGACAAACCACACCTTGCCCTCAAAGAGCTTTGAAAATGAGTAATGCAACATGGACATATGAGCATGCATGAAGTAAGTACAGTTATCTAGGGGGGTCAGGCCAGATCTTGTGTAGGACATGGCATTTGGGTCAAGTTTTGAGCTCAGTTCAGATGCCACCTTTGAGCATTTGAAAGTAGGGATTCGATAGAATGGAGGGAGGAAGCATGGGGGGCAGAGAGTGCACTACTCCATTCCTCATCAACAGTCCACCACTTTGCCCATTCAAGGAGGAGACAAATTTCCTTTTCTCCTCTCTAAGATCAAGATTGGGGATTATGATTACCCAATATCTCCAGGCTTGATATTGATGCCTGCAATCCCAGCTACAGGGGAGGTTGAGGCTAGCACACCTTGAGCTCAGGCATTTTGAGCCTCAGTGGGCTTTGTCAATCTGGTGTCAGCATGAAGTTTGCCATTAATATGATGAACCCCTAGGAGAGGGAATGGCCAAAGGCTGCCTGAGGAGAGGTGAACCCCCCAGTCCAGTCAGGACCAGAGCAGGTCAAAGTTCCCATGCAGTAGAGAGACCTGGGCTTTTCCCATTTTGCTGCCTTCTTTCCCAAGGACATTCGTAGGATCTTGGGAGCAGAACTTTCCAGTTTGAAGGGACTGTGGAGGCCTCTTAGTCTTCTCCCACTTTACTGAGAAAGGTTGAGGCCCAGAAAGATTGGACAGCTTAGTCAAAGCCCCTAGGTGGTGAGTGGCAGAGCTGGGATGGGAACTCTCCCCCTGCACTCAACTGATGCCTGCCTGCAAACCAGGTCCAGAGAGCTGGAGATCTAACAAGAGTGAATATAATCATTGGATGCTGGCCCAGTACCAGCCACATCTGGTGTCTTCATGACCCCTAGCCATCTTAGCCCATTGCTGTGGCATGTTTGTAAAGGGGGATGAGCCTGCAGGACAATGCAGAAGGCCTGTAGTGACAGCTCTCTAAGCCTGTTTTCACCAGGCCAGATAAGAAAATTCTTACCCTCTCACTGTAACAAAGGAAACCTCGGTCAGGATAGGGCCTAGCTCAGGGGGCTTTGACTTCTGCTCCAGGCTCAGTTTCTGACTCATGGGGTGACCTTTCCTTTCTGAACATCTCTCTCCTCTGGCTCCCTCATTATTAAAGCCAAGATAATGAGCCCTTCCCCAGAGTCAGGCTGGCAGAGACGGCTGAGGTCATTGTGCTGGAGAGGTGCCTGGATAGCGAGGCAGGGGGGTGGGGGGGAAGGGGAGGGAGGAGGAGGTTCAGAGTCTTGCTTTCTTGCTCTTTGAGGTGCTTTGAAGGGTTTTGGGCTCCAAATCCATCAATTGGTTAGAATGAATATATGGTCAGTGTCAGGGTTGGACAAATGTCTGGTTCTTGCCCCACCCTCTCCTCCAGAATGGAGATGGCTCACTTGATTCTCATCAATTCTTTTCTGATCATGGCCCAGACACTAAGGGAAATATGGTAGAGTGGAAGGAAAGCTGGATATGAACTCAGAGAATCTGCAATCAAATCCTAATTCTACCACTTACTCTCTGTAACACCTTGACTAAGTGTCCTGTCCTCTTTGGGTCTTAGGGTCCTCTTCTGGGAAGGAGTGTCTCTGCCTCCTGTGTGTGTGTGTGTGTGTGTCTGTGTCTGTGTGTGTGTCTACCTCTCTGTCTCTCTCTGTACCTCTCTGTCTTTCTGTCTCTCATTCTCTCTCTCATTCTCTTTCTTTCTTTCTCTCTTTCTTCCCTTCCTTCCTTCCTTCCCTCCCCCTCAGGTGACTAGTCTATTTTCTTTTCCTGTCTTATGTGTCCTTGATAACTTACTCTTTCCTGCCCTGCAAACTACCTTATTGGGCCTGGATAGCAGCCTACTCCCCACCACTATGGGCGTCTCCATTGTTCTTCATGGTATGCCCAGCCTTAGTTCTTCAGAGTCAGTGATGTTCCATGATTCTGTGTTATATGACAATATTAATAAAATATTTATATTGAAAAGATGGGTCTTTGCTGTTATGGGAAGTCTGGGACCAGTGAAAGAGCTTTGAGACTTCCTGAAAGTCATCCCCTCTTCTTACTTATATATTGAAATGGGTGATGATTGTCATTAAATTCATAATAAAAAAGAAAATTTCAAAATAACATAATACATACTTACCTTTTAAAGGAGGTATAGGGATCCCAGAATATTAGATACAGATCACAGGAAAGTATGAACCACAGATTCCTTGTCTAGTTCAAGGCTCTCATTGAGAGATGGAGAAACTGAGGCAGAAAAAGACAATTGCCCAGAGTTTTATAGGTAGTGACAATGCCAGAGAAGTGTCCTGTAGCTCCCTAGTCCTCTTGTCCCCAGACAGAGTCACTGCCAGTCTTTTGAGGGCATACAGAGACACTATGAGACAACCCTGCCTCCACTCCCATGTGCCTAGGCCGAGGAAACTTCCCAGAAGCCCTATATGTGTGTCCCAAAACCTGCTTGGAAATCTGCAACCATCACCTTTACCCCAGAGCAGAGAATGAAGGAACCACTTACATCCCCTTCTGAGCCTATACAAACTTCCTCAGACAGAGCTATGTTCCAAATTATGAAGCTTAACTCAATGTCCTTGGGCAATGTCCAGGGCATCAACCTTCTGCTTCCATCTGCGGCAACCCTGCAGAGATGGGAAATTCAGAAGAGCCCAAGAAAACTCATGCCATGGATGGAAGAATAGCTTAGTGTGTTAGAAGCTGAACTGGACATGGGAAGCATCACTAGGTCACTGGGGAAGGATTTCACCACAATGGCATTCAAGGATGAAAATGGAGGAAGAAGGACTCCAAGTAGAGGAAGAATGGATAAAGTTTGAAAAAGACAACTGTGTTCTCCCCTCTGGTCAGTGGAGCTTCCCTGATAGGCCAGTCTCTGCAGTTTCTGTGGAGGAGCAGACACAGCATCAAAGAGAACAAGATGAAAAAAGTAGCTGCTTTGTGTCCAGTACAGAGAGAGGAGATCTGTCCTGGTGCTGGAGGACTGAGGCATCCAAAGAAAGACATGGGAGCACAAGATCTTTTGCCCTTATGGACTCAATATCTCAAAAAGTCATCAAGAAAAACTGGTCTGACTCATCACCCAGATGCCTACTCTCCCATACAGAACATCTGGAAGAGGCTCACCTAGACCCATAGCAATAACAGGCTTTGGGGAGAGCTCCAGTGAAGGAGTTTCTATCTGCATGGCTGCCAGTAACTCCCTGAGGATGAGAAGACAAAGCAGGGGGGAAGCAGGGCTGCTCTTGGACCTGTCATAGGCTCCCTCCTCACCTGTGGCCTCAGGGATCACAAACATCATATGAACCAGAGCTCAGGTGGTACCTCCTCTTCTCTCCTTCCAGACTTACTTTCTCCACACTTTGCCTATGTTGCCTCTTTCCCAGAAAGAGGTAAGCTCCCAAACAGTAGGGGCTTAAGTAAATCCTTCTTGATCTTTATTGTATAGTTAACTTTGTTCCCTTGAAGTGGATAGGCATTTCAAGATTAGACACTCACCATCCACCCAAGGTCTCAGTGTCCCTGATAGGGAAGATAGGAAGAGAGAGAAAGATGATTGGGGATACCCAGAGTGCTACTCCCTTGATACCTTTGAGATAACAGGAGGAAGTGAAGACGGCCTCCAGGACATTTGGTAAATCTTTTGTGGAGAATTTTGGGGACAACCTCTGAGGGTTATGATTCCCATCACTAGAGTGAACTCCAGAGTCAGTGAGATCATACATCCATTTGTGTGCTGAGGACACAAGAAATGAACAAACACAAATACAGTGTGTAAGATGATGAACTCCTGGGATATACAGTTTGCTTTTCTTTAAAGTACATATTTAATTGAACCAAGTAGTAACAAATAGCCATTGTTGTACTTCTGCATTTCTTTGTGCTTTCTTCCTCTTTGCTGTTCCTCAAAAAAACATTTCATGTCTCAGCTCTGGGCATTTTCTTGACTTGGCCCACAGCCTGGAATGTTCTCCCTCTTCATCTCTGCCTCCTGGCTTCCTTCAAGTCTCAGCTAAAATTTCATCATACGTAGGAAACCTTCCCCAAGCCCTCCTAATGCTAGCACCTCCCCTCTGCCTATTGACTTTATCTGCATGTAGCTTATTTGTACATAGCTGTTTGCCTATTGTCTCTCCCCACTCTGACCCCACTCCACCATTAGACTGGGAGCGCCTTGAGATTGGTGATGGTGTTTTACCATTTTGTTTTTGGCTCTTTATTATTTGGCGTAATGCTAGGCACACAGTAGATGCTTAATAAATGTGACTGAATGTGTATTTAGCAAATGTGGCGTTACAATATTGCTGAATACCCGCCATTTCTGTTACTACCTATTAATTCACTCTTCTGCCTCTAGGCCCCCTCCTTCATGAGAAATAGAGTCATTCAGAAAAAAACCCATGTGTCTGTCATGTTGGAAAGCACATGTCTCCTCCAGCTCCTCTAGTCTCTTGCCTTTCTGGTAAGTCTTCGAAAGTTCCAACTGTCATTGCATTGATGAGAGCTGCCCCCAGGGCACTTGTAAACCCATTCACACCTTGGTTCCTTTTGTTTCGTTTTTTCCCCAGATGATGGGCTATGTAATGAGAGTGCTGTAGAGGCAACTAGAAATAATTCAACCAATAGCTTTTAGAAAAGTTGCAGAATATAACCTATACAAATCATCAGCACTTCTGTATATTACCAACATTACTTAGCAAGAAGAGCTAGAAAAATAAATTCCATTTCAAATAATTACAGAACATACAAAATCTACCTACCAAGGTATACAAGACACAGGAATTACAAGAGAACAACTATAAAATACTTTCTAGAAATAAAAATCAACCTAAATAACTGGAGGAATATTCCTCACAGGTGGGCCAAGTCAATATAATAAAAATGACAATATTACCTAAATTAATTTACATGCTCAAAGCCATGTCAGACCACCAAAGAATTGTTTTATAGATCTAGAAAAAATAAAATTAATCTCGGAAAGAAAGTTAAAAAATAAAGAAAACAATGGGACCGAAAGGGTACTTGTAGTACCAGATCTCAAACTATGTTGCAATGCACAGTAACTGTCAAAAAATTTTATTGGTTAATAAATACAGAGGATGATCAGTAGAACAGATTAGTTACATAGCAAATTGATACAAATGACATAGTCAAAGTGTAGTGTTTGATAAATCCAAATTCTAGCTACTGGGGGAAGAGCCTACTAATTGACAAAAACTGTTGGGAAAGCTAGACAACACTTTTGCAGAAATGAGGCACATGCTAATATCTCACACCATTAAATAAAATGAGCTCAAGTTCAAGATGAAACAGTGATATAGAGGGATCACAGAATATTAATGGTGATCATGTAGAATTAAAAATTTTTACACAAAAAATCCTAATGCAGCTAAAATTAGAAAAGAAACAGTTAATTGGGAATAGTACTTTTAGCAAGTTTTGCTATCATTTCCAAAATATTCAGGGAACTGATTCAGATGGATAAGAATAAGAGTCATCCCTCAATTGATACATTATGAAAAAGAATATGAATTGGCAATTTTAAAAAGAAAAAGTCTGCCACTAACCATATGAAAAAATACCCTCAAACTACTAGTCATTAGAGTAAAATCAAAACAACTCTGAATTTCTACTTCATACATACACAAAGACAAAGTTGACCCCAAAAAAGGAAAATTACAAATAGTGATGGTATTTCAGGAAGATAGACACCCTAATGCACATTTGTTGAAACTGTAAATTCATCCAGACATTTGGAAAGTGATTTGGAACCGTGCCCCACAAATGACTTAACTGTATACTCCCTTTGACACAGCAGGGATACTTTATGTTAGGTCTAGGCTCCCAGGAAATCAAAGGAAGAAGAAAAGGATCCATTTGTACAAAAATATTCATAGCAGGTTTTATGATACCCAAACTAGAAACTAAGGGAGTATGCATCGACTGGGAAATGGATAAACAAATTATGGCCAACTCTGAGCCTTAGCTTCCTCCTCTGTAGAGTGTGATCTTCACTAACTGGTCTCAAAGGACCATCCCAGCTAAGAATTCTCTTCACTTTACAATCAAAGGGGCATACCTATGAAGAGACCTCTCCTCAAAGACAAAACAAATTGACATTGACAGGCATCTTGACCTGGCAGCTATGGAACTCAGAATTTGCTGAGGGGAATCTAGGACACACAAATGCAGTGAGCATACTTTCTTCTCCAGGAAGAATAGATTAGAACCCATTCTATCAAGTGGCTTTATGCCTTGTTGATTTCAGAGGATGGCAATCCAATGGTGTCTCTTGTTTCCTGAGTATTACTGGAAACTTCCCAAGATTCATGGATGAGTTGGATCCAGAGGGGAGGGATGGAATCTGGGACCTTCTGGAGAGACAATCTAGAGTGAACCGGAGTAAGCTTAGTAACCTCATTTAATGGAATGAGAGCATTTCAGAGATGTAAGGGAGCTAAATGGACATTTGGACCAACCCACATTTGGCCAAGGCCCCCTTTAATGCCATGCCTGAGAAGTGGCCTCTCCAGTAAAAGGGAATTCAGGCTGTCGTGAGAAGCATCTCTTCTCCTTAGTGTGTCTGTCTTTCATGGGATTCCCAATATCAGGATTTGAAGAGATCTTGGAGCCAGCTAGTCTACTCCAAATCTGACCAGAGGCCCCCAAACAACATCCCTGACAAGTGAACATCCTTCCTCTATGTGGAGACCTACACTGAGTGGGAAGCCCCCTTTACCCCTCCTCCCAAGATGGCTCATACCACAGCTTTAATTAACAGCAGAAAGCTCCCAGACAGTCATCCAGAATCTGCCTCTCCACCACTTTTTGCCCATGGGCCAAGAAGAATAAAGCAGATCCTTTTTCTATGTGACAAACCTTCAGGCCCTAGAAGGGAGCTCTCAGGGGCCCTACATTTCTTTTCCTCCAGCCCTCCACCCTCATGATGTGTGGAAGGAAATGAAGAAAGAAATATGCAGCTTGATCTAGTGACCACCCAGGCAGGCAGATCCTGGAGAGGAACAATGCTGACCATTGTTAAGTGGCCTCTCTGGGTCACAGAAGTGGGATGCTGGGCACCAGGGAGATCTCTACAGTGCTAGCACTACTGGTCCATGAGCACCTGTGATAAGACCACTAGCAGCAAGGTCACTAGTCAGACCTACCATCACAGGCATGCTGAGAGCTATTGATAGTGTAATCTCTACCTATGTGTCACAGTCTTTGAACCCACTAATCTATTGTACAAGAGGAAATGATGAGAGCCATTGGGCTGATCTTACTTTCTGCTTCCTAGCCCTATGCTAAGACTAAGGTCTGCCTGCCTGTCTGCCTCCCCTCTAGTGTCATTCTTGCCTCCCTGGATTGACCCTGTTCCTCACAGCCAGACCCTTCTCCTCCTAGCTGTAGGCTCTGAACCCAAGCCTGCCTCTCTCATTTCCTCCCCATCCAAGACACCTCCTCACTATGGTCCTCAGTCTCTCATTCCCAACATAATCTGTCTTAGGAATCTAGGTACCACATAGGAGAAGGGTGCTGGTCCTGGTGCTCTTGATTCTCCCTGACCAGGCCACAAAAGCTCCTTGAGAATGCTAACAGGTGTGGTGTCCAGGTGTTGAAGATGAGACCTTTCCCCAAAGATAAAACAAACCCAAGTCATATTATGGAGATATTTCAAAATGGGAATACAGATGTGCAACAGATGCTGCACCCGTTTTCCTTTGGGTGGAAAAGATTTTAAATAGACCTAGCATCCTGATGACTGCTGCAAAATGCCACCAAAGGCAGTTGAGATGAGACGCTCCCCACAAATGCACATACGGTCCTGCTTCAGGGCATCTCTTGTCTCCTTCAGAAACACTTTGGAATGTGCAAAATTCATTGTCAAGGCTCCATTTTAAATGTCAGAGGAACTTAATATAGTTAAAATGTAGCTTTTAAAAATAGCTTCTTTTCAAGGTGAAGTGTCCTGGAAAAGGAGATGTCCCCAGGTCCAGTTTCCAAGCTTCTCCCCACTCCCAGATGTATACTTTGTCTAACCAGTTGTCTTTTCCTCTCCAGAAAGCCCCCTCCCCCTAATACCTTTATCTTTTCTCTCCCCATGAAGGGTGTAACCGAGGGTCCACATGACCTATTATAGCACCATGAGAAATACAAATATTTAGAACCCAACAAGATATAAATCTTACATGTCAGGTAGCCCTGAGGTCACATTTAATTGGCTGAACAGCCTAAGACTCCCAAGACTCCTTCTAGTGACTTCTTTAACTTTGCAATGAGACAGGGCCACAAATGAGAAGCCAACAGGGAAATGCTCTTGCCTCAGAGAATTAGACTTCAGTAGTTTTAGGAATGAGAAGCCCAAACAAACAAAATAGAGAAAGAACCCCAGTTTCTTATATCTAATTAATGAGATTCCTTCACTGGCGAGGAAAGACTTCAAGGCTTTTACTCTCTGGGAAAGGAAGCCAGGAGTCATCAACAAGGGGACTTGAGTTCAAGTCCTATCCCTGACCCATACTGTCTATCTAGCCCTGAGCCAGGGGAGTCTTCTAGAAGGCTCCTAAGCTTAGATCTCAAACTCCAAAATCTTATGGCTAAAAGATCTCTGAGTTCTTTCACATCTATCACATATTGTGATACAGAAAGAAAGCACCAAATTTGGAATCAGAGGACCTGTGTTTAAATCCTTCCTTGGCCAATAAATTCTCATGTTATACTAGGCAAATCTATGGGCCCCAGAGCCTATAAAGTTGTCTTCAGTGCTCCTTCAGAGTTCTTCACATCCAAAAAGGTAGGGTGCCTTGTCCAGGATGTGGATTAGGTGATCCCAAAAGTCCCTTGCAACTCAGAGAATAAGTGGTTCCGACTCATCCAGCAACCAGAAGGTGACAAGAAACAGGATTGTGAATCCTCTGTACTTCCCTGACTCCCTCACATCATTATTCCTGTGATTCTAAGAGCACTACATTGGCCAGCTGTCTCTACTGTCCTTCTGAGTAGTGCTGAAATGTTTTCTGACCCTTGAGCCTTCATCATGGATCCATTGCAATATTTGACATCCCAGCCCTGTTACATTTTGGGGGAGGCCAGTACCAGAAAGCAGTTGGAAGTCAATGCCTAATTTAGCCAGTGGCTACCAACAAGGGTCATAAGGGACAGGCTATCATTTTATAGATGTAGAAAAAAGCACAGTTAACTGTTTTGTCCAGTTAAAAATAACCTGGGGCAGGATTTGAATCCAGTCTATCTTGACTTCAACTCTAGTTCACCCTACCATAGTACCTTTGTTTTTTCTTCACTTCATTGAGAAAATGGAATTTTTGGGGAAATTAGAAATAAGCATTTGTTGTTAAAATAGGCTGCTGGTTCAATGAATTATGTAGCATTTGGTTTGCTCATTCAGTTAAAGGCAATAAGCATTTATTAAACACCTAACTCAAGTAAGTGCCAAGTCCCATGCTAAGAGGTGGGGTTTCAAAGACATACACAAAACTGTCCCTCCTAGGACTATGGGGGGATGAATGCATAGAAAACTGAGCACACAGAAAGTACACACAAAATAAATCCAACATAATTTTGTTGGGGGGTGGGGGGAGAACATTAAGCCCCGGGGATCAGGCAAGATCTGCTCCAGTATAGTGAGGTCTCTTTGCCACCTCCAGACTCTCTTGTCAAAATCATCTTGTCAAGGGACCCTTCCCTCAAAAATTGTCAATAACTGCCCATTAACTAATACTTGCAGCTAGCACTTTTATAGCACTCTAAAGTTTGCAGTATGCCAGCAAACTTGGTAAACTCCACAGTGGCCACTGGATTGGAAAAGATCAGTTTATGTCCCAATCTTAAAGAAGGGCAATGTGAAAGAATGTCCAAGTTGCTGAACAATTACACTCATCTCAACATCAGCAAGGTTAAGCTTAAGATTCTGCAAGTTAGGCTTTAACAATATGTGAATCAAGAATTACCAGAAAAGCAAGCTGGTTTTCAAAGAAGCAGAGGAACTAGAGACCAAATTGCATATGTATTGTACTATGGAGAAAGCAGGGAGTTTCAGAAAAAAAACATCTACTTCTGCTTCATTGACTACATTAAAGTCTTTGTGTGGATTACAACAAAATGTGACAAGTACTCAAAGAGAAGGGAACATCAAATCATCTTGTCTCCTGAGGAACCTGGATGTGGGTCAGGTACCAACAGTTAGAATCAAACATGGAACAATTGATTGGTTTAAGACTAGAAAAGGAATATGACAAGACTGTACATTGTCACCTTATTTAATATTTTATTTAATTTATTTATTTAATAAATAATATTTATTTAATAATAATATAATATATATAATAAATAATATTTATTTAAATAAATAAATTTATTTAATAATTTATTTACATGCAGAGCACAAGGTTGCTAGGGGAAATACCAACAATCTCAGATATGCAAATGATACCACTCTGATGGCAGAAAGTAAAGAAAAGTTAAGAGGCCACTTCCTGGCAAAGAGAAGGAGAAGAAATAGAAGCAGAAACCAATTTCCTATTCTTGGGTTCAAAGATCATGATAGACTACAGCCATGAAATTAAAAGATACTTGCTCCTTAGAAGGAAAGCTATGGGAAATCTAGAAAGCATACTAAAGAGCAGAGACATCACCTTGCCAGCAGTGTAGAGTAGCCGTAAAAGTTGAGCTATAAGGAAAGCTGAGAACCACGCAATTGATGCTTTGGAATTGTGGTGCTGGATAAGACTTTTGAGAGTCCCTTGGACAGCAAGGAAGTGAAATCAGTGAATACTTAAAGAAATTAATTTACACTATTGATTGGACGGATAAATACTAAAGTTGAAGCTTAAATGCTTTGGTTGCATAATGAGAAGACAGAACTCATTAGAAAAGATCTGATGTTGGGAAAAATTGAAGGCAAAAGGAGTAGGGGATGTCAGAGGATGAGATGGACACATTGTCATGGAAGCAAATGAATATGATCTTGGACAGACTTTGGGTCATAGTGGAAGATGGAAGGGCCTGGTGGGCTATGGCCCATGGGGTCTTGAAGAGCCAGACACAATTGAACAACTGAATGAAGTTTGCAAATTTTACAAACATGATCTCATTTGGTCTTCGTAACAACCCTATGAGAATGCGAGGTGCTATTAATACCCCCATTTTACAGATGAGGAAACAGGTAAGCAGAAGTTAAGTGACTTACCCAGGGTCACACAGCTAGAAAAGTCCTACTGACTTTGGGTCAGTGGTCTATCCACTGTGCCACTGGGTAATATATCAACTCCTTAGCTTGCCTTTGCAGGCCTCCACAGTTGACCTTGAAATCCTATTTTCAGTCTCATATAGCTTGCTTGCCTTCATACATGCTGTTGATCTGATCTCCCCCAGTCTCTTCCCACCTTCTCTTACCTCTATGCATGTGTACAGGCTGTCCCTCCAGATCTCTGTTGGCTGAGATTTTCCTTCTCCTCCAGATTCTGCTCAGGTGCCACTTTCCTGTGACACTATTGTTGATCCTCTCAATTGGAGGTGGCATATTCTTCCTCCAGTTTCTTTGCCCAGACAACTTTTCTGCCTGAATCTCACTCTCCATTCTATTAAGTATATCACTGAATGATCCCCTCCACATTGGATTATATGCCCCTTAAAGGCAGAGAATATGTTTGGTTTCATTTTAGTCTCTCTCAATGCCTTGCTGAGGGTTAAAGGAATATAAGATCTTCCCTGTCCATTTACAGGCCTATGTGACCACATACATTCCCTTTTTCCCTTGGAACAGGGGTCATGTTCCTCAGTCTAAAGGTACACAGGTATCTCATTCAGGGATGTCTTTGAACTCTGGCCCAGTTCACAGCTGTGCTGTGTCATGTAGAACACTGGCTCAAGCTAATCAGGTTCTGGGCCACAGGGATCCAATTAAGTGCTGAGGCACATAGATTTTTCAAGCTTTTCAGTAGTCAGCCAATCAGGTGTTGAGTCTTTATTTGAAACCTATACATATTGTGGGAGATTGGTATTTTGTTTTAGGACTGACTCATGGGAAGCATGTTTCTTTGTGATTTGGCCGTACTAGAATCTGGGTAGCCATTGTTAAAGGCCACCCTCCCCGCTTCAACTTTTTGAACCCAGACATTGGTGCTCCTTGGTCTGGTGATGTAAATTGTTCTATTACTCTGTTTAGACAGAGCCCTGTCTATTGGATTCTTTCTTGAATACTCACTTCTTTCTACTTATTTGAGTTGTTTAGTTAAAGGAAGAGTATTAACCCCTTTGAAACTGTTTTTCCTTTAGAAAAGCAGATTAAGAACCTGTGTTAGTAGTCCTCCTGTGTGCTTGCATTATTGGTCTTACACCTCCACAGCAGCTCCTAGTAGCATTCACCCTATACTTGCACACAGCAGGCACTTAATAAATGCTTGTTGACTCATTGCTTTATTCACTGAATCAAATCTTTGCATCCTGAGAGAACACTCCTCTCTAGTAGTGTCAGTGCTAAAAGATGGCTTCGCATATCAGATAGTAGCATCTCAGGGTCATTAGGAGCTCTGGTCAATTCCCCAAGTTCAACCCAATTGTCCTTTTCTCCCCAGGTTGATTCTGAGCCCCATTCACTGTCTATATTCAGGATCTGTCTAAGCTATATGCACTGATGGGCCACCTCCACAAGTTGCCTATCCAATTATGTAAGAAATGGGCATTTCTTACCCACTTGTGTATGGTTATGCTAGACTTTGTTGAGTGATTTCAGATCTCCTTGGAAGAACCATGCCCTCTGGTGAGGCTGAATGCATAAACACAATGTCATCTTCAAACAGTAGCATCTGGAGGACTTCTCCACCTACAGTTAATGTTTCTTGCATTGATCCTTTGGATAACCTTAGTGAAGTGGCTCACCTTTGGTACCTCTGTTTCCCTTTTGTATACTTCTCTTGACTTGGATGATCCAAAGGTTGTTGAACAAAGCTCTCTCTCTCTCTCTCTCTCTCTCTCTCTCTCTCTCTCTCTCTCTCTCCCTTCTCTCTCTCTCTGTCTTTAATGGTCTCATCACATGTGTGAGAGATCTCATGTTGGAGGACACTCTTAAAGTGACATTTGGCTTTACTTTTCTGTACTCTACAATGAACGAGCACTAAAGATCTTGTGTTCTCTATATTCTCTTGGTGATGCTCTGTCATTGCAACCACAGGACACCAAAGAATCAGTTATTGATGTCCAAAGGACTATGGAGAGGGATATGGTGGGTGGAAGTCAATGGCAATGTGTCCCTGACACAGAAAATGGTGGAGAGTTAACCATTCAGGAACCCCAGAAGAGGCAGTGGTGCCAGTTCACAAGGGACTGTGAGGGAAGGAGAAGGGTTCTAAAAACCATCTAGTCCAACCTCTCATTTTACAGGCTAAGAATTGAGGAAACCCAAGAAGTTAGAGTCATGTGTCCAAGGTAACAGGGTAATTAGTCATTGGCAAAGCTGAAATCTGAATTTTATTTGCATTGTATTATACTATATTTGTATCATGTCCATCATCCTAAACAGAAGCCGTAATTCACAAGGTGTTAATATTTTGCAGAACTAACACATTCCTCATAGATTTACAAACCAACAAACAGGTTTCATCAGACTTATTCCCTGGCTTGTTGTCGTTGTTCTTTGTCCTTCATTCTCAAAGGGGACTTGATATCAAGAAGCTGACGTCATGACTGGCAAGTGAATTGGATTTAAGCAGTAAATGGGCAGGATCAGAGCACGACCATAGGGCTGGGAGGGTGAGGATAGAGGTGAGGAGAGCACGTGGTGCAGGAATGAGGAAAGCCAGATGGAATCTGCCTAGCCTGTCCTGCTCCAAAGTAAGTTTGGGATCTGAAGGATGCCTTAAGTCCCTCATGTCATTCTCATTTTGTCCCTGCTGCTGGAGCCTGACAGGCAGCATCATCTCAATGGGAGGCTGGGGCATCTAGTAAGGAATCAGCAACTGGAGTATGCCTGAGCCCCTGTAAGCCCCACTGCCTGCTCACTGGGCAGAGCTCCTCAGGGATCTGACTGAAAAGCCTGTGAGACGTAAGCATCTCCATTGTCTCCCCCCCTTCTGGTTGTTATCCTGCCGGTTACAAATGCGACTTGACATATCTGTACTGGCCTAATTAAATATTTATCCTTCCTGAGCTTAGCTGGGATCAGAGGAGCTGACTGCAAGGAAATGCTGTTTGACTTTCCAATTGCTAAAGTGATGCTTAGAACCTAGGAGAAATGGTGAGTGACAGGACAGTGATGGGGCAGGTGGTGTTTGTCGGCTCCTTCAGCCAGTCAGAATGACACTCATAGCTCCAGATTTGGTCATATTAAAGCTAGGTTCTTGAGATAGGGCTCTCTAAATTGAACCCAGGTCCCTTAGGAAGCCTTGGGAAGGCTCCATCAGAGAGGGCTGATTCAAGGAGGTAGCCAGTGGGCGGGCTCACTTTTTTCTTTTTGGGAAAGGAGGGAAGGAAGAGAGAAAGAAAAAGAAAAAAGAAAAAGAGAAAAAAGAAGGGAAGAATGAAAAAAGAGAATGAGATAAAGAGAAAAAGAGAAAGGAAAAAATAGAAAGATGGAAAGAAAAAAGAGAAAGAATAAAGGAAGAAAGAAAGAAAGGAAGGAAGGAAGAATGAAAGAAAATACCTGGTTATTGCTTAGACTCTCTATTCCTAGGCTCCTCAGCACAGCTTGATGCATCTGAGGCACTAGCAGGGAATTTGGGTTAGTATGGATAAGACTGTTGGGGGCAGACCAGATCCAATGCAGAAATGATCAGGCTTTCATTACAAGAGCTCCTTTCTCCCTCCTGCCCTTCATAAAACAGAACTGTATTCACGAGCTACCTCTCATGTGTAAAAGCGCACCTTCATGCATTTAGCAGCCAAGATTGAAACATTTAAACTCCCTTCCCTTCCCTTCCCTTCCCTTCCCTTCCCTTCCCTTCCCTTCCCTTCCCTTCCCTTCCCTTCCCTTCCCTTCCCTTCCCTTCCCTTCCCTTCCCTTTCCTTCCCTTCCCTTCCCTTCCCTTCCCTCCCCTCCCCTAATCTCCTCTTTTCTCTTCTGTCCTCTCCACTCCTCTTCTTTCTCTCCCTCTCTCTCACACACACATACATACACACACATTTCCTTCTTGATTTGGATATTTCCTTTTGGAGGCACTGAGAGATGGAAAGGCATCTCATCTCCCTTCCAAATATCAAGTCATACCTGGTCCCAAACAACCCCATTCCCTTCTACACTATCCCCAGCCTGGACATATCATCCAGCCTCTGTGTGAGGAGTTCACTACCTCCCCAGTCACACATTCCACTTTGGCCCTGTACTCATGGTCAGAACTCTTGGCTTCCAGCCTGAATCAGCCCTGGCCACCTACTTCTCGTGCTTCTCCTTCTGACTCTGAAGCCAAGCACACATTTGGGTTCTGTTTCATGAGACAATCCCTCCAAAAAGCAGACAGGGTGTGTCCCCCTAAAGTGTTCTCTCCAAGCTAAATGTTACCCATTTCTCAAACTGATCCCCATATGAGACAGCAGTGACAATGACAATGATAGTGATGAAGACAGTGCACATCAGCATAGGCCTTTAAGATTTGCTAAACTCTTTACAAATAGAATCCAACTTGAGACTCATGAAGTTGGAAGACACATGCATTCATTAACCTCATTCTCAGATTCAGAAACTGATGTTGAGAGTGTTGAAGTGACTTGCCCAGGGTCACCTAGCTAATGACATGATTGGGTTCCTGAGTCGGGTTCCCTAGTCCTGTGCTGCCTGGGTGACTTCAAAGACCTCTACCATCCTGCTCTCCCTCCTCTGAGTACTCCCCAGCTTTTCAAGGTCATTCCTAAAGTAGAATGTCCAGAGCTGAAGCCAGATGTCATCTGACCAGCCTGGGAAACTACTCCCAAGATGCCTTGTGTCTCCCCAAGCAGCCCAGGAAGGTATTCCTTTTCTCTGGCTTCCATATCACACTGTTGAAATCTATGGTACTTGTGGTCTTCCAGGACCATGAGGATTCCCATCCCTACCCCTCCTTCTTAAACCCAAGCTATCTATCTATGCCTCATGGGATCATGTGATTATGGATAGGAAGGAGAAGGGGGGGGAAAGTAGACAGAGAGGAAGACATGATGGGGTGTTCTGAAGTTGGTCCTTAGGGGTGGAACATGATGCATTTGCTTGTGCCTGCTAAATTCTACAATGAAGAGCCCAAGGCCAGTAGTAGGAGAGACAGTGTGGGGTAGTGGGTAGTGGGTAGCACCTTGGAGTCGGGAAGGCCTCCTAGCTTAAGGGTCACCTCCGACCTAACCTAGCTAGGGAACTCTGGGCAAGATACTTCTTGCTGTGTTCAGTCTGGCCACCTCTGTCCAGAGCCTGACTTCATCCAGGTGATAGTTCACTCTGATTTCTCAGTGCTGAACTTTCCTCTTTCATTCCATAGCATTGATCAAGGCCCTTGTAAGAGTCACATACAGACAGTACAGACTGATAACATCCCCTTAGAGACCCACCAAGAAGGCTGAAAGCTCATGGTCTGATCTGGCTAGATCTAGTCCCAAAGCTTCATTACAAGTTGGTTCTCCATCCAGTCAAATGGAGAAACAGAGGCACAAACACATAAAAGACTAGATGGAGAGTGGAAGGATGGCCTCCATCTCCTCTTTGCTTAAACTGAATGAGACTTTGACATTGGATAGGGAGATTTAACAGTTTTACCAACTAGAATCTTTGGTCTGAAATTACTGAGGCTGAGAAAGGGACCATGCATGTACATCTTTAGTAATAAAAGAGGATTTTTCTAACACTTTCCAGATGTGTGTCAATGAATCTTCACAATTACCTTGGGGGCTAAGTGCTATTATCATCCCCATTTTATAGATATGGAAACTGAAGCAAGGAGCAGTAAAAGGAAAGACAATAGTTTTCAAAGGATAGCATTTTATATGAATTTCTCCTTTGTTGTTTTTGAATTATTTCCAGTATTATCCTTAATTGATAAAATGGTGGATGCCCAGCAGACTGAGCTCCTTGAAAGCAGGGACTGTCAATTTTCATCTTAGTAAATGCAGGGTTTAATAGGTAATGAAAGTTTATATAATTTAGATGTAATTATGTAATGTAAAGAGATATCTAACCATCCACAGTAGAAAACCAAAGTAGATGATAAAGTCCATTGCCCAGGTTATGACTTAAAGCCTACCAATATCAGAGGAAATGACAAAGATGCATAATGGGTTGAGACTGGACTTGATGAGTGAGAGACACTGGATGGGATAATTTATCTGATAATTTTATAGCAACTTCAATTCCAAACAAGAAAAATTATCTCTTTAACACCAATATGCAAGAAATTCAATTCAGCAAGAATGAATTAGGTGCCAACTATGTGCAAGAAGTAAAACAGAATATTGTCCCTGAAGGAGCTTACATTCCACCAGCAGGATTGGAGGTATGCACATATAAATAAGTAGGTGCAAAATGGGAGGAGAGGGCACTGGCAACTGGTGATGGGTGGTGGTTGAAATCAGGAGAGACCTCTTGGATTAGGTGGCATCTGACTTGAGTCCTGAATGAATGCGGAGGCTCTTAGAGAAAAACCATGACAGAGCAGGGAGGCAGCTAGAACCAACCCTGACCAGTCTGTTTGATGCATCCCGGATGGGATTCCTGGCACAGTGATGCCAGGAGAATTCACATTCATCCGTTGAGACTTGCCTTTTCCCAGTCTCATTGAGCACCACCAGCCAACTCACTACCAGCTGCATGATTACTGGGGCGTTATGTGTTTCTGTGAGGACACAGGAAGGAAAAATGTAAGTTTTCATTAGTTCACATTCTTCTTTTCTTGACCTCATTATAAAATGTCCCTCTCATTGTCCTTTCAAACAACCAATTGCCCACCCACTCACATGCTGAACCACCCACCCACCCACCCACCCAACTAAACAACCACCTACCCATCCAAACAACCAAACCCCCATCAATCCACAAGCATTTACCAAATGCCTCCTACCTGCTAGACTCTGTTTAGTTGTCAAGGAAGGTTCTGGGATGTGATTTGCAGGAACCATTTGAAGCTCAATTGGTTTCTCGTTGTACCTAATATTTATCTTTGGTAATAACTGCTTTTAGCTGCAAAATAACACATCTCTTTTCCTCTTCCTTGGTTCCCAAGGTAACTTAAAATTAATCATTTCAACATTTTCAAACCTGCTGATTTTTAAAAACATGTTTTTAATTAGAGAAGCAGTGAATGTGTGGTTTTAGGGGTGAAAAGTGCTGCCTCCCAATACCCAAATATATTTGTGTGGCTAAATCTAAACCCAGTGTGCTGTGTCAGGTTTTTGCTGATTGCTTTGCTGGAATGTTCATTTAAATGATCAGCTAATTACAAATTGCCTGCTGCTCTCCAATGGGTCATTCCCCACATACCTGTGGTCTCTGGGAGGGCAAGGGCCAGCAGGGAAAGAGTCTTTTCCTTGGAAGTCAAAGTCCTTGGGTTTCAAACCTTGCTTGATCGTTGAGTAAAATCCTTGGCCTGGGCCTCAGTGCCATGAAAGTCCAGTCCTCAAGCTGGAAGGAACCTTGGGGGACATGGGAAGACCCTCTACTGCTGCTAGGCAGAAATTCACCTGCATTGTAGAGGGAGTCAGAGTTGCTGAGAGAGGCATGGGAAATAGGAGGGACTTGCTTCAGGTCTCAAAGTCCAAGGCAGGTCTTTACTCTAAGATGAGCCCTCTTTCTTTGGGGCCACACTGTCTCTCAGTGGGGACCTTAAGATAGAGAATGTGAGACTACAGAATTTGGAATGTTCTAAGTAGCATGTTTATTTATTTTAATGAATGAAGTGCATCAGAGCGAGGTAGGTTCTTAGAACATAAAATAGGAGCAAACAGACCATAGAATGTCACAGCTGGGAGGGACCTGAGCAATTGTTTACTCCAATTCCA
Organism: Bettongia penicillata ogilbyi; assembly: GCA_023548195.1. Classification (NCBI taxonomy): domain Eukaryota; kingdom Metazoa; phylum Chordata; class Mammalia; order Diprotodontia; family Potoroidae; genus Bettongia; species Bettongia penicillata. The sequence goes on from JAJHZJ010000134.1 coordinate 4,990,930, forward strand.
TCATCTTCTAGATGGGAAAAGAAGACAGGGAGCAGAAACGTTTGTCACAGGGAGCTCTAGGGAGAGAAGAGATGCCCAAAGCAGTGATTTCTGCAGATCTCTATGTAGGGTTTATTGAATGTTCTAATTAATGTCTGATTAGAAAACAATTATTTTGGTGTCAGTTTGTAACTGCAGAAAGTTTTCTGCTTTCTTAAGTGATATTCGATGTGATATTGATGTGTTTGGGCATGTGAGGGACAGGACAAGTGAGCCTACTGGAGATGGGCCACAGTGCCTCAGCCCTTCCCTGTGTGTTCAGGGGCATTCCAGCCCTGGCCAGTCATGAACTGTGACATGTACAGGAAGGGAGCCTTGACCAGGCAGACTTGTCTGAAAAAGATCCATTGGTTTTAGCTGGCTTCAGTCTCAGTATGAGTTATCACAGTAATTCAAAAGAATCTTTGACCACATGAGAGAGCTACTGTGTCCAGGGCTAAGGAGAAATGAGCCTACTAGACTCAGGCCACAGCTGGAGGATTGTGGTCTTTTAGGAGGGATATTGACAAAGTGGAGAGTATCCGGGGGAAGGGGACAAGGACAGGCAAGGGCCTTGAGTCCATAGCATGTGAGAATTGGATAAAGGAGTGAGGCATGACTAATCCAGAAAAGAGAAGATTCAGGGGCCACATAGAAGTTATCTTGAAGAATTTGAAGGATGTCTCCTAGAGTCTTGATTCATGAGTCTTGTTCTGCCCAGAAGGCAAAACCAGGAGCCATGAGATGAGAGGGAAGGGGGAGGGATAAAGAGGCAGCCTGAGAGTGGTTCTAAAGAAAAACAGCTGTCCCAGCATGGAATGGGCATCCCCTCCATGGAGATCCCCAAGTAAATCCCTGCTTGTTGGGGAGGTTGTAGTGAGGACTTGTATTCAGATCTGGTTGGTCGCTGAAGTCCCTTCCAACTCAGAGAGTTGATGGGTTCATGTGTATGTTAGGGTTTTAGACACAAGGATTTTCTCCCTTGTTATTTGTTTTCCTCTACTTCAACAGGTCCGTGGGCTGACAGTAACCATTCAAAAGAGTTTGGTCTAACTATCCACACAGAAAAGACCAAGTGGATGAACTGTCTTTTCTAGATAAAGACACCCATTTTCATAGATTCTCTATAGAACTGAACAATCTTCCTCTCTTGGAGAGACAGTGTACAATCAGTGATGAATTAGGACCCCAACTGAACAAGAAGACAAGAGGGCCTAAATTGTCCTTTGGGTTATGCTTCTTGCTCTAAAGATTTGTGCCCTTTTATCCTGAACCTTCTCCTTAGTTTCTAAGAGCTTTTTACCATGCAATATCCCTTTGCATATCAACCCCTTCTCCCATTGGTGAGATCCTTTGGAGACTCTATTTGGAGGATGGACCCAGGAGGGTCATGCTGTATTCTCTTCCTGGCTGTACTCTGACTCTAAGGACTTTGCACCATGACAAAGGAGAGGCCTTTATTCCATCCCTTTACTGTCCATCTCCCTTTAAAGTCCTATTATCTCTAGTTGAGCTGCAAGATCCTTGAGGGGAGGACCTTAGCACAATGCTTGTCACATAGTAATCAGTGTTTGTTCTTCAACAATATTACATAACGATCCACAAGCCCTCATGATTGTCATGAGGGCTTGTGGGAATTATGGCAAAATCTGATTGTCTAGAGAAGTTCATCGGTATAGTTTCAAAGTAGCATGCTTGCCCGGGTTCTGGATAATGGACTCTTATACCTTTCAAGTCACTAATAGAATGAAGCAAGGCACATGCTTGCTTCCATGCTTTTTAGCATGATATTCTCAGCAGTGTCATCAGACACCTTCAAGGAGGACAAACATGGCATCAAAGTCAGCTACTGCATTGATGGTAGACTTACTTGAAAAGGCTACAAGGCAAGACTGAAGTGGAAGTAGAGTTGGTGCATGACTTTTTGTTTGCAGACAATCCTGCAATCAATGCAACCTCTGAGGATGAGATGCAACAAGGTATGGGATCAGTTCTCTACTGCCTGTACTAAATTTGGCCTAACAGATAACACCAAGAAAACACAGGTGCTCCACCAGCCAGCACCACTCATCCATATGTGAAAACACCAGTTATAACACGTGGAGAAATTCTGAACACTGTGGATAAGTTCACTTACAATAGCAGTATACTTTCCAGGGAAGTGCACATAGATGATAAGGTTGATGCACACATTGCCAGAGCTAGCTCAGTGTTTGGGAGGCTCTAAAGGAAAGTATGGGAGGGAAGAGTTATGAAGTTGCCTCTCCAACTGAAGGTCTACAGAGCCATTGTATGCCTGTGAAAACCTGGACAGTCTACCAGCTCCGTGCCAGGACACTGAATCTCTTCCATTTGAATTGTTTTAGGAAGATCCTGAAGATTCCTTGGCAAGATTATCAAACACTGAGATTCTTTCTCAAGCTTAACTGCAAAGCATCCAAACTCTACTGCAGAGAGTGCAACCCCAATGGGCTGGCCATGTTTGAATGCCAAATGTATGCTTGACTAAAATATTATTTTACAGAGAACTCACACAAGGCAGATACTCACATGGTGGTCAGAAGAAGAGATATAAGGACATTCTCAAGGTCTCTCTGAAGAACTTTGGAATTAATCACATGACATGGGAGACACTGGCACAGGATCATCCAGTGTGGAAACTGATTCCCCTAGAGCACAGTTCTGATCATGTCACCCTCTGCTCAAGAAACTTTAGGACATCTCCACTGCTTGTAAGATAAAATGTTTCCCATGAGAGATACTAGCACAGGACTGTTTAGCATGGCATGCCCACATCAAAGAAGATACAGTGCTTTATAAACAAAGAATTATAGTAACTCAAAAGAAACATGAGATGCACAAATTGAGAGACATCTGCACTCCACATGTTCATGTGGATTATTTGTGCCCAACCTGTGGTACAGCCCTCTGAGCTCAGACAGGTCTGATCAACCACAGTGGAACACACTGGACCTTGAATCCAACATAGTGATGCCATTTTGGTCCTCTTCAAGAACAAAGGGCAGCAATTAACCACCAATGATCAACTGTGAATGACAGCTACTCTCAGCAGTATAATGATCCAAGACAATTCTACAGGACTCATGAGGAGAAATGCCATCTGCCTCCAGAGAAAGCACTGATGAAGTCACTTAATACTGTCTTTGTTATTCTTGAATTGGTGGAATTATTTTTTTTTTGATCTACATTTTCTTTTGCAATATGGTTAATATGGAAATTTTTTCGAGACTGCGTGACATATAATCTATATCAAACTGCTTGTCTTTTCAAGGAGAGGAGAAGGCTGGGAGGGAATATTGAACTCAAAATTTAAAACAAAGGCTGATCATATTTGTTTCCATGTAATTAAGAGAAAACAAAATAAAATTAAATGTAGAAAAACAAATAAATGCTTGTTACCTACTTATCTATTTAGGAAATGATAAAGAACCTTCAATGATTCCAAACTTCCTCAAGAAACAAAAGTCAACATTAAATACCCCAGAATTCTACTGGTGCTGCTATATAACATTAGTATCTGAAATCCAAGAGTCTCAGAATGGGACCCAGGTTATTGGGCACCATCCCTACCATAAGAGGCTCCACTCCAGACTCCCAAGGGTCATATTTGTCCTGGGGATTCATCCTAAATCCCAACAGTGGGAGTAAGATTTCTCCTCCAGTAACTGGAAAAATCTCTAGCCCACAGCTTAAGGTTTGCTTATGTCCAGGAGCTCCTCAAAATGTAGGGAAAAGAGCTCCTTCTCCCAAAGATAATCCATGTTCAACATGAATATTGAGTATAGGAAAGCTATATTTTTCCTCCTCCACAGAAAAACACTCAAGTCAAAAATGATTTAAAGACTCACACAACAAAAGAAAAAACATGAAACATACTCATTCTATTTCACCCTACTCTATCCCCACCCCAAAGATAAAAGCCCTGTGTGGGATGGCTGGCAGATGTTTCAAATGTGAAGTCCACTTGGGTCTGTATGTTCCAATCAGTCCACAAGCTCTCGATTGCCTTGCTTGTCAATACTCAGCCAATAAACACTTACTAAATGGCTGCTATATTCCAAAGACTGTGCTAAGCATCGGGGATACAACTAGATTTTGTTAAAAGACAGTCCATGTCCTCAGGAGCAATGGAAGGAGGGAAGACAACACACACAAGGAACTGAAAAGCTGAGTGGGGGAAGGGTAAGGATCCAATGCTGGGACTCAGCAGACAAGTCACGAAGTACAGCAGCCAAGTGAGAAGCAAGCTCTTCTTTTCTGGACTCGATCCATCAATATAGCTTTGGGAGTTCATGGCTCCAACCTCCAATTGGAGGTTATTCATCAAGTGGAGTCTCCAGGCTTATGGGATGTTGTGGGGTAATGAGGTTATGCCAATAATGAGCTTCCTGGGACCTGGTGACAGGGTGTGGCTTGAGTTACCTTTAGTCTTTCAGCTGTAGAATCTTCCTGGAAGCAATAGTTCCTCCTTGAGCATCATGTTTTTATGGAAGTCACTTCCTGTTGGACAGCTGCCATTCTACTCAGGAATTCTGAACTCAACCTACTGGCTGTAAATACCTTTTCAACATCACTGATTACTGGCTGGCTCCTATGTATACATGGGAGAAAGGAGAAAGCAGAGGAAAGTGGTCAGGGACTCAGGTTCACCTTGGCACACATGCTGTCCAGCCTCTATGTCCTTGTAGCCCTCACTTACCCTGGTGGGGAGGGGAACTCTGTCTTCCACTCGCTAGAAATCCAAGGGGAAGAACTTGCTGGAAGCTCTTCCAAGAGAAGGGCCCCAAAAGACTAGTTTCTAGCCTAAGCCAAATATATCCCTCTGATTCACAAGAGTTCTTCCTCTCCTCTTTGGTTCATTCTCTTCAGCCTCCCTTATTCTAGTCCCAAGGGCTCCTGGACACTCATCTCAACCAAGAACATGTGGGAGCAGAGTGTAAGGCCAAAGAAAGGGACAGATCTCCTTGTTCCATGAAGAATTACACAGAAATATTGCTTAGGGGACCATAGTGAAGGGCATTGTGTTTGTGTGTGCATTCCAACCCTAAATGCGCAGCACAGAACCAGTAAAGAACTCCAATGGAGAAGAGAAATCAAAATTATCCTCAAGAGAGAGAAGTTGGTCACATGGTGAGAATGAAGGGTGACATGTGGACAGCCGCTGTGCCCCACAGTACCTGGCTCGGCTATGTTGAGAAGGCAAGGAAGCCACCCTTGACACTCTTCCCCTCCATGGATGAGTCCCATAGGATGGGTTGTGAATTCCATAGCTGGAGGAAGCTCCCTAATTGAGGTCAGAGAAGATAGGCAAGGTGCTTGGGAAATCTTTTTAATTAGACTCATGGTTTGTGGGTATGGGGAATTTCCTTCAGGAAGCTTTCCTTCTGTACCAGAGGGGGCACAAGTGGCCTACCCTTGAAGAGCTTCCTGGACACCTGCGCTAGACAGTGAGGACTTGCCCAGGGTCACCCGGCCAGGATGGCACAGAGGTGGGGCTAGACTTCAGGATGTCTTGACTTGGAGAACGGGTTTCTCTTCACTCTGCTCTGCTGCTTCTGGAGAAGATGTAAGACCCAAATCCTTCTCACAGGGTGTTTGCATTCTGCTGGAGCAGCGAGAGAGAGTGGATCCACACACAAGGATATGTCATGAAAAGTGGGTTGTAATAAGGTAAAGGGAAAATATGCCATATTTGAGATGGGAGGGAACAGTAGGTGTGGGGAACTGGGAGTGAGGGAGTACAGTTCAGGCATGGGGTACAGCCTGTAGGCATGCACAAAGCCTGGAGATGGCAGAGGGCATCTGGGGAGCAAAGAGTGTGTGAATGGATTAATGGGAATTAAGACCACAAAAGTAGATTGGAATCCAACAGAGGAGGGCCTTAAATGTCAGACTAAGGAGCTTATAATTTATTCCAAATGCAACAAGTAAGTTACTGCTGGCTCTGGAGCAGGGGAGTGGCCTAAGGAAGATTGTTTTAGCAGGTTCATGGAGGATCAGATTGACTAATCAACCCATACACATGTATTAAGTAACTCGTACATGACAGGAACTCTGCCAAGCACTTGGGATACAAAAAAGCAGAAGACAGCCCCTGTCCTGGGAGTCTGCTCAGAGACAGGTTTGGTTTGTGAAGGAGGGCACCAGTGACAATGAGAGAGTCCAGGTGGGTGCAGTCCCACAGTGAGCCCACAACTGGCTCTTGTAAGCACTCTCAACATGGCAGGTCACTGGGCCAGAGAGAGTTGTACCCTGCCCCTCCCTTGCATGGGGCCGAATCTAGGCTGCCCAGTCTTCCTGGGAGACGGTGACAAGGAAAAATTGAAAACATCCTTAAATTTAATATGGCAGGAGACTAAACGTGCCTGCGATGTGCTCTGGAGTTCTAAGGGGTGGATGGGACCTGCTGAAGTCAGCTTCCCCTTCCCCACCTCACCCTTCTCCTCAGAGATCAGCTGGGATGGACTGCAGACCTCACAGGAAAATTCCACATGGGACTTTACAGAGCCTTGTGGAAGGCAGGGAATCTTCTCCTGCCCATTTCCAGGCTAGATTTCAGGTTTCATTCAATGCATCACCAATCCTCCGTGTGTGTGTGTGTGTGTGTGTGTGTGTGTGTGTGTGTAGATGACTTTAGATTTTGGCCTGTTTTTTTGGCTCTTACAAGACTTTGAAAGTGGCTTTGATACCAGAACCAATTCCCTCTCTTGTGATTATAAGCACATATGGCCATGGGGGAGAGGATTTGTGGGACAGGCAGCCAGGCCAGGCTGAGGGAAGGGGTCTGAGTGGCTTCTTGCATGGGACATCTTTCTGCTGAGCTGTGTTCTGCCTGGTGACTCAGACTGGTGCCAGTGTCAAATCCAAAGGTCGATTGCTCTGCTTTCTAAGGGGCAGCTCAAGCCTCAGCTTATCTCTGGACTAACCTCGCCCAGTCCCAGGCCATTCCCCACTCATTGCCCAGGATTTATCCTGTATGTAGTCATATATGTGCATGGCACCTGGAGCTCAGGGCCAGTCTCACTGTCCCCAGAGCCTAGCATCATGCCTGCAAACAAAAAACACATAATAAATGCTTATAGACAGATGGATTGGCAAAGAAGCTCAGAGTGCAGCACTCTATGCTTGAAAGCAGATAAGCAGATTGTGTTGTGCCCATTTTAAAGCTGGAGTGAATGAAGCCTCAGGGGTTGAGTTGTGGGATTTCAGGGCAGGGAGCTCCTCCTCCTCTCCTGGTTCTCTTTCTCCTTGGGTGTCATCATTATCCCCATATCACAGATAAGCAAAGTGATTCTCAGAATGGTCAGAGCCATTCAGCTAATAAACGTCAGGAGTCTAGGTCTTCCTGACTGCAGGTGAGGTCTATCTGCTGGGTCCCACAGATACTTCCTGATGGAGGACCCTGAGTCTTAGGAGAATCAGGGGCTGCTGAGCGAGGGATCAGCCAAGGTTTGGGGGTAGGCCAGGGTGTGACTGCTAACTTCTGGTACTGGGCATCCTGTGGAAGAGAGATGACACTTTTGAGCTCGATCTCAAAGGTGAAAAACAGGAACACGGAGTGGGAGCTGTCCATGGTGGTGGGGGAATGGGAGAGGAGGTGGCTCTTTCCACTCCATATAAAGAGAAATTTCTCAAGAACAAGCACCTTGAGGGAGGGCCTCTCTTTGCCTTCCTTTATATCCTCAGTGTTTAGCACATAGTAGGTCTTTAATAAATGCTTGTTAACTCAATCTTAGTGGCCTTTAAGCAGTGGCTGGATGATGCGTTAAGGCTTAGGTCAGATGCCCTGACATGTCTCCTAAAACCAAGGTTCCTTGACTCTTAGAAAACCTTCCAGAGGCTTCTGCTGAATGAGAAGGCTGTAGCAGTGTAGGCTCATCTACACGTGGAGAGTCTTCAAATGACCCATGAGCTGAAGATGGGAAGGCGCTGGGGCAGCTCTCTCCCCTGCTCAGACAATCCCTGCCTGTCCCAATTCCCAGCAAAATTCATCCAAGCGACGTTGGGCAGGGAAGGGAAAGACTCCTTTGGGAGGAGCTAGGAAAGGGAGGGGTGGGACTATGGATCTCAGGAACCAAGTAATTGCCTATAGAGCTCAAGGAGTTCAAGAAGGCTTTTTCACCATAGCGTTATCGTCACGGCTGAGAATGCTTCTCACTGTAGGCCTCCAGCTCCAAGGAGGCTCAGAAATGAGCTAAACCCAGGTGAGAAAAGCACTTTCTGCAGAGATTGCAGAGGGCAGATCAAAGCTGACTTTTGAGAGGGGGTTGGGTTGAAAGTTGCATGAAGCTGGAGCTAGGGAGTCCTGACTTAGTACACTTTACAGACCTTGGAGAGTAAAGTATGTAACAGCAATCAATGCTAATCAGTGTGGAATCATCTTTGCTCTGAGGAGACTGATATCAGAACTCGGGTCTCTGTAACCAGGCCTGCAGGGGTCAGTGGCAATGGTCCCATTTTACAGATGCATGCACTCTTCAATCATTCACAGAATCATGGAGCCTCAGGTTCGGGAGGGACTCTGAGGCACCCAGTTCAGCCACTGCTAAACAAGTAACCTCTCAACAGGACTCCCAACCAGAGGCCATGTTTGGGGACCTCCAGGGATGAGATACCCTCCACTTCCTGAGTTATCTCTGAAGGAAGGAAGTAAATAACAAGAATTTATCACGTGCTTACTGTGTTCTAGGCATGGGACTAAGAGCTAGGACTAGAAAGATGGATCCTTCTCTCAAGGATCTTACAGTCCAATGCAGGAAGTTACATTATAATGGATTCATTAATTCATCAATGCCGAATATTTCTCTCTATTCTGCGTATTTATGGTATCATAAAGGTCAAACTGGAAGGGACCTTAGGGATCCCCTAAGCCAGGGTATCTTAAACTGGGGCCCACAAACTTAAGAACAATTTTGACAAATGTATTTCAATATAATTGATCTCATTTGCAACCTCAAAAACATGATTATGAGGGAGGGGCCATGAGTTTCACTAGATTGATGACCCAAAAAGTTCAAGATACATGAACAAAGTTAAGAACCTGTAATTTGATCTGCTCTCTCAATTCAGTGTTGAGGAAACTGAGGCCCAGGAACCTTGCATAGGTTCCCATAGGAAGTAAGGGTCATAGAAAGAAAGGGAGCCCAGGTAGTCAATTCTCAGCCCAATAAAAGTCAATTACATGCATGTAGGACAGCTTACCAAACAAGTCACTCCATAATGGGTGCCATCTTCATCTCCAGTTCTTGGTTCACTCCAAAGTTGGTATACTAGGGACCTTTTCTTCTCTTTGACCTCCTTGCCTAACACTGAGATTTCTGAGTCAAAGGAAATGACTCTTTTGTGATGGTTCAGAGTCACATTTGAAGTCTCTCCTAGCTCTCCAAGGATTTTGAGACCGCTAAGAACATCCCCTGTTGGTTGAAGCTACAGCACAGTGATGACCTTTGGTGTTATGGAGCTGGGTAGAGCTTCGTGCCCTTATGTTAAATATCCTGAGGACCATGTACCTGTCTTCTCACAATCCCCCAATATTGTCTATTCCCATCCTTTTTCATCTTTCCCAATTTGTCGGATGTGAGCTCTCAGCTCACATCATTTTGATGTGATTTTCTCTTATCAACAGTGATTTGGAGCATTCTTTCATGTAATTTTTCCTTTGAAATCTGCCTGTTCATATCCTTTGTCCATTGTCTACTGGAGAATGCCTTTTGGTCATATTCATGTATTTGGCCATATGTATACACACACATTATCTTTTACTTCTCTTCAGTCATTTTTCAGTTGTGTTTGACTCTTTGTAACCTCATTTGGGATTTTCTTGCCAAAGATACTAAAGTTGTTTGCCATTTCTTTCTCCAGCTCATTTTACAGTTGAGGAAACTGAGGCAAACGGGTGTTAAGTGACTTGCCCAGGGTTACACAGCTAGTGACTGTCTAAGGTCAGATTTGAACAAAGTCCTGCTGACTCTAGGCCCAGAACAGTTGTTTCTCTATATATCAGTTAGTTGTCTATATCTCTTGGATATAAACCTTTGTCAGAGAAATTTGATGGAAATACTTTTTTCTATTCAGCCTCTTCCCTTCTCATCTTAGGTGTATTAATTTTGTTTGTGCAGGAGCTTTTCAGTTTCACGTCATCAAGGTTAAATGTTTTATCTCTTGCAATTTTCTCTACCCCTTGTTTGGCTTAGAACACATCTTCGACCCAAAGCTGTGAAGGGAATATATGAGCTCTCTCTCTCTCTCTCTCTCTCTCTCTCTCTCTCTCTCTCTCTCTCTCTCTCTCTCCTATCTTAAAGTATATACTTGTCTGTTTTTAAATTTCTCATTCTCATTAATTCCAGGTTAGGGCAGATTCTTGCAAACTGGGGAGCATCAGAAGCCACCCCCACTCAGAGCATCTGAAGCTCTTTAGCATCCTGCCTGTTCCCCACCTTAATGTCAACCCCATCACCCCAAGGAGCTAAGAGGATCTGATGCCTGTGAAGCAAGTGATCTCAGCAGACCTGGTGATGGCAGTGAGCTTGTTCATCCTGCCAGACTGGGTGTTACTCAGGGTAACAGAGGATATTTATTTTGGGACAAACATGCAGCATTGAACATGTAAGAGCAAATTCAGAGCAGGGCTTTATGGATGCCTGAAGTGACTGATCTTTGACAGAGTTTGTATTTCAGTTCGTGGCATTCTGAGATTAAATGTCCCTGGCACCCCAAAGGTAAAAACCTGGCTTCTTTCTGCTCTTGGTGCAGAAAAAGAAAATTACTTGGACTCTCTCATTCATTCATTCATTCATTCAGTATTTATTTTACAACAAGCTGCCCAGAGCATCCTTTTCCCTGTAACTTATTCTCTGATTTGGTTAAAGTGTTGTTCTCTAACGGCCACATGCTGATTATAGCTGACAAAAAGTGAAAGAAAGATGGTATAGATCACATGAAAAGATGTTTAGAGCCACAGAATTCAGCCTAGAGGCTTGGAGAAGTATGTACTGGACTTGGGTTCAGATTCTGCCTCAGATACTAGCTCTGTAACCCTAGACAACTCATTTAATTTTTCTGAGTCTCAGTTTCCTCACATGTCAAATGGGGGTAACAGTAGCACTACCTCACAGGGTTGCTATGAAAATCCAATGAGATCATATACATGTATGCAGTCCATATTAACATATTAACACTCACACGTATGTGTATATGCCCAGGGTTTGTGCATCCTTTCACCCTTCCTTGACAATTACTTTCACTGAACATTATAAAACTGTCTCACTGGATAAGGGCCAAGACCGTCAATCAATGGAGAGGAGCCATGCCTCTTCTTAAAGCCCAAAGCTTCTGTGAATTGATGGTCAGTAAAGCTATGACTTGGGTGACAGAATCTGGATCCAAAAGTGTCTCCTCAGTAGGTCTGCATTTTGATCCAAAACAATTAGGGTGAAACTGGCCAAAGTAAAATATAAAGTTGTATACTTAGATTCCAAAAATCAGCTTCACAAGTGGAAGATAGCAATTGCATTAAAAATATCATTTAAAAAAGTCTGAAGGTTTTTTCCCCTAATATATTTTTATTTCATTAAATATTTCTCAATTACATGTAAACATTTTTAAAATTTATTTTTTTAGTTTGTAGTTTCAAATTCTCTCCCTCCCCTCTTCTTGAGAAGGAAAACAATTTTACATAAATTACGCATGTGAAGTCATGCAAAACATATGTTCATATTAGGAATATTGCAAAAGAAAGCATAGACCAAGAAAAATAAAGAATTTTAAAAACTTTTACTTTGATCTGCATTCAGACTCCTTCAGTTCTTTCTCTGGAAGTGGACAGCATTTTTTATATTAAGTCCTTCTGAGTTGTCTTGGATCACTGCATTGGTCAGAATAGCTGTCATTCACAGTTGAATATTCTCATAACATTGCTACTACTGTGTACAATGTTCTCCTGGTTCTACTCACTTCACTTTGATTCACTTCATATAAGTCTTCTAAGATTTTTCTGAAACCACCCCCCCTTTGTCATTTCGTATTCAATCACTATCATATACCACAATGTTCATCCATTCCCCAATTGATGGGCTTTCCCTCAATTTCCAATTCTTTGCCATAAACAGAGTTGCTGTAGATATTTTTGCATGTATAGGTCCTTTCCCCTTTTCTTTGATCTCTTTGGGATACAGATCTATTTGGCCATAGTCCCAAATAGGTCTCTTGAATGGCTAAATCAGCTCACAACTCTACCAGCTGAGTACGAGTGTGCCAGTTTTCCCACATCCCCTCCAATATTTGCCATTTTCCTTTTATGTCATATTAGCCAATCTGACAGGTATGAAATGGAACTTTAGAGTTGTTCAAATTTGCATTTCTGTAATCAATAGTAATTTAGAGCATTTTTCATGACTATAGGTATATTTGATTTCTTCATCTAAAAGCTACCTGTTCATGTCCTTTAACCATTTATCTATTGGAGAATGAGTTGTATTTTTTTAAAATTGACTCAGTTGTCTATATATTTGAGAAATAGGACCTTTATCAGAGAAACTTTCAGTGAAAAAATTCCTCCCAGTTTCCTGCTTTCCTTCTAATTTTGGCTACAGTGATTCTGTTTGTGAAAAACCTTTTAAATTTAGTGTAATCAAATTTTCATATATATATTATATATGTATGTTTTAGATTATATGTAGTATAACATTTTGTAATGTCCTCCCTTTCTTCTTCAGTCCTAAATTCTCTCCTTATCCATAAATCTGACAGATAAACTATTCTATGATCTCTTAATTTGCTTGTTGTATCACCCTTTAGGTCTAAATAATGTACCCATTTTGATCTTATCTTGGTATACGATGTAAGGGGTTGGTTTATAACTAGCTCTGCACAACTGCTTTCTAGTGTTTCTAGGTTTTTTTCCCCCAAATAGTGATTTCATGAACCAAATCTTGAATCTTTGGATTTACCACACACTTGATTACTATGGTCATTACTACTGGGTCTCACGTACCTAATCTATTCCTCTGGTCCACAACTCTATTTCTTAGCCAATCTTGATCTTTTGTTCTTCCAGACAAATTTTGTTACTATTTTTTCAAACTCTATAAAATAATTTTTTGGTAGTTTGATTGACATGACTCCAAATACGTAAATTAATTTAGGCAGAATTCTCTTTTTTGTCATATTGACTTGACCTACTCATAAACAATATTTATCCAACAGTTTAGATCTGACTTTTTTTCACCTGAAAAGTGTTTTTTAATTGTGTTTATGTAGTTTCTCAGTTTGTCTTGGCAGGTAGGCTCCCAACTATTTTATATTAATTAAAGTTATTTTAATTAGAATTTCTCTTTCAATCCCTTCCTGCCATTTTTTGGATAATGTATAGAAATACTGACGATTTATTTGGATTTATTTTATATCCTACATCTTTGTTGAAGTTGCTAACTGTTTCAACTAGTTTTTTAGTTGATTGTCTGGGATTCTTTCAGCATACCATCATATTGTCTGCAAAGAGAGATAGTTTTGTTTCCTCATTGCTTATTTTAATTACTTCATTTTCAATTTTTTTTACTTATTGCTATTGTAGCTAACATTTCAAGTGCAATATTGAATAATGGTGGTAATAATGGGCATTCTTGATTAGCCCCTGATCTTACTGGAAAGGCTTTTTAGTTTATCTCCATTACCGATAAAGCCTGCTAGTGGTTTTAGATAAATACTACTTACAATTTTAAGGAAAATTTCATTTATTCCTATGCTTTCTTTGAATAGGAATGTGTTTGTTAAAAGCCATCTGTGCATCTATTGATATAATGATGATTTTTATGGTTGTTATTGTTATTGATCTGGTAAATTATGCGTGTAGTTTTATTAGTACTAAACCAGTCCTCCATTCCTAGTATAAATCCCATCTAGTCATAGCATATGATTTTTTATGATATATTGCTGTAATCTCCTTCCTAGTATTTTATTTGAAACTTTTATATCAGTATTTATTAGCAAAAATAGTTTATAGTATTCTTTCTCTGTTTTTACATTTCCTGGTTTAGATATCAGCACCATATTTGTGTCATAAAAGGAATTTGGTGGAGCTCCTTCTTTTCCTGTTTTCCAAAATAGTTTATATAGTATTGTAACAAATTGTTCTTTAAACATTTGGAAGAATTCACTTGTGAATTCTGGTGGTCCTGGGGATGTTTTTGCTTAGAGGGCTCATTCATGACTTGTTCAATTTCTTTTTGGAACATATAATTCATGACTTGTTCAATTTCTTTTTAGAACATATAAATTTAACATTTTTCCTCAATTACATGTAAAAACAATTTTAGCATTCTTTTAAAAAAATTTAGTTCCAAATTGATAAGGAAGCAATTTGATATGCTATACATATGTAGTCATGCAAAACATATTTCCATATTAGTAATGTTGTGAAAAAAATTCAGACCAGACGCCCCCCTCTCACAAGAAAAGTAAAATTTTGAAAAATATACTTTGATCTTCATTAAGACTCCATCAGTTCTTTCTCTGGAGATGGATAGCATTTTTCATAATAATTTCTTTGAAATTGCCTTGGATCATTGAATTGGTGAGAGTAGCTAAGTTATTCACAGTTGATCGCAATACAGTATCGTTGTTGTGTGTTGTTCTTCTGGTTCTGCTCATTTCACTTTGCATCATTTATGTAAATTTTTCAAAGTTTTTCTGAAAGCTTATCATTTCTTATAGTACAATAGTATTCCATACAATCGGATGCAGCAACTTTGTTGTCATTCTTTTGAATGAAATTATGTATTATTTCTTTGATTTGTTCTTTGACTACTCATTCTCTAGGATTAGATTATTTAGTTACCAATTAATTTTTAATCTGTTTCTATGGCCCTTTATTATGGTCTGAAAAGGATGTGTTTAATAATTCTGCTTTTCTGCACTTGTTTGTGAAGTTTTTGTTCCATAATACATGGTCATATTTGTGAAAGTGTCATGTACATCTGAAAAAAGGTATACTCCTTTCTATTCTCATTCAATTTTCTCCAGCGCTCTAGCTTGTTTAATTTTATTTGTTTTATGGTTAGATTTATCTAATTCTGAGAGGAGAAAGTTGAAGTCCCCCACTGGTAGTTTTACTGTCTATTTCCAGAATTATTGGTCAGCCCTGGGAGTGGGCCAAAGGTGTATAGGGATGGTGTTATTGACTTCCATGATGTCATATATTCTGGACATTGTGTATTAGTCTTGTGTGAGTCAAAAAATCACTAGTGAACAGATCAAACTCCATGAGAAATAAGACATCTCACAACAGGAAAGCATACCTTGTGTCTTGTCACACCAACAGAAAAAAAAGAAAATGAATCAATTCCAAAGGCTCATCTCATCCTACTCCACTCAGCAGTTTCCCTTATCCCCAAATCCTCCTCTCCCCAAGTTACATAGTCCAGATGAAGGGCAGCAGGAATCCTTCCTGTTTGTATTTGCTTGTCAATGCTTTTAAACTCCTTCTTCAGGCAGCTAGGTGGTGCAGTAGGTAGAGTATTAGACTTGGATGAAGGAAGCTCACATCCTAATGTTGGCACTTACTGCCTTGGGCAATTCACTTAATCTTTGATTTAGATTCCTCCTCTGTGCAGTGGGGATAATGACAGCACCAACTGTCTGGGCTTGATGTGAAATGTATGTCAATGTATGTAAACTGTGTCACAAACTTAAAAGCATCATCCAAAAACTAGGTATTAATTTGCATTTCCCCACCTTCCAAGACACTTTTACAGTCAAGCCTCAGGGTGTTAATGTTGGGGAGGATGATGTTCAAGGTGTGTTTATAGCAGGGATCTTGTTTATCCCTTTACAAGCTCAAACTCTCCCCCACCACCCAATGTAAATCATTTTTACTGAGAACTCTTTTAAAGCATAACATTAAATATCCTACTTTGTCCTTTGAATTGTGGGCAACAGATTTTCAGCTCTGACCCCCATACTGATAGGCTTTGGTCTATTTTTGGGAGAGGTCTCCTCTACTCTTGGGTGCCAAGGACTATTGCCAGAAGGCCCACTTTCACTTAGTCAAATGACACACCACCCTGCATGAAAGCCATCCTTGAGTGTAAGGGGCTATTTCCAGTCTTTTAAGACAGCTATACCCCTAGATGGCCTAAAGCAGAGGCTGGGACCATATAGAAGACATCCTTGTTTAGGGACAGGATGGACTAGGTGTTGGGAATGCCCTTTCCAACCTAGAGCTTCTCTGATTTTAGGTAATGAAGGACATTTCAATAAGGTATTAGGTTTTTAAAAATGTATTTTATTTTTAATTTATAGAATAAAACAAACATTTCCATATATAATGGAATAATAATAAAAATGATACATAATAGTATATATAATAGATAATCATATATTATTAATAATATAATATAAAAATATTATTAAAAGATGATTGCACACAAAACTGCAAATCTACTATATATAACTTACTATTCCTCTTAAATATACAACAAAGTTGTACATTTTGGGGCAATGGGTTTAGACACAGACGATTCATGGACAGTAAGTGTTAGAAAATGGCATTAAAGGTCCAATAGGATTTGGAGATGTTAAAATTCTGTTTGGGCATCAGTTTCCTTCCCCTGAAGGATAAGATTAGATGAACTTCTTTCTTTCATGCTCATTCTCTACCTTCAATCTCCTTGGTCCGTCAAGAAGAGAGTTAGTTGAGTAGATAATGATGAATAGAAACTTTGAGCTGTCCTCTACCCTATCCACCACAGATCCCAACACCAATAAGGGAGCTTCCTGATGGTGAGCCTATTTATTAGAATCCCAGATTAGGCAAACCCCAAAAAGGGAAGGAGGGAGAAGGATTCTATGGTGAAAGAGAAGATAAGGGCATTTTTAATTTGGGTTAAGTGCAGTTAGCATCTGTAACATGTGGGAAAATGAGAAGAGACGATGATGTGAATACCAGTGATGAAGCCATGGTGGGTGGGGGGAATCAGTGATGAGGAGGAGTGGGCACAGCTAATCACTACTCAGGGACTGGACATTTGAGCCCCAGGGCTCTCACTCTCACCAAGAGTCTGAGATTCCATGATTCTAATTTCATGAAGAGAGAGATGAAGAGCTTTGAGGGTCCCGTGAGGGGAATATCTAGGGCATCCGGGTGGCACCATAGTGCACAGAATGCAGGGCCTGGAATCAGAAAACTCATTGTCCCCGTTTAAATCTGGCCTCAGACATTTCCTAGCTGTGTGACCCTGGGTGAGTCACTTCACCGTATCTGCTTCAGTTCCTAATTTTTAAAATGACCTGGAGAAGGAAATGGCAAACCACTCCAGTATCTCTGCCAATAAAACTCAAAGTGGGGTCCCAAAGAGTCAGACACAAGTGAAATGACTGAAACAACAAGGGAGTGGAACAGGGCATGGAGACTCTGGAGGAGGCAGCAAGCACTTCCTTAAGTCTCTCTCTCTCTCTCTCTCTCCTCTCTCTCTCTCTCTCTCTCTCTCTCTCTCTCTCCCTCCCTCCCTCCTCTCTCTCTCTCTCTCTCTCTCTCTCTCTCTCTCTCTCTCCCTCCCTCCCTCCCTCTCTCTCTCTCTCTCTCTCTCTCCCTCTCTCTCTCTCTCTCTCTCTCCTCTCTCCCCCTCTCCCTCCCTCTCTCTCTCTGTTTCCCTCCCCCCCTCGCACACACACAGCTGACTTTGGATGTCTTTGGAAAAGATTTGCTTAAAAGGAAAATGGCGCTCAGCTGCCTGATACATTCTCTGGATTCCTTGATATCAAATGGACAAAAAAGCACTTTCCCAGACACACGGAGTGCTGACCTGCCGTCTGTGCTCACCTCTTGGAGATCATCCTCCATAGCTGACTTTGCCCTGGAACCTCCTGTTACTGGCTGGAAAAATTTGACTCAGATCTGCCCCTAAACCAGCCTGGCATGCCTTCTCATCTATCCTTCCTGGAATGAAGAGTCCCAGAGAAACCAGAGGTCTAGTGAATGCATTGCCTTTCCTTCCCCATGCACATACTCCATAAGCCTTTTTTGCACAAATTCACCACAAGCTTGTTAAACACCTATGGAATTTTAGGGATAGAACTAGAAAAGGGCATGGTACTTTGTCAAAAGTCTCTTCTGTTCCTATTGTTACAATTATATGATTTTTTGGTTGTTCTTGTTAGTAATATGGTCAATTAGGTTATAGTTTTCCTAATATTAAGCCAACCCTGGTATCCCTGATATGAATTCAGTCTGGTCTGAATACATAATCTTTGGGATAGGTTACTGCAGCCTCTCTGCTAATATTTTATTTATCTATTTCTAATCAATCTTTATTAGGAATACTGGATTGAAGTGTTTTTTCATTTTTCTTGATTCTCCTTGGCTTAGAGATCATCATATTTGTATCATAGAAGAAATTTAGTAGGATCCCATCTTTTCCTACTCTTGCAAACAATTTGTTTGATATTGGAGTTTATTATTCTTTGAATATTCGGTTTAATTGACTTGAACATTCATTTTGTCCTGAGTGTGTGTGTGCGTGCGTTTGTGTGTGTGTGTACACCATGTTACCTTCTCCATTCAATGGTATCTCTTCTGAGCTCCAGATCTTCATCACCACCTAGATATTGGAAACCTCCGTATGGCTTACAGAGGAATCTCAATCTTAACACAATGGAAGTCATTATGTTTTTCCCCAAATCTACTCCTTTTCAATTTTATTGTGGACATCACTGGCTTTTGAGTCAGAAGGATATAGCACTGGAGTTGATTCTTCCTTCATCATCAGTCTCCCTATCCAGTCAGATACCAAGTCTCATCAATCCTACTTCCACAACATCCCTTGCACCATGACCTTCTCAACACTCGTGGCAACCACCAATCTAGTTCATCATCCCTTACCTATTAAAACTGGGGAAGCTAGGTGGTGCAGTGGATAGAGTACCAGTGCAGGAGTCAGGAGAACCTGAGTTCAAATCTCACCTCAGACACGACACTCACTAGCTATGTGACCTTGGGCAAGTCACTTAACCTCAGTTGCCTCATCCTGGATTATCTCCAGTCATCTTGATGAATATCTGGTCACTGGATTCAGATGACTCTGGAGGAGAAGTGAGGCTGGTGACCTGCACAGCCCTCCCTCACTCCAAACAAAGTCAAGTGCAAGTCATGTCATTATTTCTCTGATGGCATGGTCTTCTTCAGCAATGAAGGACAAACATACACACACACATGCACACCTATTAAAACCATCTTCTAATTGGACTCCTTTCTTAAAGTCTCTTCCCATTCCACTCCATCCTCCAAAGTAATATCCTCAGGACACAGACCTCACCATGCCCTTCCTCTGCTCAGTAAAGTCTAGTGTCTTTCTAATGTTGCTATGATAAGATCCGCCCCCTCCTGTTCTAGTGTATTCTCCTACCTATCTTGCACTGTGATTTGCAAATATTAGGCATTTCAGGAATGCTGAATTGAATGATATTTCTCTAGACATGTTAGATGTGAAGAGTAGGGCCCTCTAGACCCACAGATTAGCTGCTTCCAGCCATTATTAAAGAGAATTAAGCCCTATGGTAAGGGGGCCTAGCATCCTCACTATTACCAATGGCAACCACTCATCAACTGATGAGAAAAGAAGCCCAAGAACTTCAGGAACAGAAGTATTGCCTTGACCCTCAGTTCTGCTTCCACCTCAGCCCCCAGGACCATCATCCAGGGAAGCAACTCTCACAGACAAGCAGCCTGATGATTCCCTTTGAGGGTGTTGTAGTCCCCCCTCATCAACAGAAGTAACTACTCAAGAAGAAAGTTAAAAGTTTTCACCTCCTAAGTCCTTGGTGCTGTCAGAAGATTTAACATAAGAAATGGGATAACTTTTTCACTGGAAATTACCCTAAAGAAGAGGCCTTCCCCATCTGCTTTGCCACTGAACGCCAAGGACCACTGGGGATTTCCATCTGCCTGGAAGCGAAGCCCTCCTCAATTTGTCATCTCTGCCTTCAGAATGGGACATATTTGAAGAAAGTCACCCTCTGCTTGGGCCATAGTGTCAATTCTTCCTTTCTTCCTTTCTTCCTTCCTTCCTTCCTTCCTTCCTTCCTTCCTTCCTTCCTTCCTTCCTTCCTTCCTTCCTTCCTTCCTTCCTTCCTTCCTTCCTTCCTTCCTCCCTCCCTTCTCTTCCATTCATCTTGTCACTGTGTTAAACCTTTTGACTGATGGACTATGTCAAAGTGAAATGCCGTGAGGGCACAGTTTCCTTTTCTAGTATCTCAAGAGGTTGATAAATCGTGGGGCTCATTACTAATTGCAGGACCCTATGGATTGAGTAAGAATTTCAAAAATGCAGCTCTAAGGAATAGGCACCAGACAGCTAGAGGACACCACAGAATACAGAGCACTGGGTCTGAAGTCAGGAAGACCAGAGTTCAAATCTGGACTCAAACACTTATTAGTTGTGTGACCTTGGGCAAGTCACTTAATCTCTGCTTGCATCCATTTCTACAACTATAAAATGGGGATAATAACAGTATCTGCTCCCAGGGTTGTTGTGAGAATCAAATGAGATCATATTTGTAAAGCACATCATCTAGCTCATTGTAGACACTTAATGTGTTTTTCTTCTGGTTTCCTTCATTCCTCTGTTCCTTCATTTTGTTTTTTTCTCTGCCTCCCTCCCACCCTCCCTCCCTCCTTCCTTCCTTCCATTCTTCCTTCCTTCCATTCTTCCTTCCTTCCATTCTTCCTTCCTTCCATTCTTCCTTCCATTCTTCCTTCCTCCCTTCTTTCCTTCCTTCCTTCCTTCCTTCCTTCCTTCCTTCCTTCCTTCCTTCCTTCCTTCCCTCCTTCCTTCCTTCCCTCCTTCCTTCCTGAGTTAGAATCTGATATCCCTCATTGGCTTGCTGGTTTCACTTTCATTTGGAACTTTATCTTTCATGGTCTCATGAGACCCATAGTGATTACTGATGGTGCTGATGAGTGTATCTCCATGGGGATTTGGGTATCCTTGAAGGAGGTGGTGGGGAAGCTTGTAAAACTGAGGTCTTCAGATGAAGAGACTAGGACCTGCTTCCCTCATGGGAGGACAGCTCCCCCTAACTCTTCTTTATGAGAGCCAGCAAATGCTCTCATTTTCCTGCTTTTTTCAATATCAGCATTCAGCGTCCAGTCTGATGCTGGCTTAAGAGAAATGAAACACAGACTGTCTCTATCTCCCAGACAATCTTCTTTATTGTATTACCCTTTTATCGGGACTCTAAAACTGAATGCAGATCTCAGATTTCTCTCCATCCTCCTGCTTCCCATGTCCATCAAAGACATATGTCCAGACTGAAATCTCGCTTGATGCAAGCCAGCCTGTGACAAGTGGTATTCACAGCCTGGAGAAGACATCTCCTTCCTTTGTGCCTCCATGAGAAATGAAATCTCAGCAGGGAGGAAGGTGGGTGACTCATCCTGATAAGAAGCAGCTGGGACTGGTTTTCATTTCCTTCCCTGTTCCCCTGCATGGAGCCACAATGCAATGCCAGAGAAGAGTGGCACTGAGACAATGGGAATGCATTCAGCGCAGGTTTTAAAATGAACAGCAGAACTGGTTATTGTGCCACAGACACCTCATGGCCTTGACCTCAGTCTGGCCAGGCTCAGGCCTTGGGGAGGGCTTCTTACCAACACTCTTTGCCTTGTGCCCCCACTCAGGGCTCATGCAGAGCCTCAGACACTGACTCAGGCCTAGCCCTTCTTATAAAGGGGGAAAGGGCCCCAGGTTCCCCAGAGAAGCAAACAAGCTTACCACATATAGCAAACACAGGGCAGTTGATTTAACTGGGCAGAGATGTCAAACCTTTGCAACCAAGTCCACACCATTAGACTGATTTTCTTGCCATCTCTGAGGAGCTCCTCTTACCCCCAGGAACATGGCCCCACCCTGAGACTGAGGCTTCCTCACTGGACATGGCAGGAGGACAAACTCTCCTCCTTGGTGAGCTTTCCCTCTCACAAGGTCTCACAATCAGGCCACAGCATCCTATGGTTGAAGATCCCCTTGAAAGCCAACACCCTTGGGACTGCTGAAGACCTGACCTCTTCCCCATAAGACCTCCACCATTTGCATGCAGAACTGCTCACCACAGTCATGGAGACCAAGGTGGAATAGTCCAGCTGTGAGCAGGTGGTAATGGGCTCCAGGTGACAAGCAGAGACAAGGGGGCCCTGGAAGAGGAGGGGAACAGTTCTCTGTGCTGTTGAGGGATAGCACTTTGGCAATGGGTTGGATCAGGGGCAAGATGAAGCCAAGACACTGACTGGGGGCTGTCATAGGCATTTTAGAGAAGCCTTTACAAGCAGGAGGTGCTGAGGGGCTGAAGCCAGGCCTTGACTCTGGGAGGGAGGCAGTGGCAGCTGAGGCTCTGGGGCTAAGGAAGGTCTTGCATGGGAGGGGCCCAGCTCTGAGGGTCTAGTCCCTGTCCCTCACAAAAATGCTGCCCATTCTAGCCTAATGGACTTGTCCAAGCAATCCAGAGCCCAACCACCTCAGGCCGGGATGATCATGAGTGTGGACAGGACCCAGCCCCCCAAGTAGGGGGTGCTTCTCATAGAGTGTGTCCTGCTGGCTCCCCATCATTCTCCCTCCTCTTTCAGAAAACTTCATTAGTGTCCATCCTGCCTATTACAAAGAGGGAAACCGAGGCCCAGAGTCTGATCTTCAATTCGGGTGACTGTGAGTGGCTCATACATACATACACATCTATTCACACATACATAGGCACTAACATACAAACACACACACAAATAAACACAGACACAGACACACACCAAATGCTCAACTACATATATGTAAGGATATGTGCAAATGCACACAGCAGACATGAACAGAGGCATGATACACCACACATGAAATGTATTATATATGAACAGATTTACATATAAACAATACACACATGAACACACCACACAAAGTCCACATAAATGCAGAAAACACTCAATATACCCACCTGCACAATATGCATGTATGATGGGTATACATGCACGACAATTCAACATGTAATGCACAGACATACATGCTTATACACACATGAATGCAGGCATGAAATGCCCATGCATATATATACATGTGCCCTTATCCACAGAGTTAAAAAAGGCAACCTCACAACAAAATGCACACCATGGCAATGAGTACCTCCTCAGCTTTTAGAATGAGCTGCATACATATATATGTGTGTACAAACATGTGCCTGTGCACACAAATGAAGCGGTAACTGCCAGCTCCTAGGGCTTCCTTGCTCTTTTCCTTACAATTCTCAGGTGAAGGCAAATGACACCTAGTGCCAAGGCCAGTGATGGGGCCTGCTCCCTAGGGATAATAGCTGGTCCACTGAAGCAGGAGCCAGGCCAGGGTTCATCCAGGGAAAGGTTGCTTCTCTGCTCCTACCCAGGGAGATCTGGACAGCCCCTGGGTCAGACTCTGGTTGAAAGCACCAACCAGCTCACACTGACCTCCAGGGTTTGCCAGGTCATCTTACACAACAAGGATATATTTGTGAGAAAAAATGATTTTTATTTTCAGTTACAAATTCTATCCCTCCCTCCTTTATTCTCCCATCCATTATGAAGGTGAGAAATATAACATCAATTACACATATGAAACCATGCAAAACATATTTCTATATTAGCCATGTTATGAAAAGAGTAAGGAAAATTATGAGAAAAAACATGCTTGAAATTGCATTCAGAGTTCATCAGTTCTCTCTCTGGAGGGAGAGAACATTTTGGAATGTGGTAGATCATTATCTTGATCACAGTGGCTAAGTCTTTCAAAGTTGATCATCATTACAAGGTCACTGTAACTATTTACAATGACTTCCTGGCTCTACTCACTTCACTTTCTGTCAGTTCATATAATTCTTTCCAAGCTTTTCTGCAACCACTGTGCTCATCACTTCTTATAACATAATAATATTCCTTTACAATAATCATACACTACAACTTGTTCAGCCAATTCTCGATTGATTGGCATTTCCTTAATTTCCAATTCTTTGCCACCACAAATAGAATTGCTGTAAAGATTTTTTGTATGTATGGATCCTTCCCTCTTTTCTCTTATCTCTTTGGGATACAGACCTAGTAGTAGTATTGATGGGTCAAAGTTTGGTTGCCCTTTGGGAGTTGTTTTACAGGATGGTTGGATCAGTTCACAGGTCCACCAACAATGCATTAACATCCCAATTTAGAACTATACCCAGAGAGCTACAAAACAGATACAGTGGAAGGTAAAATTCAGTTTTAAAAAGATTTTTTATTGTTTTCAGTCATTTAGTTCTGACTCTTGGACCACAGCATGCCAGGCTCTTTTATCCTCATTGTCTCCCAAAGTCTGTCCAAGTTCATATTCATTGTATTCATGACACTATCTATCCATCTCATCCTCTTCTGTCTATCATTTCCTTTTGCTTTCAATCTTTCCCAACATCAGGGTCTTTTCCAATGAGTACTGTCTTCTCATTATGTGGCCAAAGTATTTAAACTTCACAAGGAGTAGCTTGAAAGAGTTTCATGTTCTGCATAGTATTTATGGTGGTTGGTTAGTTGTCCTTTGCTTTTGAAGAGGACCAGAATGAGATCACCATGATAAAGTAAAGTTTCAGAGTGGCAGACCAGACCAACATGAACTTGGAATGCTCTACGACAGGTTGGGCACAGATAGTCCATGTGAATATTTGGGGTGGATACTCCAAATTTGAGCATCCAACATTTACTTTGTGCTATCTCAATTCTGCTTTACTCATAGAACACAACACCTTTTCTGATGTGGGCGCACCACGCTGAAGGGTCCCATTCCAGTGTCTCCCATGTTGCACAGTCATATCCAAAGTTCTTGAGAGAGACCTTGAGAGTGTCCTTGTATTGCTTCTTCTGACCACCATGTAATCACCTGCCCCATGTCAGTTCTTCATGAAATAGTCTTTTTGGCAAATGTACATTTTACATTCAAACAACATGGCCAGCCCATCAGAGTTGGGCTCTTTGAAGCATACTTTAAATGCTTGGAAATTCAGCTCAAGCAAGGACTTCAGTGTCTTGTACCTTATCCTGCCAGGTGATCCTCAAAATCTTCCTAAGACAGTTCAAGTAATGTGGATTTGAATAAAAAATGAATATTGTCTGAAATTGATAGATATTTTTGAAAAATTGAGATGTTAATACAAAATATCACAGAATTCTGGGAATTACTAGTGAGAAAAACGCTTTGCAGGTTACCAATTTTATTTTGTGTATTCCATTTTGTGGGTTATTTTATGGTTACTATATTAGGAGAAGCACATATTATCAGAATTAAAGTTTTGCTACAAAGAAATGTATGCAGATAAATGTATTTTCAGAAATCTCCGGTGAAAGATTACACTTTTTGGTGGTCACAGTAACCTAACTGCCTGTTTCTCATACATAAGTTCAATATGTCAACATTCAGGCTTTTTTTTTTTTACGTTTGCACTGTCTTCTAGGAATATTGCTCCCACAATTAGTGGTTTAGTGTATAGTATTATTAGTGATTTAGAGTATAAATCATATGAGTAAGAAGAGCTTTCATTTTTTTGTCTGAAAACTATCAATTCATATCCTTAGACCATTATTAATTGGGAAATATCTCTTTTTTATTTTATTTAATAAATTTTGTTCATCTACCTATACATTTGAGAAATGAGATCTTTATCTGAGAAATAATGTAAATGCGCCCCCAGTTCCTTTTTTCTAATTTAGGCTGCATTGATTTTGTTTGTGCAAAAACTTTTGAATTTTATGTAATCAACAAGGATGCCTTTTTTTCAGAAACTATGAGGAGCAGTGTACAGATCAGGGGGCCCAGAGCCAGCAGAGATCTAGGTTGGAAGTCTTTCTCCCTCTGTGTGTGACCATGAGCAAGTCATCTGACTTCCATTAGCCTCTCTTTCCACTTTCATCTAGTTGGGATAAGGATATTTGTAGAATTCATTTCACAGGATGTTTAAGAGAGTCAGATGGGATGATGGCTGGACGTGCTTCAATAATCTTAAAGGACTTAATAGAAGCTAGTTATTAAGATTATTTTGAAAGCAGATTTGCATGTTAGTCATCGCTCACTTGGGATCTCTGGCTGGGCTGAGTAAGGACTGGGGACCTGTGAGAAACTTAGCTTGGATGTAGTGCCTCCAAGGGGGAGGGAAAAGGGAACCTTCCCACTCAGTGATTTTCTAGGCAAAGATCAGAGAGTCCTATGGAAATGGGTGGACTTTCCCCTTCAAAGCAAAAATTCAAGGTTGCTGCTTTTTTTCTTAATTAGCATAGGGTTTGACATATACTCGGTGCTTGACAAAAGCCTTTTTCTTTTTTCATTCATGCAAGTAAAATGAAGTTTGGGGCAGCAGAGCCCAGTTCTTGTCATCACAGATTCACAGGGAGTGTTCCCCCAACCCCCAACTTCAGGGATTTCCAGTCCAAACTTCCATAAATATTTATTAAAAGCTGGCTGTATGCCAGGTCATATGATCAGCTCAAAAATGATAGAGCTGTTCCTGTCCTTCAGGAGCTACTGTTCTAATGGGGGAGACATATGGGCACATCATCAGTGTGTACACATAACCCATAGAATTAGATAGTGAGTCCACAACCATTATGAAGTGCCTACTATATGCCAAGCACTGGAGCTAGGAGGACTAAATCATGGTCTCTGTCCTTTTAAATAGTTCACATGTTTTAAGGGAAACACAAAAAACAGTGTTCGTGCAAGATAGGTATAGAAAACACTCCTTGAGGAAAGGTTGAGCTCCGGGCATGGGCAGGACAGTTTCAAAGGCCTCCTGACAGAAGGTGGCATTTGAACTGTCTTTAGACAAAACCAGGATTCCAAGAGGGAGAGCTGTAAAGAAGGAACATTCCAGGCACGGGGGATGGGCAAATGCAAAGGCAGAGATGGGAGATAAAAGCATGGTGTTCAAAGAGAGAAAGGTTCAAGTTCTATCTCAGGCATGTCCTGGCTGTGGGATCTGAGCAAGACACCTAATCTCTTAGGAGTCCTGAATATCTCTGGGACTGAGAGGCAAGTGTCAATCTCCATGGTAGGAGGAAGAGCCCTCACTGTGCCGATGATATAACGGGTATGCTCCAATAGAAACAGAAGCAATAGCAGCCACATTGCATCATCTTGCATTTGTGCACTGCTCTCACTATCACCACTGTGAACATGCTTCCTGAGTGAGGGGAAAAGCCCTTGTCTTGTCTGGTGAAAGAAAGCAGGAGGCTTCTGCTCCCAAGTAGAACATCTTGCTAGGTGTGGAGCATGTCAGACAATCATGTAGGGTGTATCTGAGAGGATATGCATGGGGAGGTACCCTGTGAGGAGGGGGTGATTTTGAAGCTCTTTCCTCATAGGAAGGCACACTCTAAAGGTTGTTGTGGATGGTGGTTTTTACAACCCTGTGTCCCTCAGCTGAGAGCCTTATTTCTCACAGGGTTTGAATGAGAGTGGCCATCAGGATGTGGCTGAAGAATAGGGCATCACACAGGAGCCCAAATATCAAAGAGAGTATCTGGAAAATCCAGAGAGGCTGACCACAAGAATGTGTGCAACATATACACATGTGTACACATATACACACATACATGCAATGAATGCACACATGCATATGCATATATATGCACACAGTGGTCATGAAGGGTAGGGGACAAAGAGAAAGGAATAGCACTAAAAGAATCTGCCCTGTACAGCCAGCCTACTGTCTTCTATACCAAACCCTGGGTTGTGGGTAATCAGCCAATAAATATCTGTAAAGTACTGATTATGTGTCGTCAGACAAATACTGTACATGGTGCTGGGAATATGGAGACATAGCCCTGATATCAAGGAACTTACATTCTCATGTGGGAGTGAAACCGGTACAACAGAAAAAATGTAATTACTGTGCTGTATTCAGAATAAACCCAAGTCTGTTTTATCTAGAGCAGATAGAAGACAGCTTGGGCAGTCTTGAGGGCCTCTGACCCATTTGCTTCTACTGCCAACCTGCTGGAGGGGGAGGCTCTCTGGAGCATGGGGCTTGTCATTTGGGAACCTGATCAGTCTAGGGCAGCCCCAGATGGTTCTGGGTGAGTAGGACTTTCTCTCTTGCTCCACCAGGAACTGGAAATAAGTGAAAGGGATGTGTATCATTATCATTTGTGTTCTAATGACTGGCTGTCTCAGGAGACAGGGATGAAAGTGACAGAAGACATGGGTCCCTCCTTCCCTTAAGCAAGGGCACAGGAAGTGGGAGACTAGTAGCTCTGTAATCTAATGAGTGAAGCCTTGTCAGGTCAGGTTTCAGTTTTCTTCCTCTACTTCCCCCCGCCCCCCAACTTAACACACAGGAAACTGGCCATGAAGTTGATCTTGGCCTGTGAGTTTTAGTTCCTTAACTCATCAGAGCCTAAGTAAGAGGGTGTGCTGTCCAAGGTCCTGACTTGACTTGGTATTGCCCCACTCACAAAAAAGGAGGAAAGTGAGGGATCCTAGAATTTCAGAGCTAGATTGAGCCTCAGTGGTGTCCTATTGGATCTGTACCTGAAGAAAGATTACCCTTATTCCATCCTTGATAACTGTCATTCAAGATTTGTTTGGAATCTCCAGAGAAAGCAAACCCATTGAACTTCCACACAATTCATTCTATTTTGGAACAGCACTAATGTCCACGGAGGTTTCTTCAGACCTCCAAAGAGGGGAGGCTGGAGTGGGGGAACATGACTAAGTCAGCATTCAAACATCTGGAAGAAAACTGAAAAAGTACAGAATAGAATCCTTTAAAGGAAACATTTCCAGGTGGAGGATAAAAGAAAATGGAAAAATTTTTATGAACTGATGCAGAATGAAGTAAGCAGAGCTAGGAGAATGACCAATGCTATATAACATTAATATTATGGAAATGAACAGTTGTCAAGACTTTCATAAACTGATGAAGATGCAATGAGCAGAGTTAGGAGGACAATTTATATTATAATAACTTTGTAAATTATAGCCATTTGAAAGCTATAAAAACCATGATCAATACAATAAGCATTCATGGTTCCAGGGAACTGGTAATGAAATATACTATCCATATTATCTACCTCTTGACATGAAGGTATTGGATTCAAGGGGCAGAGTTATATATATGTACATATGTGTATATGTATATTTATATATGTGTATATCTGTGCATGTGTGGATGTTACACCTATCTATATGTATCTTCAGGGTGTATGGAGTGTTCTGGAAGGACTAGCACCTCTGGTATGAGGGCTTGCTGATCCTCCTTCAGGGATGCTCATCCACATTTGGTGTCAACTTTCACCCAACTCTTACTTGTGCCATGCTCTGTTAACAACATCTTGGCATACAGGCTAAATAAGGTTGAAGATAACCAAAAAACCTCAAGCCCATCAGTGAATTAAGGGATGCCTACCCCGAGTAAAAACATTCTCTAGTAGAGAACTCTGGTAGAATGAGAACAATTTGTTTTCATGGCCCTGAAGGTGACTAAAGCAGGTACTGGGGAGTGCTTAGAGCTTGGTCAGACATTGAAGATAACCAAGTCATTCGTTGCATCCTGGGCCATCACCAGTCAGCTTGCCTTTTGTCTTGCCACTGATCTTCAGTGACTGAGATAGTGAGGTTCACAACTTTGTGCAACTCTGCCTTACCGAAATCCAGTTCATGTGTTTGAGTCAAGATATCACCCCATGATGTCATTGATCCTCTTTGAAATGAAGGACAAGCAATGTATGTATCTGCATATCTATATACATATATGTAGATACTGTGTACATACATATAGATATGTGTGCACACACATTATATATGTATCTGTATCTATATCTATCTATCTACCCATCTATCTATCTATCTGTCTATACATACATACATGGCACAGCTAGGTAACAGCGGATAGAGATCTAGGTCTGGAGTCAGGAAGACCTGAATTCAAATTTGGCCTCAGACACTTATTAGACGTATGACCCTGGGCAAGTCATTTAACCCTGTCTACCTCAGTTTCCTCATAGGAGAAGGAAATGAAAAACCATTCCAGCATTTTTGCCAAGAAAATCCCAAATGGGATCATGAAGAGTTGGACATTACTGAACAACAACACAGATATGTTTACAGATATACATGTACTTGTATTCAAACTGAGGAAACTGTTAGCTGGACTGAACTGGCCTCTAACCTGTGGGTGGCCAGAGCTGGAGCAGGTTAGAGGCAGGAGAGTCAGGAATCAAACAGAAATTTAATTTTTTAAAATATAAATTTATTTATTTAACTTTTTACATTCATTTTCACAAAATTTTGGGTTCCAAATTTTCTCCCATTTATCCCCTCCCCACCCCAATACACCGAGCATTCTAATTATCCCTATCACCAATCTGCCCTCTCTTCTATCATCCCTCCCTTCTCTTGTCCCCATCTTCTCTTTTGTCCTGTAGGGCCAGATGACTTTCTATTCCCCATTAACTGTATTTCTTATTTCCTAGTAGCAACAACAATACTCAATAGTTGTTCCTAAAACTTTGAGTTCCAAATTCTCCCCATCCCTCCCTCCCCACCCATTCCCTTTGGGAAGGCAGGCAATTCAATATAAGCCATATCTGGGTAGTTTTGCAAATGACTTCGATAACAGTCGTGTTGTGTAAGACTAACTGTATTTCCCTCCATCCTATTCTGCCCCCCATTGTTTCTATTCTGTCTTTTGATCCTGCCCCTCCCCAAGAGTGTTGACTTCAAATTGCTCCCTTCTCCCATTGTCCTCCCTTCCATCATCCCTCCCTCCCTGCTTATCTCCTTCTCCCACACTTTCCTGTATTGTAAGATAGGTTTTCATACCAAGATGAGTGTGCATTTTATTCCTTCCTTTAGTCAAATGTGATGAGGGTAAACTTCATGTTTTTATCTCATCTCTCCTCTTTTTCCCTCCACTAAAAAGTCTCCTGCTTGCCTCTTGAATGAGATATAATTCACCCCATTCCATGTCACCCTCTTTCCTCCCACTACATTTCCCTCTCACCATTTACCTTATTTTCTTTTAAGATATGGTCCCATCCTATTCAATTCACTCTGTGCTCTCTGTCTCTGTGTGTGCGTGCATGTGTGAATGTGTGCGTGCACACGTGTACATGTGTGTATGTGTGCGCACACATGTACATGTGTGTGCATGCACATGTGTGTGTATGCCTGTGTGTGGTCCCACCAACTACCCAGACACTGAAAAGTTTTAAGAGTTACAAATATTGTCTTTCCATGTAGGAATGTAAACAGTCCACCTTTGGTAAGTCCCTTATGACTTCTCTTTGCTGTTTACTTTTTCATGCTTCTTCTCATTCTTGTGTTTGAAAGTCAGATTTTCTTTTCAGCTCTGGTCTTTTCATCAAGAATGCTTGAAAGTCCTCTGTTTCATCGAAAGACCATATTTTCTCCTGAAGTACTATACTCAGTTTTGCTGGGTAGATGATTCTTGGATTGAGTCCTAGTTCCTTTGACTTCTGGAATATCCTATTCCACGCCCTTCGATCCCTTAATGTAGAAGCTGCTAGATCTTGTGTTATCCTGATTGTATTTCCACAATACTGGAATTGTTTCTTTCTAGCTGCTTGCAATATTTTCTGCTTGACCTGGGAATTCTAGAATTTGGCCACAATGTTCCTAGGAGTTTCTCTTTTTGGGTCTCTTTCAGGCAGTGATAGATAGGTTCCTTCAATACTTATTTTGCCCTCTGGTTGTAGAATATCAGGGCAGTTTTCCTTGATAATTTCATGAAAGATGATGTCTAGGCTCTTCTTTTGATCATGGCTTTCAGGTAGTCCCATAATTTTTAAATTGTCTGTCCTGGATCTATTTTCCAGGTCAGTTGTTTTTCCAATGAGATATTTCACATTCTTTTCCATTTTTTCATTCTTTTGGTTTTGTTTGGTGATTTCTTGGTTTCTCGTAAAGTCATTAGACTCCATCTGTTCCATTCTAATCTTGAGAGAACTATTTTCTTCAGTGAGTTTTTGAACCTCTTTTTCCATTTGGCTAATTTTGCTTTTGAAAGCATTCTTCTCCTCATTGGCTTTTTGAACCTCTTTTGTCAATTGAGTTAGCCTATTTTTCAAGGTGTCGTTTTCTTCAGCATTTTTTTGAGTCTCTTTTACCAAGGTATTGACCCGTTTTTCATGCTTTTCTTGCATCTCTCTCATTTCTCTTTCCAGTTTTTCCTCCATCTGCCTAACTTGATTTTCAAAATCCTTTTTGAGCTCTTCCATGGCCTGAGCCCACCGGACATCCACCTCGGATGTCTGGGATACAGAGGCCCCAACCTCCACGTCTTTCCCTGATGGCAAGCATTGTACTTCCTCATCAGAAATGAAAGGAGGAAGGAACATCTCTTCCCCAAGAAAGTAGTTCTCTATGATCTTCTTCTGCTTCCTTTTTCTGGGCATTTTCCCAGCCAGTTACT
The DNA here is from genome assembly GCA_023548195.1 of Bettongia penicillata ogilbyi. Classification (NCBI taxonomy): domain Eukaryota; kingdom Metazoa; phylum Chordata; class Mammalia; order Diprotodontia; family Potoroidae; genus Bettongia; species Bettongia penicillata. The sequence goes on from JAJHZJ010000134.1 coordinate 5,023,417, forward strand.
TGACTTCTGAGATTCCTCTCCTCCCCCGCCTAGATCCGCCCAGCTAGTGCTTGGGGTCTGAGATTCAAATGCTGCTTCCCAGCCTCAGGGCTTTCCGTGGTGGGAGTGGCTGCTATACAATGTGAGCTTAAGATCTGGTGCTTGGGTGGGGGCAGGGCCACCTCTCAGGCTCAGTTCCCTCAGGGGCTTTATGCAGAGACCTTCAGTAATGGCCTTGAGCTCCTGCCTGCTGCTCCAGGAGTTCCGGGCCACTGCCACTGCCTCTGCCACTGCCTCTGCTGCTGCCTCCCAAGGGGACCTGAACCACAGAGACGCCCCACTCCCCTCGCAGCCACCAAACGTCTCTCTCACTTACCTGTAGTGCCTGTGGGTGGAGGGACCTTCCCGGCCACTGGGCGGTCCCTGAAGCCTGCTCGGATCTGCTCCTCTGGGACCGAGTGGCCAGGGCAGCACAGGGGTGGGCTCTGCTGTCCTGAGCATGACAGACCCCCAGGTATGGCTTTCCAGGGCTCTCTGGAACAGAAATCTCTTCCACTGTGTTTCTGCACAGCTTGCAGTGCTCCAGAATTTGTGGGGAGTTCTTTTCACAGGAAATTTATGGGCTGTGGATTCGGAGCTAGCATACATGAGTCTTTCTACTCTGCTGTCTTGGCTCCTCCCCAGAAATTTAATTTCAAAGTGAGGGAAATGGCATTTAGCAAGAAGGGGATTTAGACACGTGTTGTGGTCTTGCCCCCTAGTGGGGGGGTTGCCTTAGTGTGGGCAGATCTCCTTATATCTATGGCTACACAGTGAGCTATAGCCCTGACAATGAGAGAATGAGACAAGTTTGATTCATAGCAGGACTTCATGACCAGAACATGGAGAACATCTAGTGCTGGTCAAAGCAATACAATAATTATATGATTTTTGCCAGAGGGTAAGATCATCCAGGTGGTGAGGAGCAAAGGACTGTTGTTACGCCAAGCTCAGGGCAGAGCTTGCTTGCTGGATCTTAGCTCTGGAAATTTGGAACTCCTAATATCTTGACAGGGTTGTCCTAGGTTCTCCTAAGGATGTTTCTAGAGATGTGATTCTTAGATTCTGGGACTGATCCACATACCAGACCTTTTCATCTTCTCTCCTTCAAAAGAGACATGTGGTACAGTGGATAGAGATATGGGTTCAAAGCCAGGAAGATCTGAGTTCAAGCCTGCTTCTGACTCATATTGGCTGCATGATCCTGGCCAAATCGCTAAGGATTTTAATGCTGCAGGCAGTTTTTAGAAGGCTATATGTCAGAGAAGGTGCCAACATGCATTGGGAGAAGAAGCTTCACCATTTTGGAGGTCTCTATTGTAGTGAAATCAGAGGCTGATCCTCTGGTCAAACTTTGGAAGCCCAGACCCCAGGAGCTGGAAAGGATTTTAAAGATGATTGTTCCTAATGCTTTTGTTGTACAATTGAAAAAAAAACAAAACAAAAAACAAATCAAGCAAACCCTCCATCCAAGAGAAGGATGACATTCAAAGTCCCATGGAGAGGTTGTGGCTGTGGTGGGAGTGGCACTCTGGTCTTCTGACTCCCATTCTCTTGGATTTCTGGCCACTTATTCCCTCAGGGTCTTTCCTTCAGGACCCCATCATTGTGCTACCCATTCCAGGTAGCATACTTATATTGAAACAGGTACTTTCTGGAAATGGTGCCTTAACTTTCAAAGAGGTCCCTGAATGATAGGAATTTCGGGTACTGGGGGAGGCAGCTGGGGAAGACATTTCTGGATAGCAGCTACTCTGGTCCCCTTTACTTGAAATTCATTGTCCCCAGTTTCTAGAAGCAAAGCCAATGTATCAGACTAGAGTAATGGTTATTAACTTGGGGTCTGAGGATTGTTTATTCAAAATAATATTGTGATAATTATATTTCAACATAAAGGGTTTCCTTTGTAATTCTATGCACAATATTTTTTATGCTTTTAACCTTTCATCTATTTAACCTTTAACTTGAGAAAGAGTCCAGAGGCTTCCCCAGACAGCTGCCAATGGGGGCGATTAGCCTCCTGATCTAGTGGCTGTTGAGATCCTTTTCAAATCTCATATTCTTTGATTCTCTTCATTTTTGTTGAAATACCACCAATGGTGGAGGCCGAGGCTTTCCTTGGTATCACTTCACATCTCCAAGATCAGGGCACCTTCCTCTTCACTTGACATTATCAGGAAAATCTTTACTTTCCTCTACGTGATTCTGGACATTTGACTTGACAGTCTTCCTCTTTTCCCTGATGGTGATCATAAGGAGAATGTCTGGATTTGTATGGGGCCTCAATGGTGTGCCTTGCTATGTCTGCATGTCCATCCTCAATCTGTGCCTTCCTGGTTGCTCCACATTGGCACAACATGCCAAGAGTTGGGGAAAAAGCATTGCAAGTATTTTGGGAAATGCTCATTTTGTCAATCAGTGTGTGTGTACATGTATGTGTGTGTGCAGGTTTCTGTGTGTGTACATGTGTATCTCTGTGTGTACATATATGTATCTGTCTGTGTGCGCATACATCCAAGTGTGTGCATGTATATCTCATGTGTATGCATGTGAGTGTGTGCATGTGCATGTGTGTGTGCATGTGTGTCTGTATCTCTATGTGCACAAGTATATCTCTGTGTGCAAGTGTGCAATACACATGTGTGCATTTTTTAGGGTGTGTATATATATGTGTGTGTGTGTGTGTGTGTCAAGTGATATGTTTATGTAAGGTTGTTGAGCTTTCCCCACCCAACATTTTTGCAAATATTAAAAGCAAGAATCTTGCTTTAAAGGTAAATTGCTTACCTCATTTCCATATTACTTAGTTACAACATTTTAATTTTGTTTGCTTTTCATGAAGGTAACAGAACACAGATATGGACCTGTAGGGGCTTTAGAAGCATTTTAGTTCAGATGTCTCATTTTATAAAGAAGGAAACTGAGGCAGAGGTTGAATTGATTGCCAGTATGGATCCTCACCCCTGCACCATACTGCCTCTCGTGTAAGATTCTTACTTTGTAATTGTTTTGTGAAATTTGAGTAAATTAAAATTTAGGGGAAAAAACTGTCCATTGGAGAAATTTACCATTCCTCTTGGCTCAGTTTTCATGTTAATTCGCAATGTCTGGGAGTTGATTGGGGAGAGTGCCATCCTCACCTCCACTCCAGCATGTGTGTGTGTGTGTGTGTGTGTGTGTGTGTGTGTGTGTGAGAGAGAGAGAGAGAGAGAGAGAGAGAGAGAGAGAGAGAGAGAGAGAGAGAGAGAGAGACAGAGACAGAGACAGAGACAGAGACAGAGACAAAGAGAGACAGAGGGAGAGATCCATCTCTCTTGCTCTGGCTGGAGACAAATGTGAGACATTCCATGACCATTGCACCACGAAGGATGGCTGCTGCATTGCTGTTCCTGACCTAGCTACATAAGCATGGGGGAAAACTCACCCTATTCATTGGAAGTAATACTCCCCATCTTAACTTTCCGAGAAATCTGACTCCTTTTCCTCCTCGGACAGTGTGGCTTGATAAACAGTTATTCCTAGAGCCAGGAAGACCTGGGTTGAGGCTCTGCTTCTGACTTGGCACTAGCTCATGAGCACTGGTCTCGAAGTGCTCCAGGTAGTTCTCTCAGGCTGTAACTTGCAGAGGAGCTGAACACCTTCCCCGATAGAAGAGGGGCTTCCCAAGGAGTTTCCTGCATCAGTAATATCAAATCCCACCCCTCCCCAAGGATTCTTGCAGCCACTCGAGAAGAGGAAGCTCGTCCTCACGTGGCTTTGGTCAGAGCACAAGAGGGCTTCGCCGACTGCTGACCCTCCAGTTAAAGGCGATGCCCCGTTCACAGTCCACTTTGCTGGTAAGGAGACTTCCGTCTTACCGGATCCCTGGTAGACAGGTGTGCTGAAAAACGGGGATTTTCCTTGTGATGCCAACCTTAGGAACAAGGTAGAGAAGCCCAGAGGATGTAAGAAGGCCATGATCAGTAAAGAGAGTGTGTGCAGAGCTGGTTCTCCTCTGCAGGCTCGGGCTGTTTTGGGGGCGATTCTCTAGATTACACTGCCACGAGGCCCTCAAACAAAGTGGGAGACAGCGACAGCCAGGAAGGGCACTGAACCATCCTTCCCGGGGTTCCTCGGGGCCCTGATCATGCGGACTGAGGGACAGTGGAGAGCCGGGCTCGGCCCAGTGCAATGGGAAAGCTGGGATGTGCGGTCAGAGAGAGCAGGGCAAGCCTTAGGGCACCCTGGGCATTGAGGTGGGGGCATTGAGGAGGCAGAGAAGACGAGCGACTTAGGCCACAGCTCAATCTGTCGCTCCCCCTTCCCTATCGCAATGAAAAGTACTCAAGTTACAGGTGCAGGCGGGGCTGTCGCTGCCGCTTATTTCTATTGCGTAGAAGAGGGCACCTCCCCAAACACCAGTCCCTCTCCTTCTTCCCACCCCCCGTTCCCAAAGCCACACCCCCGAACCCGAGCCCGGCCGGGGCTGGGGCTGATTCTCCGCCAGCCATACAGCCAGAGGCCAGGCGATCGGCTGGACTTCTCTGGCTGCCACTGGGCCGCTTCTCGGGATGCTGGGACGCGGGCACGCGGGCACGTTGGGACGCTGGGACGCTGGGACGCTCCTGGGATGCTGGGATGCAGGGATGCTGCTGGGCTTCGCATCAGGGCGGCTCCGTCAGGGCCCTGATTGGCTGCCTCTGCGCCGCGCTTGGCCAATGGAGTCAGCCGCCTGGCCCAGCTCCTCACTTTCCTCCTGCCCAGCGGAGGCTGTGCGCTCTCGGGGGCTGGGATTGGCTCAAGGAATTGGAGGGGGCAGAGCCCGCCTCGGTGTCTGGGCTGGGCCGCCGCCGCTGCTGCCGCCGCCCTCAATGTGAGCCCGCTCCCTTCCTGGCTGGCTGCCTCCCTCCCTCTCTGGTGTGCCCTCCTCCCAGGCGAGCACGGGTGCGGGAGCAAGATCCAGAGACCAGGGCTTCCCCTCCACCCCCTCGCACTCCCCTGTTTTCCCCTCGTCACCCTTTCCCCTCCCTCCATCCCTCCCAGGTAACCCCCGTCCGACCTGGACCAGCCCCTGTGTGCGCACACCGACGGCCAGCCGGCCAGCCTCCAAGCGCCCTGCCCTGGGCCAACAGGCGACATCCTCTTTCCTGGGACAGGTGAGTGCCTCCTGGCTTCTCCCGGGGCCACTTGACCACGGGCGCTCTGGGCCGAGAAGTGTGCGTGTGTTTATGTGGATGGGGATCTGGGTGGTGGGGGGTGGTAGCCCGCGGGGGCGAGATGGGGTGACCAGACTGTTTCCACACTCTCAGCTCCCAGGGCTGGGAACTTCGGAACCCCAGCTCCCGTTATCGTCTCCCTCGACCTCCTGGACTTTGGTGGCCTCATTCTGAGCTCTGGGGAGTTCAGAGGCAGAGGCAGCCGAAATTGGTCTTATAAAGAAGGCCCCTGGTCCCAAAGCTAAGCCTAAGCAGTGCTGAGAAACTTTGTCCCCTAGTTCTCCAGTCCCCTCCCGCGCAGCAGCCGGTTCCTGGAGCCTCCCGGCGTGGGCGCATTGGGGACTGGTTTCCAGGCAGCCACAGAGGTTGCTCTTGAGTCAGGGCTCTGGGTTTTGCTGAGGCAAGGCTAGGCCGAATGGCCGGGGGCTCTGCCAGGGGAGAGAGCTGAGCCCATGCGTGGGGCAAGGGCTTCCTTTCTCAAATACAAGGGCCTCTTTTTAAAGGCAGGGCTGTTTTTGCCTTCAGGTAGCCGCTGTCGTCTGGGTTCTCTTGGGAGAGCTCAGACGCTCAGTGTCTAACGCCAAGTAAACAGGGCCATTGCCGGGGCTGGGGCTGGCGGGGGGTGGAGTGGGGGGCAGCTCTGGAGTCTTTGAGGTGCCAGTGAGGCCTCTCGGCAGGCGGGGGAGGGGATGCTGTGCCTGCCTGGCCCTTCCTGTGATCGGTCTCTTTCCCACCTGACCAGGGCTCCACCCCGCCCTCCCTGAGGATGCTCCATAAACAGAAGTGACTCCCATGCTAGGCTCGCAAGTCAGGCAGGAGGGAGAGCGCTCCCCTTTAACGTTTTCCAAGTAGGGAATGTAGGGCCAGACTGCCTTCCCTCTTTCCTTCTCCAGGGCCAAAACTGGGGGACTCAGGGCAGAGCCAGTTGAGAGTCCTTCAAGGCAGCGATGCCTTTTAGAGACCCAAATCGGAGTTGTCAAAAGACTGTAAAAAACCGTCAGCCCACCACACTCCCCTTTATGGTTCGTGGAGGTTAAATTAATCCAGGAGAAAACAAAAGAGAGAGTGAGTCTCATAGGAGACCTAATTGGTACAAAGTTTTGGGGGGCTTCACTGAGGGGGAAAGGACTATGGGGGTCTTCGTATTGAACAGCTTCGGTTTCCTGTTACTCTCTTAATAAGTGTACTGGGGTCATTCTTTTCTCATCCAAGTGGAAAGACGCTTCTCGGTCAGTGGAAGGCAGAACAAGGAAGCTTTTGCTCCGTCACATCCAGTCGCTAGACAGAGAAAAAAATGGCCTCCTTCCTTCCTTCTTTGCTTCCCTTCTTCCCTCCAGGGGCTTCTTTGAATGATACAAATTTGTGTGGTAGTAGCACCCTTGCTGTTGGAGCATGGAGCAGTGACGGAGAGGAAACCTTAGAAATGGCGTCCAAGACAGTGGGATTGTATCTCAGACACAAGCTGGGACCAGCCAGCTTTTTATAGCCACCCTTCCTTCATTTTGTCACCCAAAGGTGCTGATTTCCAGAGCAGCGTTGAAGCCAGCATTCTTGCAGTATTGGTACTCTGTGCTGTACCAGCGGACTCAGGGCCCTCATGGAAGAAATGATAAATGAAAAGCCAGAAATTTGGCAGTGGGGTTTGGGGGAGGTAGACTCGATCTTCGCCCTCTTCAGACTGGAAGGATTTTGAGCAAGCCTGACAAGAGGGAGCAGATGTTTCTGGCAGTGGCCTATGATTAAGAGTTTGTTGGTGCTGTGAATCACTGGCAGTAATATTTGGCCACACTATATTTTTTTAATGGGATGTTTTTAGAGAATAGCATCCATGACCTGTGGGTGATCCACATCTTAGCTCCAACATGGTACCCCTTCCATGCAGTAGGGAAATATGCTGATGACCTTTATGTTGGCTTGGAGGGCATGCCATTGACTTGTATGCATTCTCATTCTCCTAGTTTTTTAAAAATTGGGGGTCTATCGGAAGTAGGAGGCATAGTAGTATCCAAGACCATGAGAATCTTGAACAACGAGTGGGCTTTCCTTTCCTTAAGGGATTTGGGTGGAGCAGCAACTGCCTCAGCACAATTGAAGGATGAGCCATCCCACAGGGAAGGCCTGTTTTGAAAGTGGTAAGACCAAATTTTGCTGAACAGGAGTCATTTCAGTTGTTTCTAAGCTCCATAGTCTTATAGTTGACATTGTGAGAGATGATGGGGGTGAATGGCTGGGGAGGGTGGATCTGGATATGGGATCTCTCCAGGCCATACCTCTTAGGGCTCAGGGTGGAAAAAAATCAATAGCCTTGAAGAGACAAACCTTTTTAGTCACTGATTCTGCTAGAAAGCTTTTTTTATTCTTTTTTTTTTGTTTTTACTTAGTCTCAGCAGCATGCTAGGTAGCTGGCTCTCCTTCCAAATAGGACCCATTTCACTAAAGTCCATAAAGGTAATGCTCATTCCTGTGAGGATGAGGATAGCTAAAAGGAAGTCTTCCATACAAATGAAGCAAGACCTGGCAAGAGGTCCATGTTGTCACCTCATAGCAAGAACCCCTGAAGTCATGGAGACCACTTTCTCTCTTGTCTTATGAGCCCAGAGTCCCTGGGCAACCAACTGTCTATGGCAGGTAGAATCAGCTTCTGTTGTTTAAGGAGAAACAAGAGAATCATTGAATTCCAGTTAGAAGGGAGCTCAGCATCCATCCAATCAACCCAAATAGGAAAGGAACAAGAAATAATAAGAGTAATATTTCTATCAGCTTTGGGAACCCAGGGGACTGCACCCATTGATATAGGCACTCTTGGATAGAGAAAACAAAGCACTTCACATCGGCATTGTCTCCTTTGATCCACCATGACATCCCTGGATCACTAGTCATGAGGCATTAGGAGATGCCAAGTTTGGTGCTTTTAATTAGTTGGTGGTAGTCCCACTATCTTCTGCCTTCAGACTTAACCAGGAGTATTGTGTTCATTCCTGATGTCTCAACATATGAACGGCTTGTGTGGAAACCAGGTTGGTGAATCCAGGTCACAAGGGATCAGCTCAAGGAGCCAGAGAAGGGGAACATCAGGGAGCTTAAGGCCAGCTTCAAGAGAAGGACAGTCATATGAAAAAGAGATTAGCCTTATTCTGGTTGGTCCCAGACAGAAGAAGCAGGAACAATGAATGGGTGGAAATTTCAGAGGCAAATGTGGGCTTTGATGGCTGGAAAACCAAGTAAGCGGCCTCTGCACTTTTTCATCATGAGAGCTGTTCTAATGGGAAATTAACATCCTGGGAAGGGAGGGGCTTCCTCCTCACAGGAGGGTTTCAAACTGGAAGAACCCTTGTTGGATGATTTTCCCTTCAGGATTTTTGGCCAGTGGTGGGTTGTACTAGTGGCCACTTGGTGGCCACTTGGTGGCCAACTCTGACTTCTTCATGATTCCTTGATTACCTTGTAGGTAAGATACTTCTGAGGTACATCTCAATCAAATGCACCAGATGTAAAGCCTGTTGGAACTGAGTGGAATGGGTGATTGTGGGTTGTCTGGACTTCATGGCTGTCTGATAAAGAATCGTATGGCTGGAGCAGTATCTGTATGTTGTAGTGTCTATGTGCATGTACATGTGTGTGATAGTATATCACATCATAGTCTACTTTACTATGTCCTATTATATCATGTAGAGGCTCTATGTGTATAATATCTCTTCATAGAAGCTACACACATGTGTGCACATGGGCAGAAAACATTTTATAGAGGCAATGGTGGTTATATTTGTAGATATATTTGTATATATGTGTTTACATGGATATGTGCCTATGTGTGTACACACACACATATACAGCCATGAGGACCTATACCCCAGAGGCCCTTCTTCCCCAGAGTCCTTCTCCTCTGCTGATCACCTCTGATTTTCCTGTGATGTCATGTATGTGCATGTGGTTCGCATGTCATCTCCTCCATTAAACTGAGACTCTTGAGGGCAGACACTGGGGTTTTGGTTTGATTCAGCTTTTCTTTGTATGCCAGTGCCAAGCACAGCTTTTGTCTCTTTCTATGTGTGTACCTACATGTGTCATATGTAGGAATATGTGTGTTTATGTATGTGTACATTGTACATGATATACATACGTGTCATCTTTGTGTGTTTATAGGAGAAAGACAGAGAATGGTGTAATGGCACCGTGAACTAGATAGAGGGAAGCACTGAGGTGAGGGAGGTTTGCCTTCAGATCTGCCCCTACCCTCTTTGGGTGATCCTTAGCAAGTCACTTAACCTCCCAGGGTGCAAAATCTCCTCGGTGAGACTGAGTCCTCCAGTTTCTTCCCTAGGACTTTTCCACACCGATGAAATGACAGGTTAGACCAAATACCCACCATGAAGTCTCTAGTAATAAATATATCAATATGCAGTTAAATATACAACCACCTGGATATGCATCCATAATATATTTATGTTCTATATAATGTAACAGACCCTCTCTATGTTAAAAGTCTCTCTACATGCACACATCTATGTATGTGTGTGCGCATACACATGTGCCTGTGTGCATGTGTACATATTCTTGGTGCATATGCCTGCCTGGAAAGAAAGGAGCATTCATTTCTTCTTGCTTCTTGTTGGGAGGGACAGAATTCAGGGACAGCCACCGACCCGATGAGGTCTCTTTGAGGAGGATGCTGAAGCGGAAAGGGGTCCTCCAGCATGGTCCTCCTTGGCCCCCTGACGATGCTCACTTCCATCTCTTTGGGTCAGCCTCTCCTCTTCCTCAGGTTAGTCTCATCAGTCCACTGGCATGGCCTGTTTGAGTTAGCAAGATTGAGTCCCAGCATGGGCTGGGCCAATGGATGGGAGATTGTACATCAGGTGATGTGTGAGTCCAGCAGAGGGGTAGGGGAGAGGCTTCTCATTGCCAGTGCCCCTTCTGGAGCCAGGAGAGGTCACCTGACTTTGTAATAAAAATGGACAGCGTATCCCAGGGGCACTTGCTCCTGGTTCTAAGAGAAAAGCGAGGCATCAGACTCCCCTCCTTCCTGGCCCCTCTAACGTACCTACAACAAGCAAGGGCAGGGTCTAGCTTTGGGAAAGGGGGCAAAAAGGGATCCAGTACAAGTTTATGGTCCAGTGGTGGTGGTAGGACATGCCACAGGAAAGAACAAAGAGGTGGATTTGGGTTGGAGATGAAGGGCACCATCTTAAGCAGGAGAGTTCTTCCATGGTGGGAGGGACATGGAAGACTGAGTGTTTGGGAAATGGAAGATAAGGTATCTAAAAGGCAGTAGTAATACTGGAAAGCATTTATTAGTCACTTATTGTTTGCTAAGCACTGATCTAGGAGCTGGGCATGCCAATAGAAAAAGTCAGAAAGTCCCTGTCCTACAGGACCTCACATGCCAAGAGCAGGAAGAAAAAACAAGAAAAAGAACTCAATTGAAAAGGACCCAGGAGCCCTGAGGGGCAGCCTCAGGGTAGATGACAAGACCAAGGACTCTGTAGGTTATAAAAACACAGATCAGACTACAGGGCTGGGGAACTTCAGGGCAGAGAAATAGGGGACAATGAGGAGGTCTGGAGGCGGAAGTGCAGTGAATCCTGTGGCTGGTGGTTCTCCATCTCACTGGAAGAAAGAACGTTAGAAATTCTGAACTGAATGAGGAGTCAGGCAGAAAGTGGAGAGGATGTGCCCTGTGGCAGAAGACTTTCCAGCCTCTGGGCTTTCTTGTATAGATGCTGCTGGGGGAGGCAGGGAGGAAGGAATACAAGGGTGGAGGTGGAAGATGTACCCTCCTGCTGTCCTAGATGGGCTCTGGAATGGCCCAGACATGGAAAAGACTGGGGAGAAGGCAAGGGAGGAAGAAGTCCTCTGGACAGTCTGTCCCAGGTCACAAAGATCCTCTAAATGCCAAGCTGGTGCATTTAGATACTATTTGGGAACCTTGCAGAGCTTTCACACGGGGAGAGATGTGACTGGAGTTGTGCATTAGGCTGATTAATCTGGCCCTGTTTAGGAGGGATTGCAGAAGACCTGGAGGCTGGGAGTCTAATTAGGGGCAATTGCCATTAGTGCAGGAAAGAGGTAATAATCTGAATTGTGGGGTGGCCATGAGAATGAAAAGGGAGAGGCTTTGAGAGGGCTCTCAGAGGGTAGAATTGGTAGGACTCAGCCTCCTCTAGAGGCCTTTCTCTTCCACATCTGTCATCTCTCTGAGGTGACTTGAAAGTCTTGAGCATGGGTGACTGGGAGGAGAGACTGGGGATGAGGCAGAGGATAGATGATCATTGGTTTGGACCCTGAGTTGGAGGCTCTGGTGTGATCTTCCGTTGGAAATGGGAGGATGGAATTCCAGAGAGGGATTGAGTCTGGGGATCTGGAATGGAGAGCTGCCCATACAGAGGGGCCAGTGGCAACCGTGGAAGGAGAGGAACCCACCAAGGGAGAGACAGCTGATAGAAGAGATGGAGCCTAGCACTTTTGGAGTACCTTTCTTCAGGAAGTGGGAAGATGGTACCTTACTGGGGGAGAGGCAGGTAGGGATGGAACAAACCACTGTTTCCTTCCTATGGCCTCTCTCAGTTCTTGATAGCCCATTGAACATCACTGTGTTAGACCAAATGTTTGCCATATGCTTATAGCCTGTAGAAAGAAATGACAATTAGTTATGTAACGCAATGGCAAAGAGGTTGACTACTCTATTAGATTGGGAAGTAGGGGGTACAGTGAATAGAGCGCTGGAAGTCAAGAAGACTCATTTTCCTAAGTTCAAATCTGGCCTCAGAAACTTACTAGTTATGTGACCCTGGGCAAGTCACTTAACCCTATTTGCCTCAGTTTCCTTGATTGTAAAATGAACTGGAGAAGGAAATGGCAAATACCATCATGAAGAGTCAGATAGGACTGAAAATGACAGAAGCACATACACACACAGAGTCTATTCTATTAGATAAAAAAATATTGGTGAAAATGTTAATGATTGGGAATTTCCTCCCTCCAAAACACTGGAGATTGAATTCATCATGGGGTCATAACTCTAGAATTGGAATTGACCTTTGAGACCATCAAGTTCCAACCCCCTCATTTTATAGATGAGGACACTGAGTCCCAGAGAAGCTAAATGACTTGCCCAAGCAAGGTCTCAGATCCAATAAGGGTCTAAGGCAGGATTTGAACTTAGGTCTTCTTGACTCCAAGCTCTGGGTTCCATCCACTGCACCTGCATCTTGCCTGCCCCATGATGCTTCCCTCTCTCACGACCCTGCATTTATCCCCTGATTCTAAGGCTGAAGGTAGTTAGAAGTGTCTCTGTGGTCTTCCCCATTGGAATGTGACACTAGAGGAACAGGGATCATTTCATTTGTTTTCTGTCCAGTCTCTGGGTTGTGACCATTCTTCCAGACCTGAAGGAGCGCTGTCCTTCTTCTTCTCCCTGGTTTCCTCTAAATTCCAACTAAAATCCCACCCCCTACAGGAAGCTTTCTCCTCCCCCTCTTAACTCCAGGTCTTCCCTTTGTCCATTATCTCCTCTATCCCACATAGAGTACGCTCTGTGCTTGCTTGTCTCCCCATTAGACTGTGAACTCCCTGCTTCTTTCTGTACAGCTTAGCCCAGTGCCTGGCACACAGTAGGCATTTATTGATTGATCAACTAACTCCTGAGATTGAACAGATTGAACAGAAACCAGGATGAAGCTGGTCACAGAGTGGTTCTTCCTTGAAGGCAGGGCCCCAGGCCTCAGGGGTTGGGGGTGGGCAGTACAGAGTCCATGGGGGCAATGAAGGATCTCCTAGCCCAGCCCAACAGCTGTGCCACTGTCCAGGAGAATTTTTCCAGGACTAAAGGGAACCATGTGACATCATCTTTTTCCCAGGCCGGGTCCCAAACTGTAAATGAACTGCTCACCTGGCAGACTGCCGGAGGGTATGGGTGCGGTCCGTGAAAACCTTTCCACAGGTGCTTTCAGTTACACAGTGCATGGACCCACCTGCTCACCTGCCTCAAGTCTCTAAAAACAGAAATTGGCCCTGCAAAGCAGGGTGTCCCTTGGCTCAGTCGAGCCTCATAGATTGTTTGGAAACACTCTCTTGTGCCCAGAGTCATTGCTTCTCTCATCCCTGAAACAGACCCATTACCAATTCCATTGATGCTATTGGATTCCATAGTCCATTCCTGCTACCAGGAAACTGGGGAAAGATGCATATTTACCTGCAGAAAAGACGTGGGCTTGGGTGGCCTGCACAAACCAAAGAACCATGGGTATCAAACCAAGGACTCAACTTCAAAATTAGAACCAGAGTGAAACCACTCTAGAACCACCCCCCCCATCTCCCCCGCCCCACTCTGTGGGAATGGACCATTAGAACACAATCTGGACAATTCGCTCACAAGGTTAGAGCACTGCAATGCATCAAATTAGAGGGCTTTCAGGAAGGATTAGTTTAAAAATAAATAAAGGATAGAGGCATGAGGCATGGTCATTAGTTGACTGGTGTTCTAAAAAAAAGATCTGGGGGTCTTAGTGGACTACAAGCTCAAAATGAACTCACAGTGTGATGTAGCAGCCAAAAATGCTTGTTCTTTCTTGGGCTGTACGAAGAAAAGAGGCAGGAAGAGATAGGTGACCACTTCACTGCTCTCTCCCCTCATCAGACTTCCTCTGGAGTGTCTGTTTCATTCTGGGTAGCACAGTTTAAGAAGAATATTGATGACTCAGAGTGGTCAGGGAAGAGCAGCCTGGAAGGGGAAAGGCTTTGGCTTCATGGCTTAGGAAGCTTGTCCAAGGAACAGTTTGTCCTGGAGAAGGAAACCCTCGTGGGGATGGGATGGAGGACAAGTGGGGGAGGTGCTAGACCTGATTGTTTGGCCCCCAAAGGCCGAGTCAGTCACTAGTCACTCCACACTTACTAAGTACCTACTGCATGCCAGGCACTGTGCTAAGCGACTACCAAAAGATACAAAAGATCATCCCTGCCCTCTAGGAGCTTGTAATCTGATGGGGGAGGAGAATACACAGAGGCGGAGCAGCTGATCCCTGGGCATGGTGTGGATTGAGTTGAAACCAGATGAGCCGCCACTGGAAAGTGAAGCAGGAATGATGGGGTAAAGTGTCAAAGAGGCAAATTGAGGCAGGAGGATCGTCCTAGCAATGAGGGCTCCCCCGTAGCAATGGACTGCTTATGAGGTGGTGAGCTCCCCGTCTGTGGAAGGCAGGGGCTAGAGGCCCACTTGTCAGGGGTGTGATGGCCATCCCTGGTGTCCAGCCTAGATCTGCTAGGGTTTCTTCCAGCAACCCCAGTTCTGTGATGCTGCCATCACTAAGGACCTTAGAGCTGGGCCCAGTCTTATTTTGGTTTGTGTGGGTGGGAGTGGGGAGTGGAGCAGGGAGGGGGCTTTCCCTCTAGGTTACCTTCCCAGGAGGGTCTTACCTTCCATTTTGTTGTAGCTAAATTGGAAGGAGGGATCAGAAGGGGCTGGGGTAGGTGGAACGGCAACATGGCATATAATGGACAAGTAGAAGTGGGGTGATATGTAGGGAGGAAGCCAGGGTGTGATCACTAATTAGGGACCCAAACACCCACTGGGTCTTTCTTAACTCATCAAGAAATCAGAGTCAAGAATTTCAGAGTGAAAACTGACCTCTGATGCTCCAGGACAGCAAGCCTCCCTGGCAGAGGCTTATCCAGCCATCCCCAAAGAGAGCCTGAAAAGGGGTGTGCATGACCTCGGCAGGCAGCTCCTTCCCCTCTGGGATAGCTGGTGTTGCCAGGCTGCTCTGCCTGCTCATCCACCCATCCATGACTGGCACCCACTTATGCTCTTTATGCCCCTGGGGTGAGGCAGAGCTAGCTCAGTCCCCTTCATTTCAGTATGGAGGAGAGCTATGTGCCTTCCTCCACACCTCCTTCCCAGCCCAAATTTCCCGGCCCCTCATCCACCCATTCAAGCAAGGCCAGTGTCCTGCTGGCCACCTCACTGATATCCATCTTAGTGATGGCCTTCCCCGGTGGGGTGGGAGGAGGCCCAGGCACACTGGGCTTTTCTTAATGGCCTTGTGGAGAATCTGACTTGAAGTGATTTCACTCAGTCTGCCTATGGATAGAGATCTCTGGGCCCATGTGGCACCAGATTGGGATGTTCCCCCTCTTCTCTCCCCATCTCAGAATCCCTGGTTCCCTACCAGCCCAGCTCAGGCCCTGCCTCCCCAGGCTTTTCCTACCCCCCCTAGCTGTTCCTGTTCTTTTGCTCCTTCTATCACAGTATATTTTCTGTGTGCAGATGATATCCCCCTCTCACAGACAGAGGCTTTTTCCTTGTGTCCCTACTGCCTAGCCCAGTCACTGCCTGGCCCATGCAAAGCAATTCCCCCTCTTTGCTCTAGGCATTTGAGTATTTGGACTGGGACCTTGCCAAGGGGATGTTCCATAAACATCTGCTTCCCTTTACTGTGGGGAGATGTGGATGAGTTCCTGGTTCACGGCCCTGGCATTACCCATTCACCCTCTGCCCTTCACCTACCAATTTGGAATCATTTCCTTGGTCCTAGATCTTGGGATAGTACTTGGGTGTGGCTCTGTGGACCGAGTTCAGGCATGTGCCCCCTGGAGAGGCGAGCTACCTGACCAGAGAGCAGGGTTGAGCTGGATGCCCTCTGTGGCTTGAATTCTAGGGCATGCTGACACAGTGAATTTTGGGGTCACTTTCTTATATTGGGAATATCTCATCTTCAGTGGGTTACAGGCCCCCAACAGAAGGCCAAGTGATGTCTGTCTCCCTCTGTCTCTCACTGTCTATTTTTTTCTCTGTCTCTCTCTGTATCTCTGTCTCAGAGATCTATATGTGTGTGTGTGTGTGTGTGTGTGTGTGTGTGTGTGTGTGTATGTGTGTGTTTGGAACAGACAAGTGCTTTCATTGGTCTAAGAAATTCCAGACTGAAAACTTGGTTGGCCCATGAAGATTGACACCTGGCTTTTCAACTTTATGTCTGAGAGAGTTGCCTGGGCAATGAGGGACATTTTGAGGTAAAAGGACTTGGCCAGGGTCACACAGTCAGTAGGCGTCAGAGATGAGACTTACACCCCAGGTTTCCTGCACCTAAGGACTCTGAGGATGGTTCTCTACCCACTGGGCAGCATTGTCTCTGTTAGACTTACAGGCTCATGTGAATATTGATCCCTGTAGCGATGGCAGCCTCCCTGGCAGGGCTGACATTTGGAACTACAGGTGGCATAGAGGACCTGCCATTACCAACCCCTTCACTCAACTGTTGTAGCCTGTCAGTTCAATTCACCAACCCTCTGTTAAGTGCCATTAGACTTCTATTGCATGCCAGGTCTGTGTTGGGTTCTGGCTGCAGGCCTCGATTCTTGCCCACCCGGTCATTATGAGCAATGGCTGGGTGGGTTGGCGCTGGATTCAGGATGCTCACTGGAGGAAACTGATTAATCACAGCTGATCCTTCATTGTCTTGGACCTCCAACCTCCAAGTGACTTTAATCATGGGGCAGGGAGGGCTGCTCCTCCAGTCTCTACCTCCTGAGGCTTGGGAATGCTTCTCATCCTGTGAGGGAGTCTGTGGTTCTGGGTTGGGGCCATACACCCGGAGTCTGGAACCTTCTGGGAGTGGGGAGGAGGATCCGGAGAAGTTCCCAGAAGCACCCACATCTGACTGACATCTCCAGGGCATGGGGCCCATTGCCTGCCTTCTGGACAGTGAATGCATATCCAGACCCCAGGGGACCTGCTAAGGCCTCCAAATCCAAGCCCCATCTGAGGGGGAATACTCTCAAGAACATCCACCCTCAGCTCCTGTAGCCTTCCTTAGCAAGGTTTGCTCCTTCTCACAGAGACCCCAGTTCTGCTGGGTCCTCCCCCAAACCTCAGTTTCCATGTGCTCAGTCATTTTTATTTCCTAACCAATCTTCACTTTGTCCAGGTTCTAGTCCTTTCAGGAAGCTTGGTATCTTTTGTATGCACTGTGGCTTGTCAGCAGCTCCCATGGTGGGATGACATGTGGAGTCCAGTGTGGAGCACACAGTGGCCTGTCCCAGGCAGAGGGCTATGGCCCTAGGGCTGACAGAGCCTGCCTTGGACTTCTAGACAGTGTAGTCCTATAAATCCCCCAATCCTATCCCCAAGGACAGTTCCCTGGCCTTGATTACTGAGTTCTAAATGTTGCTGGCTGTGTTAGAGCTGGTTCACGGTGAAAGAATTCCCTTAGACCTTCTCTGTAGCCACTGGGAGCTTTATTGACACAAAAGCAGTGAGCTAGCCCTTGAAGAAGGACTAACAATTTACACAGGGACAGGGGCTTGTTTTTATATGGACAAAATAAGGGAGACAGGGAAAAGTTTGTGACCCAGGCTGAGGGAGACAGGGAATTTTGTGGTCCAGAATAAGGAGAAAGTTTGATGATATTCCAAGATAAGGGAAAGAGACTTTTGATGCCCTCTACCTCAGGAGGGGGCTCACAAGGTACTGAAAAAGCAAACTTTAATATTAACCCTTAGGGCACCTTTGTATCCACATCAGTGGATTGTTTGAATCTACAAAGAACAGTGCAAAGGACACAGCACCAGAGGATGAGGAGTCAGCCCCAGCTGGGCGGCTGCTGCTGCTGCTGGTGTGACCTGGGGCAATCATGGACCTTGGCAGGGCCTCAGTTTCTTCATCAGTCTGGATTGTACAGTATCATCCAGCTCCGATTCCATGATATGGCCATACTGCTGAGTGGCAGCTTGTTAGATTAAGCCCAGTGTGGAGACGCCAGTGTCCAGCCCACTAACTATCCCTGTTTTCTCTGAGAAGAGTTCCAGTAATGGGGCTGGACACCCTTCCCCTAGTCCAGGATCTGGGATAGTTTGGCCAGTGCAATTTTTAAGGGAGTGATGTGGGAGCGGGAAAGGAAGAAGAGGGTGTAGGGGGCAGAAGTAAAGTGATCCCTAAAAGTGCTGGCTTCTTGCCTAAGCTCCGGACCTTAGCTCAGAGTGTAATCAGACCGATTGAAGCCCCCAAGCCATGGAGGGAACCTTTGCTGTTCTAGAAGCTCAGTGGCTCCTGTTGTCCCTGGGCCAAATGCCAGCCACCATCCTTGGTCAGACCTGAGGGCTCTCTCCAGGTTAGACTTTGACTCTCTACTTTTCATGTGCAATCTTTCATGGTTTTGTGAAGGCCCATAGCTACATGCTGGGTGTGCTCCTTCTCCCCCAAGTTTGCCCTCCTACAGGAAGCCTTTCCTGACCACCCCCTCTTCCCCAGCAGGTGCTATATCCTGCCTTTTTAAATTTCATTTCCTGTCTGTTGCCTTTCTCTGCCCCGGAAGCTCAGCAGGCTGCTTAAGGAGGGGTGAGCTGGGCCCACTGGAGACAAGCTCCCAGACCCTCTACTCATGGAGCTGAGCCCATGCAAGACTGCAAGATCAAAATAAACCGAACCAAAGAGGCAAATGTTGAGGTCAGAGCATCAGCGCTCACCCAGGTCTGCACTCTACCCACCGGAGCCTGGGTAGATCGTTGAACATCTCTGGGTCTCGGTTTTCTCATCTGTAAAGTGGGGAGCCTGGCCTCGGTGACCTGATGGTCCTGTCCAGTTTTGCCTAAATGATACCTTGATTCTTGGCTGGGGCCTAGGATGAGCAAGTGGACATTTCTCCTGTTTGGAAAAGGGGAAACATTCTCCATGTTCATGCCCACCAAAGAGACCAGACTGCTTTGGGAAGAGAAGCCCTGTGAGTCTGGGCTGGGATCTCAGAGGTGGGTGGGGTGAGAACCTTGTGGCTCTGGGATGCTTCCCCCGCAGGTGCTGGTGACCTGCAGAACAGGGAGCACCACTGGATCCTGCCCTCAGGGCTGCTTAAGGGCTGGGATGGACAGCTCTGTTCAAGGGGAGAAACCTGGGCACCCCTCACCCCAAACTGAAGCTGAAGGAGCTCCACTTGTTGAAACAGGAAGGCAAGGCTAGGACCTGTCACAATAGGATCCTGAGAGGGGTGGGCTAGGAGTGGAGTGGAGGAGAAGGAAAAAGATCATGGGGAGTGGTGGGGGGAACCTTTGTCTTTGGTCCTTTTTTAAGATCTGCCGAAGAGGAGCCAGGTGGGGATAGAAGGCTGGCCATGTGGTTCTCTTGCTCAAGAACTTTCAATGGCTTCCTACTGACTCTAGAAGAAAGCCAGATTTGCAGCTGGAAGGGATGTTGGGACCCTCTACTCCAACCCCTTTTTTTTATTGATGAGGAAACTGAGATCCAGAGGGGGGATGCAACTCACCCAAGGCCACAAAGGGAATAAAAAGGTCAGAATTCAAACCCAGGGTTTCTGACTCTAAATCCAACCCATTTAATGCCACATCACATGGTTTCCAATTTTTCTGCTGGGCACATGAAGTCCTTGGAAGTCTGTCTCCAGATGAAGCCTCCAGGCTTTTGTCCCAAATGCTCCACTTGGATATGTTGATGAATAGTTTTTGGGCACTCCCTGACAGTGTATCTCCTCAGAGAGTTCACCCCATGTTCCCAGGTCCTGCCTTTCATTCTCTCCGTGTTTTCAGTCCTCACACAGAATATCTTCATCCATCATCTCTCAATCTCATTAAATGATCAACCCAACAGTTTTTCCTCTCAATTATCTATGGGTTATACTCTACACTCCCCTCATTCCTATCCTTCTGCCCCAGCTCACTGTCCACTGACAGAGTCTAAGATATGGGTCCTGACAATGGGCTGATGCTAAGTTGAGTCCACTCAGCTTCCTAGTTTGGGCTGAACTCCATAGGGTGCACATGGACCTCATTAAGGATGTTCTGTAATATCTAGAGGCAGAGAGCATTCTTTTATCATGAGTCCTTTGCAATTGTCTCCAATCATTGTATTGATCAGAGCAGTCAAGTCTTTCATAGTTGATCATCCTTACAACATTGCTGTTACTGTACACAGTGATCTCCTGATTCTTCTTAATTCACTTTCCATCAGTTGGTATAGGTCTTGCCATGTTTTTCTGAAAGCACTCCCTTGTCATTTTTTATAGCCCAATGGTACTCCATCACAATCACATACTACAACTTGTTCAGCCATTCCCCAGTTGATGGGCATCCCCTTTATTTTTTGTTCTTTGCCACTACAAAAAGAGCTGCTATAAATATTTTTGGTACGTATCTGTACTTTTCTTTTTTCTTTGATCTCTTAGAGGTATTTCTGGGCCAAAGAGTATGCACATTTTTATAGCCTTGGGAATAGTTCCAAATTGTTCCCCAGAATGGTTGGAGCAGTTCACAATTCCAACAATGGTATATTAGTGTCCCTATTTTCCCTTATCCTTTCCAAATTTGTCATTTCTTATAGGGGGCACCCAAGAGATGTTTTAATTTCAAGAGATGTTTTAATTTGCCTCTCTCCAATAGTGATTTAGAGCATTTTTCATATGCCTATATATAGCTTTGATTTCTTCATCTGAAAATTGCCTATTCACATCCATTGACCATTTATCAATTGGTTAATGGCTTGTACTTCTTTTTACAAATTTGATTTCAGATTTCTATATGTTTGAGAAATGAAGCTTTTATCAGAGAAATTTGCTGTCAAAGTTTTGATATTATTTCATTGTCTATAGTATCTTTTAGCAAAATGTAGTTTCCCTGATTATCTCTTTTAATTAGATCTATTTTTGCTTTTGCTTTGTAAAAGATCCTGATTGCCACCCTTGCCTTTTTTACATCAGCTGAAGCATATTAGAATCTGCTCCAGCTCTTTATTTTAACTTTGTGTTTTTCTCTTTTAAGTATGTCTTTTTTAAACATCATTCTATTGGATTCTAGTTTCTAATACATTCTGCTCTCTGCTTCCATTGTATAGGTGACCCCCATCTGGTTCACATTCAGTTAAAAACTGTGTTTTCCCCTCTATTGAATTTTCTTTTTTCTATTTTTCTCTGTATTTTTATCATTTCCCTCCTAGAAAGTCTGTTTTGTTTCTAACCACTGCCTCGCTTAATCTGTCCTCTCTTTTATCATCTTGTCCCTTCTCTTATTCCCTTTCCCTTCTATTTTCCCATTGGGTACGTTAGATTTCTATACACAACTCTGTGTGTATGTGTGTGTACATGTATATGTATGTGTGTATGTGTGTATAATGTGTGTGTATATATTATATAATACACATATCTATCCATCCATCCATCTACCTGTCTATCTATCTAATCTGTCAATCTAGATACTTCTCTTGAACCAATTCTGATAAGAATGAGGTTCAAGCATTGCCTGCCACCCTCCTTCATTTTCCCCCTCCACTGTAAAAGAGCTTCCTTGTGAACCTTTTTATGTGAGACTCTTTCCCCATCCTACCTCTCCCTTCCCACTTCTCCTAGTATATCCCTCTTTCTCAACCCTTCACGTTTTTAGAGATCATTCCAACAGAATTGCCTCACCTCCATGCCCTCTGTCTGTGTAAACTCCCTTTAGTGGCCCCAATAATGATAAAGTTCTAAGGTGTTACCTGTATCTTCTTCCATGTAGGAATGTAAACAGTTTAACTTTCTTGAGTCATTTATGTTTACTCTCTCATGTTTACCTTTTTATGTTTCTCTTGAGCCTTCTGTCTGAATGCCAAATTTTCTATTCAGTTCTGGTATTTCCATCAAGAGTGCTTGAAAGTCATTTAATATCCATTTTCCCTGGAAGATTGTTCTTGGTTGTAATTCTAGCTCCTTTACCTTCCAGAATATCATATTCACAACCTTTATTTCTTTAGCATGGAAATTGTTAATCTTGTGTAATCCTGACTCTGGTTCCATGATATTTGAACTATTTCTTTCTGGATGCTTGCAATATTTTCTCCTTGACCTGAGAGCTCTGATATTTTGTTGCAATATTCCCAGAGGTTTTCATTTTTGGGTCACTTTCAAGAGGTATTCAGTGGATTCTTTTCATTTCTATTTTACCCTCTAGATCAAAGATATCAGGATAGTTTACCCTTATAATTTCTTGAAATGTGATTTCTAGTCTCTTTTCTTGTCATGGCTTCTGATAGTCTAAAGATCCTTACATTTTCTCTCCCCAATCTCTTTTTCAGGTTAACTTTTTTTCAGTGAGTTATTTTACATTTTCTTCTGTTTTTTATTCTTTAGATTTTGTTTTGTTGTTTCTTGATGTCTCGTAGAGTCACTAGCTTCCACTTGCTCAATTCTAATTTTTAAGAAATTATTTTCTTTAATAAGCTTTTGTACTTCTTTTTCCATTTGTCAGTTATGCTTTTTAAGGTGTTGTTTTCATTATTTTTGTTCCTTTTTTACTAAGTTGTTGACTCTTTTTATAATTTTCTTGTATCACTCTACCTTTCCCCCAGTTTTTCCTCTATCAGTTTTATCCCATTCTTTATTTCTTCCAGAAATTCTTCTTCTACTTGTGTCCAATTAGCATTTTTCTTTTATGCCTTGTTCATAGTGGTTTTCACATTGTCTTCTTCTGAGTTTATGTGTTTCTCTTCCCTGCCCACTGCAGTAGCTTTTTATGGTCAAGTTCTTGTTATTGTTACTGCTTCATTTTTCCAACCTATTTCTTTTCTTTGAACTTCGTGTTAAAGTTGGACTCTGCTCACGTTGGGGTTGGGGAGGCACTATCCGAAGCTTCAGGCTTTTTTATGCTGCTGTTTTCAGTTCTGAGAGTCTGCATGTTTTTGGTGCTTCCAGGGGAGTGTCATGGTGGGAAGGTGAGGTCAGTGTTCTGGTCTTTACCTGGGAAGGGCCTCTGTTCCACTTCAACCTACAACACTAGGCGCACTAATTGGCCATAGAACTGTGACCAGCTACCTTGCTAGCTCCCCTCTTTGCCTTAGAATGCCCTCAGGGCCACCGCAGCCTTGGGTTCAACCACAAGCACTCCTCTCCATCCTTGGATTGCAATCCAGAACTATGATGGGCAATACTGTGAGAGATCAGGTTCTAGCTGTGAACAGTCAGTCATCTTCTAAACACCAGTAACTGGCCAGGCAGTGGCTAAAGGAAAGGTTTCATGCAAGCCCAGACTGTTTGGAGGGAAAAGAGGGTGCTTTTGGATGCCCAGACACCGGGGGGGGGCTGCTATATTACCCTTACTGGGATAGGTATCCTGAATACTAAGGCAAGAGAAATATTCTTGGAGGTGGGGAGGGGGGAGAACGAAGGAATTTTTCTCAAGAAATCCAAGTTCCTGAGGATTTCCAGAGAGGAAAAAGAGATACTTGGAAGACACATGAGAAGTAATTTTAAGCATGTGGTCATTTGCTTGTTAGAAGATGGATTAAATCTGTTCCTTTTGGCCCCAGAGGACCAAAATAATGGAGAGAAGCTGCAACAAAGCCCATTTAGGCTTGATGTCAGGACAGCCCTCCTCACAATGAAAGCTGCCCCAAAGGAGAATGGGCCGGCCTCCCTCTCAAGAGAGAGGTCTTCTAAAGGAGGCTGAATGACAGCTTGTTGGGGATGTTTCCAAGGGGACTCTTGTTCAGGGGTGGGTTGGGCTAGATGTTTCTGTGGTCTCTGCCAGCTCTGAGATGCTGGGATTCATTCAGGGTGCCAAGAAAGGATTAGTCACACTGCAGCCCATGGCCATAAAGGGGTGGGGGAGGGAAGGGGAGGGAGGGGCTTGCTTGGAGGCATGATAGAGATAGAGGGAAGGGGATGGAGAGGGCTCATCTGCTTGAGCTGAAATGATGCCAGAGCCAGAGAGGCTGGAGAAATGGATTCTAGAAGTCTGCAATGCCAGCTTTGCCAGATCATTTTCATTGGCTAGTGATAATAATGGCATTCGGTCATATGCCCTTTATGGTTTGTAAAGTGCTTTCCCAGACACTGGGATGCTGACAGCTCCCATTTCCATGGCATTTTGAGATTTGTAAAGTCCCTTCCTCCCTGGAGGGAGGTGATATGTACTAGAGAAATTGACAGATTCTTCATGAAAGAGGACTGATTGGCTCAGTGTTACTATGTTTCATTTTATTTCCACAACAACTCTGGATATTAGGAAATACAGAGATTGTTGTATCATTTTACAGTTGAGAAAATTAAGACTTGGGGAGATTTAGGTTCCATGACTAATATCAAGCCAATGAATAAATTAATAAGTGCTTACTAAGTGTCTATTATGTGCCGGGCCCTGTGTCTGGTTCTGGGAATATGAAGCCAAAAATGAGAAATGCTCTCTGCCCCTGAGGTGGTCACTTTCTTTGGATCAGGCACCATGTGCCTATGTAAGTGTACACAGCATGAACACCCAATAAAGAGAAGGTCGTTTAGGTCGGCATCAGGAAGGCTTTGTATGGAGGGTGGCCCTTGAACTTTTTCCTAAGGGAAGAGTAGAATTCTCGGAGGCAAAGGTGAATAATGAGTGGGCCACCGCATTCCAGTTGTGATGTGGATGACTCTGACCCTCCAGTCCTGGACCAGGCCTATGATATTTTTTTCCCTGCCCCTCCAGGGCCTTCAAAGTCCTGAGGACCCCCTGGTGGCATTCGCTATTCTAAGGGACTAGCCCTCTTTAACCACTTACCATTGACTTAGCTTTTACAAAGAGAAAGTCACTTCAAAACATATGACAATCACGACTATACAAACATATTTTTAAACATATTATCCCCCTAAATTTTGGGGGACAGAATCCCCCTGTACCACCTTGGATAGGAAGGAGATAGCTCAGGTACCTACATAGCATTAGTCTTACCAAGTTCAAGTCTGAAGCTGGCAGAGCTGGCACCTGCTGGGCTGGTGTCTGGAACCCTTGTCCTTTAGGCTGGATTCAACATCTGGCCTGGATTTCTGGACTCCAAGATCATTGAATCAGATCAAAAACTGCACTCCCAGATCCTATAATAGGGGGTGAATGAAAGGGCCACTTGGCCTTAGGTGGGGGTGAGGGTGGAGAGAGAGGAGGAAGCCTTCAGACTCCCCTCCCTTCCTGTGTGCAGGAATCAGAATCCTTCCATTTCAAACACTAATGAAGCAAGAGCCCTGGCAAGTCCTGAGTCAGACCACACTAAAGATGCTGACCATTCCATTTAAAAAGCCAATGTAAAAAAGGTGCTCCCAAATGCACAGTAGGCCAATGCACAGGAATGTTTATCAAGGTACTCATGTTGTTTGGGTGCGTGATGCCATCTTCAGTGGAGTGGGTGGGCACCATGCCTCCAGCACAAGGTGTGGGAGATGGTCAGAAGGCACAGAGATGAGGGAAGGAATGGCATGGCATGTGGGAGGAACAGGGCATAGCCCTGTTTGGATGGGATTTGAAGGATGGTGCCAGCACCAGGCAACATTTCAGTGATCTCTGACCTCCAGGAGTGATGGGCTCTCAGATGGTAAGAACATTGATAGTGACAGCAATAAAGCAGTAAGAGTAGTAAGTAATAGTGATGACAATGGTCGCCTTTTCGCAGTCCTTGAAGGCTTGCAAAGCATCTTGTAAACTCCTTCATTGTGATCGTCACAACAATCTTGTGAGGCAGGGACTGTTATTACCCCCATTTTACAGATGAGCAAGTGGAGGCTTAGAGATAGTAGATGACTTACCCTGGGTCATACTGCCAGGAAGAGGAAGACCTAAAGGGACAAAGCATTATTCATGAGCATATATAAAATACTGGTAGGACATCCCAACAGTTAAAGTGATTGTGTAGAAACTGAGCCTTGAAGCAAACACCCTGCTATTTGTGGGGAGCAGGAATAGAGGAAACAGTTTGCTTTCCTCCCAGTTGAACTGAGGTTTGGGGAGCTGAGTCTAGCCAAGGGAGGGAGTGACAGATCAGCTGGGCTCCCAAACCCTGGGATGCCTGACTTTGCTTGTGTCTGGGGTGGGGGGAGGACAGTCAGCTTCTCCCTCTCGGAGGGAGATGCTAGAGAAACTATGGAGGTTGTGACAAAAGATTCCCAAGGCAATAGGGGGCTCCCAGCCTCCCCTCTTTTTTCAATTCCTAAGACACATAGTTTTCTCACTAACGAAGCACCTAGATAGAGGACTAGGACATGGAGCATTGATTCTAAATTTCCTGAACCCATCTCAAGAGCCTGGAAGGGACACCTGGGGCTTCATTCCAATATCTCTCCCTCTTCCAGGAGGAGGCTGGTGTATGACCCAGCTGGGCATGCATGCTTCTCCAGAATCATTATGCTCCTCAAATCTGGTCCCGTTTCTGCAGAATATCAGGCCTAAGCCATCACTGAGTTGCCTAGTTATGTCTCTGGGCCTGCAGCCAGCTGCCACCCTTGCCCTCTTTTGATTAAGCTGTCAGTCAGGGCTCCCAACTCTATTAATCACCTCATTAATTAACCAATTAATATTGTACAATAGGTTATTTTGCTTTCTTCCAAAGAAGGCCTCCCCTGGAGGCAGCTAGTCTTGGCCAAAGAAAGGTGGAAAGTGGATTCAATTGGGTAAATTTACCTCCTAGTGAAGGCAGAGTTTGGGGTCTGAGACTAAGATAGCCCTGGGTTAAGATGGCACTGGGATAACTTGTCACAACTGACTTTTGGAGGGAGGGATGTAAAGCACATTCTGGCCATGAGCCTAGACAGCTCTCCTCAAGGGTGTAACAGGGAATGGAAAAGAGGCCTTGGAGGGATCACTAGCACTCACTCCATTCACTCTCTAGAAGATGAAAATGAGGCCCATAGTGGGGTGGTGATGGAATGACTCACCCAAAGTCACATGGCAAGTTAGTGGTAAAGCCAGGACTTGACCCCAACTCCCCTAATTGCCTGTCCTGTGTTGGCTTCCAGAGAGACTGGAAGAAATGGAGGGGAGAGCCCAAACCAGAATTCTAAAAATCTACTGGCATCCTGGCTGCCATCCCTACCCTACCTCTCCTCCCCCTCCTGTGGGGGAGGGAAGGTTGAGAGTCTCTCTCCCCCTTTTTATAAAGAGTATTCAGAGAAAGATGAATAATTTTGGGTAGACAGACAGAAAGACAGATCTTGGTCTTGAATCTGACTTTCAGATCCCAGGATACAGAGGTCAGAAGCCTGGCATTCGAGTAGGCCTTACCTTTGGAAGTCACTACTCATTGTGTTTTGTCTCCTCAGCAATCAATAGGGTATCTAGAGCACACAGCCAGTGCCTAATAAGGACTCACTGACTGGACAGCAGGTATCTGTGTATCCATCTGTCTATATGTGTGCTTATCATCACCTCTCTGTCCCTCTTTCCATGTCTGTCATCTATCCATCTCTTTCTATCTCCATCTAAAAGTTTTTTTAATCTATCATCTCTATATCTGTCATTTACTTATCTATTTCTCTGTCTATCATTTACTTATCTGTCCATGTCTCTGTCTATGCCTGTTTATGTCTCTATATTCTGTCTCTTCATTTGTATTTATTTATTCAGTCATTTATTTAAAATACATTTTTATTTTTGCTTATTCTGAACTTGACAAATAGCGACAAACAAACATGTTTCCTTGCACAAAGAATAGGAAAAGGTCAGTCACAGGACTGTGAGTCTCTGTTACAGGCGCCTGGTTCTCCAAAGGGCCGGTAGGCAGGGAGCTGTCCGATGTACTTGTGCTCCGCTCTCAGCCTTCTTCTGTTCCGTGCCTTTTTTTGAAGGTTTCCTTCGTGCGCTCCCCATTCTTTTTCTCCTACTCACTATTTCCCCTCGCCTCCTCTCAGGTGAAAACGAAATTCCTTTATTGTAATCAGCAAGTGCTATGAAGTCAAACAAATACACTCTTTGACTTTTTGATTCCTGGACCATCCCTTTCATCAAGAAGGGGGCATCAAGATGCTTCCTCTTCAGTCCTCTGGAGTCCTAGTTGGTCACTGAGTTAAACGGGGTTCTAAAGTCTTTCAGATTTTTCCTTTACAGGCCACAAACATTTAAATACCTGTTCTGTGCCAGCTGCTAGGGGCATAAAAACAAGTTCTTGCCAATGAGACACTTACACTGTACTAGGGGATGTGCTTTTATCAAGGAGCCATTGTGGGAAGCCCACTGACCTCAGTGATGTTGGAAGGAGCCAGAGAACTATAGATAGGAAGAGACAGTGATTTCAGATCCAGGAGAGCTAATAATGAATTGGGAGTAGAGAGAATGGGCAGCATAGACTCAGAGAGAGAATTTTCCACAATGAGAGAAGTCTAGAAGCAGGGACACAGCTGGGGTTTGTACAGCAGGTACAGTAGGCTGAACTGTGGGGTTGGTACTGGGGCTGCTGAAGCAGTAGGGGTGAAGGGGTTGGATGTAGAACAGAAGAGCCCTGGAGTGAGAAGGAAATGGGTAGATCAGCCTTTGCATCAGTGAGTCAGGCATGTATTTTTAGCCTCAGCCCAGGGGCCTTGGTGTTGTGACCTTTCCATGATTCTCTGTGTGGTGACCTTCTCCCGCTCCTCCTGTATGCTCCATCTTTATTGTAAATACAGTAACCACCCCGCACCCCTGATGCTATAATGTTGTTTAGCTGAGGGAGGGGGAGGGGAATGAAAGCTCTCAGGTGAGTCTTCAAGCTAAGTGAGGTTAAGCTCAAAATTTTAAATTTAAAAAGTTTGAAACCGTGCCAAAACCCACTACCTCCCTTGACTGCCTTAGTAGATAGGATGCCCAGAATATAAGTTTTATAAAGATAGATACAAATATAGGTCTCTATGCACACATATGTATGTGTATATATATATATATATATGAATTTATGCATATATGTATATATATGCATATATATATAACATATTAACATAGAAGATCTTGGAGGATCCCTGGGTCATCCCTTAATCTCCACTATTCTGGGGAATTGAGATGGATAGGTAATAACATCAGGATAGGGCCTGGAATCTGTGTGGGGCTTTTCTTCATAAATTCCTACCAGCTTATTTTTCTCTTTCCTCTTAAGGGCGGGATCCAATTAAAAGAATGATTTTATTAATGGAGGGAGTGTACGATTAAGAAGATTTCAGGTACTTATCAAGTTCTGGTTATAGACCAAGAGAGGGACTAGAGTCAAGTATTTGACAGTGGGGGAAAGGGGCCCTTTCTTGAGTCACTTACCAGAGATTTGGTTTGTGGACATGGTACCTGGGGATACCCTTGGCTATGCCTCTCCAAGGCACAGAAGCTGGGGAGGGTGATCGCACAGGCATAGCATTTCATGGAAATTTGCTGTGGAAAAGCATGGAAAGATGCTGTGACCCAAGATGCCCCAAACCTCACATGTGTTCTTCAAATTGAAAGAGGAATGAAAATGGCCAGTGTGGGAGTGGAGTGCACATCCCTCATCAGTTGTTCCTCTAGTTTTGATTCCCATCCAGGTTCATCCCCACCTAGCTTGGGGGACGAGTCTTGGAGGTCTCTGGCTTTTCTTCTTCTCAACAACTCTCCTTGACTTGGTTAATGAAGATTTTCTTCAGCTTGTTGCATGTTTCTGAGGTGGTACAGACAGGCAGAGGGCCGAGGGGGCAGGTGACACTCATGAGCTAGGTTTTCTTTAAATAGTAAGTGACAATCAACATAATGATCTGTTTTTACAGTAGGAAAGGTGTGTTGGCTCAGGAGGCTCATCAGGGTCTGTGTAAGCTGTAGATGAATAATAAACCAACTCCTCCTGCCTCCCCAGAGTGCCATCAGACTGAGAAAAAAGGCATGGGAGCCCAGTAAGAGCCAGCCCAAAGTCCAGCGCTTGGACCATCACCGGGCCAGAAAGCCAGATCCAAGACTTTGTCTCTGCCTGGTGGCATCACTGGTGCTATGAGTCATCTCAAGAATGAGGTGCATGCATATCCTGCTCTTCTGGGGATTGGCCAGCTTGCCAGAAGGCTTGCCAGCACCTCTATGATGTGCTAGTCAGCTTTTTGGCTCCCACTTTCTATTAAAGAACTAAATCGGGCTTAGTATTGTTTCTCGTTGGGCCTGGAGCCAGCTCTTGGATTGTTACCCCCGTCATGAAATGGTAAGATGGCACCCTTCTCTGCCTCAGTCCAAGAACCCAGGAAATCTGCCTTCCCCCAGAAACCTTCTCCTGAGGCAAAATTGTGCCAAATATTTGGATGTTTCCATGGGCCTGGATGGTCAGTTCTACCTCAGGCCCCCAGCATTGCTTGAACCCTTTGAGATACTCAGTAGCGCTGCAGTATCTCCCTAGACTCCAGAGATTCAGCAGAGTCCTTTGCTATTCTTACCACCTCCTCTTCTTCAGGATACTGTGTAGAAAGGGCTAGTGTTTCCCAGCTTTTCACCTTCCCTCTGAAAATTCCAGAGCCTCAGTACTGGAAGAACCTTGAAAAATTATTGTGACCCTTTCATTTTTCAGATGAGGTAACAGACCCTGAAAAGTTACAACTTGCTCAAAGTCAGCCAGGGCTGAAGGGACCAAGACTTACCAAGATTGTAGGCCAACTCCTCTGCATGTCTCAAGCTGCCATCTAGACTTTGGGGCATGAGGCCCCCAGCCCCTAGCTCCCACCCTAAGGCAGCCCCTTACTCTTTTGGAGAGCTCTGAGGGTTAGCACATTTTCTAGAAGTTACACTCATCTTAGAGCTTAGCTCATTCTCCCAGGATAGTTAGGAAAGATTTGGTGGATTGAAAGTGTACACCTAGAGGCTGATGGCCATCATTCTAAGGTCTCTGAGCTCCTCAGGCTCCTTGATGGGCTTCCTTCTGGGAAGGGGGCCTAGTAAACAGACTTTGACCAGAGAAAAGGGGCACTGTTAGCCAGTCAGGTCCTTCCCTGTTCACTATGACAGATGGTAGGAATGGGGAGGCTAGACCACTTTGAGAAGTCAGGCTAGGAAGAATCGAGGAGAAGCTGCAGCCAGAAGTGGTGCCCATCAGCCCCGGGATCCTGAGCAACATACTTCCTCTACCCCTAACTGGAAACTGTTCCCTTTTACCTTGCTTTACCCCTTTACTTCTCTAAGAGTTCTGTGACAGGTGGGGGAGGAGGAAGAAAAATGACTAACGCCCCCTCTGAATTGACTTATCCAATAGAGTACTGGATCTGGAGTCAGAAATCTCACCTCAGATACTTACTGTGAGACTGAGCGAGTCTCACATCAACATCATTGTCTGGCTCAGTTCTCTCATCTGTAAAATGGGGATATTATTAGCACCTCCCTCCTGGGTTATGAGGATGGAATAAGATCTTTGTGAAGTGCTTTGTAAATCTTAAAACACTATAAATATAAATAGCAGCTTTTAGCTATCCTTACCCAGCTCTGGTGGGATTTCAGGCTGCAGCTGACAAGCCTGTTTTGTTCATCAAAACTTCTGCTAAGTCATGGCCCTCTACTGTGGATGGCATCTATGTTCTTGATGGGTAAGGTCAGATTGGGGGAGAGGAAGGAAATTTACCCTAAAGGGGGAAAGAAGATATTGGGGGCATCTTGTTTGTTTTTACCTCAAGTGCAGCTGGCAGATGAGTGTGTGGGGACTGAGCCCATGAGAATGAGGGAGACAGAGGATATTTGTGCTTGTTACTTCAAACAATTTCCCAGAGGGCAAATACATCTATATGTGATTAGAGTATCTACAGCCTTTATGAACCTGGTGGTGGAGGCGGGTTGTTTGGTATGGTGTAGTGTGATGTGTGTATGTGTGTGCAGTGTGTGTCTGTAGTGTGCGGTGTGTGTGTATGTGTATATGGTGTGTGTGTCTATATTGTGTGTGGTGTATGTATGTGGGGTGTGTGAGTATGTGTGCAGTGTGTGTATGGTTTGTGTATCTATAGTGTGTATCTGTGTATGTGCAGTGTGTCTGTAATGTGTGTCTGTAGTATGCAGTGTGTGTGTGTGTGTGTGCCTGAGTTGGGTCTGGCTTTGTTTTTTCTTTCACCTTGGCACCATGTGCCAGGGTGGCACAATCTCCTAGCCTTACCCCTCTAAAAGGCTTCTGATATGTAGCCACACAGTCCTCAGGTGGGTCAGTCCATTACAGTGAGATCTCTGCATTTCCTCCAATGCCTCCAGCTCTGCCCTCTGGCCTTCAGCACCAATTTAATTCTTCCTCCATGTGGCATCCCTTGAGATTTGTTGAGAGGTGTTTCCTCTCTCTTTCTGTTCACCTTACTTTTCTTCTCCAGTCTAAACATTCCTAGTTCTTTCTATGATCCTTCCCGATAATGGGTTCAAGGACCTTCCCCGTCCTGTCTCCCCTTCTCTGACCACTCTTTAGATGATCAATGAATGTCCTTCTTTAAACTATAGTCCTCATAGCCAAACAAGATTCTCCATGTGGGCTCTGATCAGGCTAGGGCACAACAGGATGGTTGCATGTTCCTAATACAGGCTTGGGCAACATCATTGATTTTTTTGGCTCCTTTCACCTAATGCTCTTGACTTGTTTTGAACTTGTGGCACACTATGACCTCCAGCTTTTTTCCACCCAGTGATTGTTTATCCATACCTCTCCATAATATATTTGTGAACTTAATTTTTTGAACCCAAATGTACAACTTGACCTAGATCCTTATTACATTTCATCTTTAGCACATCCTGATAATCGAGTCTACTGAGATCATCTTACTGAAGCCCAATTCTAGCATCTGTCATGTCCTTCCAATTTTGGTTGATCTGCAAATTTCATAAAGATATCATATATCTCTCTCCAAGATCAGTCCAGTTTTTGTATTGTTCTAATTGTTAGGAAGGTTTTCTTTACATTGAACTATATCACCTGTCAGCAGCTACCACCCATTGCTTGAGTACTTCCTACTGGGGCTAAGCAGGGCAAGGTTTGTACCTCTTTTATTATAAAGTCCTTCAAATATTTGACAACTGCCAAACCTCTCCCCTCTCCCCCAAGACAAACACTTGTGTGACTATACAGATATGCACCATCTCACCTTTGTTTCCATTTCCCCTGCCTGGGGAAAAGGAATCTTGCATCAGGATCCTGTTTATCTAGGTGTCCTGGCGGATTGTCAGAGGGACCTGGAAAGTTAGTTTATGTGGTCTAATGGGGAATAGGGCACTGTAACTAGTGAGACTGGACCCTAGACTAGCTTGCCTTTTCTCTTGTCTGAGAGCTCTATTCTGAACTGCCTCTAGTACCTTGGTGCACCATCAAGGTAAGAATGGATTTCCTCCCATGATCCTTGGCTAGTGAGTGATTCTCTTTTTTAAAATAGTATTTTATTTTTTTCCAATTACATGTAAAGACATTTTTAACATGCATTTTAAAACAATTTTGAGTTCCAAATTATCTCCTTCTCTCCCTCACTGTCTCCCTGAAACAGTAAGCAATTTGATATAGGTTATATATGTGCAATCATGAAAAACATATTTCCATATCAGTCATGGATATGCATAGTATTTTCCATCATGATTCCTTTGGAATTGTCTTATATCATTGTGTTGCTGGAAGAGCTAAGCTGTTCTTAATTGATTATTGCACAATGTTGCTAATACTGTGTACAATGTTCTCCTGTTCTGCTCATTTCATTTTATATCAGTTTATATAACCCTTTCCAGGTTCTTCTGAAATCTGACTGTTCATCATTTGTTATAGCACAATATAATAGTGTTCCATTACATTTATGTATCACAATTTGTTTAGCCATTCCCCAATTTTTGGGCATCCCTTCAGTTTCTAATTCTTTGCCACTACAAAAAGCACTCCTGTAAATATTTTTGTACATGTGGATCCTTTCCCCCTTCTTGTGATCTCTTTGTGACCCCTAGTAGTAGTACTGCTGAATCAAAGGGTATGCATAGTTTGACTGCCTCTGGGCATAGCTACAAATTGCTCTTCAGAATGGTTGGATCAGTTCACAACTCCACCAGCGGTGCATTTGTGGCCCATTTTCTACACACGACCTCCAATATTTTCCTTGTGGGGTGGTAACTCAGAGTTGTTTTAATTTGAATTTGTCTAATAGTGATTTAGAGCATTTTTTCATATGATTACAGATACCTTTGTTTACTTCATCTAAAAACTACCTATTCATATCCTTCAACCATTTATCATTAGAAAATGGCCTTTTTTTTATAAATTTGACTCAGCTTTCTATATATTTGAAAAATGAGGCCTTTATCAGAGAAATTTACTGTAAAGATTATTTCCCAGCATTCTACTTTACTTCTAATCTTGGTTGACTTGGTTTAGTTTGTGCAAACTCTTTTTAATTTCATATAATCAAAATTATCCATTTTACATTTTATAATGCTTTCTATCTCTTGTTTGTGCATAAATTCTTCCCTTCTCCATAGATCTAATAGGTAAAATTATTCTTTGCTTTCCTAATTTGCTTATAGTTATCAGTCCTTATGCCTAAATCCATTTTAACCTTAACTTGGTAT
This sequence comes from Bettongia penicillata ogilbyi, assembly GCA_023548195.1. Lineage (NCBI taxonomy): Eukaryota > Metazoa > Chordata > Mammalia > Diprotodontia > Potoroidae > Bettongia > Bettongia penicillata. Next base: position 5,057,850 of record JAJHZJ010000134.1, read on the forward strand.
ATAGTGTAAGATGTTGGTCTATACCTAGTTTCTGCCATACTGTTTTCTCAGCAGTTTTTGTCAAATAGTGAGTTCTTATCTCAGAAACTGGGGTCTTTGGGTTTATCAAACACTAGGTTACTATGGTCATGTAATACTGTGTCTTGTATGCCTAATCTATTCCACTCTATTTCTTAGCCAGTATCAGAGAGTCTAATGAGTGATTCTTGCATGAGAGTTGATGTATGTTGAAAACTTCAAATATCAAAGTGCTAAATAAATGTCAGTGATGATGATGGTGGTGGTGATGGTTATTCTTCCACATAGATTTTTAATTGGTCTTTCCTCATACAGCCAGTTTTGTTTTTTCTCTGATTTAACACATACATTGCCAATAACTTGTATAAATTATCTAATAGCCATTGGTAACTGACAAATTCTCCTTTCTTCCCTCCCCACTCCCTCTAATTGCGAAGGCAAGCAATTCCATATAGGTTACACATGTGTAGTTATGCAAAACACATCCTTAATAGTTACATTGTGAAAGAAAACATAGACAAAAAAACTCAAGGAAAATAAGGAAAGTTTAAAAAAGTCTGTTTCAATCTGTATTTAGACACTATCAATTCTTTCTCTAGGGATGGATAGCATTTTTCATCCTAAGGCCTTCAGAGTTGTCTTGGATTGTTGTATTGTGAGAACAGTTAAGTCATTCACAGGTGATTATCTTACAATATTGCTGATACTTTGTACCCAGTATATTTCACTTTCCATCAGCCTGTGCAAGTCTTTCCAGGTTTTTCTGAGAGCATCCTTCTCCCTCATTTCTTATAGCACAGTAATATTCAATCATAATATCATACAACAACTTCTTTAGCCATTCCCCAACTGATAGACTTGCTCTCAATTTCTAATTCCTTACCCCCAGAAAAGAGCTGCTATAAATATTTGTGTGCATAAAGGTCCTTTCCCTTTCTTTAACATCTTTTTTGGGATACAGACCTAATGGGTGACTACACTCGCAATGTTATGGCTCATTAAGTAACAGTCACCTTCTCTCTGTCTTAGGAGTTGTTAGCCTATCAGACAAGTTGAAGCTGACAAAGTAATAGATTAAGCCTCTGTTTACTCCTTTGTTTGTAAAGGTCCCCTCTCTTTGGTAGTGGTAGGGAGAGCAATGGAATTTTGATGAGTGAGGAGCCTGGCTTTTACAACATGATGAATTAGCACTAGGATGAGTATAGAAGCAGCGGATTTGCTAACTGTGGCTAACGTTAGCCCCAGTAGCTTAAAAAATCACAATGAGTTTTTCTTTCAATTTTCCTTGAAGTCATTTGCTTGATGCATGTTCTCAATTGAGCTCGCCTTCAATTCAGTTGACATCCTTGCTCTCATTAGTAGACTGTGTTTGAATGTGTGTCTAAGAGGTGGCAGGGGCAGTGGGGTGAGCCTGGGATGCAGCATCAGGCCATGCTTGCTAGAATACTCTTTATAAGTGGTGTGACTCTGGGAACGTTTTGTGATCTCTTTCTGTAAAATGGAAACAGCAGTGCCTGCACCAGGTACTGCCAGGTTATTATGGGACTCAAATGGGTTAAGGATATAAAAATGCTTTGGAAATACAAAGGGCCAAATTGGCTCTTCAGCAGATGAATGATTTCTGTCAGTATGTGCTGCCCCTGTTCAGTGTGGACCGATTACAAGATGCTTTCATCAGTCATCTCCTGCTAGGAGTGACTCTCGTCTATGACCTTACGCCAATCCTCCATTAAAGTTCTAGACACTATCTTTGGGCCCTATTGCCATGTTGCCAGGACAGGGTGTGGGTATTGGACTTGCTGTCGTACTGTCTGGGTCCTTTTTTTGTTATGACAAGTATAAGAACTTGGCGTTGCTGGAGACACTTAAATCAGTCCACATGGACCTTGGAGGCACAGAGTCAACATTGTATCTGACAAATGACCTGAATCCCCTTGCTGCATTTTGGTTTGCATTTCTGCCTCTTTCAATGGCACTAATATCCAAACAACTTGATGTATATAGCCTCCAACCCCTCACTTTGCTTCCTTTGGAGAGTTGTAGACTGGAATTAATGATACTGCCAATGATGGGGTCAGGCTGATGTTCCCAGACTATGGCTCTGCTTCTATAACTGTAGAGAGCCTTATAAACATTACTTCACCTGGTCTTCACAAGAACCCACAGAAATAAGTATTGTAGATGCTGTTAGCTCCATTATATAGACAAGAAAACTGAGGCTGAGAGAAATCAAAAGAGAAGAAAGGCTAGTGTCATAGCATCATTTTAACCCAGGTCTTTCTAATTCTAGATTGGGTCCTCTTTTCACTATAACTCACAGGCTTTATTTTTAATCCATGGTCACTGAGCCCTTTAGGGTGCTAGATGATAAGAATATGGAGATTACTAAAGTGTCCTCATATCTCTTGAGAATGTACCTTTTGAGTGGACATTAGAGGATGGGTAGAATTCAACCAGGGACATCTGTAAAAGGTCCATTGAAGTCAATCATTTCGCTTCTTGGAGCAGACTCCATTTATTCATCCTAAAGTGACTGCATGACTTTGGATAAGAAATATAAGCTCTAGAATAAGAACTTAAAGGACAATTAGCCCACCCCACTAATTGTATAGATGAAATTATTGAGTTCCAGAGATGTTCCTTGATTGTCTCAAGGTTACACAGGTATTATGTGGCAATGATCTCTTTGGGCACCAGTTTCCTCATTTGTGAAATAAGGAAGAGAGAATGGATGACTTCTGGGGTCCTTTCCAGCCCCAAATTTATAACCTAATGCTCTTATAATTCTTTTCTGGCCATAATCTTCACAAACACCAAGGATCAGCAATAAATACTCCAAATACAACATTCTTTCTCCTTGGCTTGGTTTCTGTCTGGAACAGTCAGTCCCCTTAGCCATATCACTGAACCAAATCATTCTCCATCTGCTGTAAGAATGAAACCCCTGAGATCATTCCCTGCAAATGGATCTGAAAGGCAGCTCTCCAGAGTTGGTCTACAGTCTAGACCAACAGAAATTCATACTGTTCCTTAATTCAATATGCCCAAGGGCTTTGGTGAATGTGTGTACTAGTAGGTATACTGGAAACTATTAAAGTGGAGAATGGATTTGCAAGAGAAGGCATGTTGTTGTTCAGTTGTGTCGGATTCTTTGTGAGCCCTTTTGGGATTCTCTTGGCAAAAATGCTGGGGTGATTTGCATTTCCTTCTCCAGATTATTTTACAGATGACGAAACTGAGTGTCTGAAGCCATATTTGAACTCAGGAAGAGTTTTCCTGACACCAGGCTTGGCACTTTATCCACTGTGCTATCTAACTGCCCTCAAGAGAAGGCATGAGGCATTTCTTTTTCAAAACTCAGGTTGAGTCAAGAAAAAGATGAGTCTGATTCATATCAGCCTTTGCCCTTGCCATCATTTGCCCTTTTAGCCCTTGGTGGGGCAGACATATTGAGCTCATTGATTTTGCCATATTGCAAAATAAATCTCACAATCTGTCCCCCACTATTCTCTGCACTTGTAGTAACAATAACAGGTCACATTTATAGAATGTTTTTTATTTTATAGAATGCTGAGGGCTTTAAAAGTGCTTTCTTCGTCCTACACAGATTGAACTCTCTGAAGCAGGCCCTCTTCTCATATCCTCCTGTCTTACAGGTGATGAGAAGCTCAGAATGGATAATCAGTGCTGGACAGTTCAGGGAGTACAGTGGTGAGTGGGGCAGCATGCAGAGACAGGACGTTGGATAGTGAAGGGCCCTGAGGCTAGGACAGATGGGGCAGGTGAAGGACCCTGGGGTTATGGAATGTGAAGATGACAGGACTCGAGGAACTTGTAGTGGCTGTCCTGGAGGTTTCAAAGGGCCTGGGATTGTTCAGCTTAGTCCTGGGGGGAAGACCCCCCCACCCCAAAGCTGCAGGTTGAGGCTGGATGGAGGCTTCTGACTTATTTCCCAAGTACTCTGAGAATGTTTCAATTCATTTCTTCCTTTTTAAAGAGGCAGTGATAATGGTTCTTTAGTTTCCCTAGGATGATGAACTCTCTATTTCATTAGGCTTGTAGGGGATACCAAGCCTGATATGGTCTGTTTTACAGTTCAAAAAGTGATTGCTTGAAATTTTTATTCAGCTTTGAGTTCAGGATTCAATTAAATGTCTTTATACATTCACCCACCCATTTTATACTTACTGAGTTCAAATGACATTTCAGTACCACTGGAGAAAGAGTCATGAAGGGACTGCTCTTTTTTTTTGGTGGTGCCATCCATGTACATGAAGCAATTAGTAAGATGTTTTTGTGTAGTCCTTTAATTTGGAAGTAACTGCACTTAGCTCTGTTTAGGGGAAATACTAATGGAGTTAAGCAGCAGAACCACAAAGATCTTCAAGCTTCTTCATGAAAAATGTTATGTCCACATGGACAATCCATGAACTTTGGCCCTCTAATGGTCAGAACCACCTACAGAGAAGTATTTCTCACCAGTGGGAGAGGGCTATTTTTGGTTTCTTCTGGTATGTATCCCCATCTTGTGGCATCACACCTTGAAAGAGCGCCATTTGCTTTTGTGTCCTCCATATAGCTGATCATCTGGACACCTGCAGTCCTAGGTCACCCTATTTTTGACTCTAGGGGAAGTCCTATCACATAGATCAGGGGCCAAGCTAAACAGTGGTATTTCCAGTGACTGATTCACCAGCTCTTCCCATCTACTATGGCAATCTTATAAAACACAAAGTCTGCAAACATCTCCACTGTCCAGTGCCCTGGTTGGTATGCCTCTACTTTGTTCTTAACTTCTTCCACATCCTGGGCTCACAGTCTAGCCAATAAGTTGGCCTTAAAGGAGGCTCATATTGTTGTTACCATTGGCAAGACTGCCCTCTATCTACTATGACATTCCCTATGCATGCATGTATCTACAAATGCACAGCTACACACATATATAACTTTATTTTTATACGTGTTCATCTCTGTATTTGTGCACAAATAAAATAAGGCATTATTTATTAGAGTCTTAGACACTCACTAATACAAATGGTAGGCTGTTGCAGAAATTTACCCTGTAGCATCCCTGATATGTGGTCATCTGTTGAAACCCCTTTCATTGATGGAGAGTGCACTGAATTCACAAAATAGACCATTACATTTTGAGATAACTCTAAGTCCTTAAAATTTTCTTTTTGTATTAAATAAAAATCCATCTCCCTATAACTTTGATCCATCATTATTAGTTCTACTCTATGAGGCCAAGCAGAATAAATCTCATCATTCTTCCATGCACCAGTCATACACATATTTGAAAATACCAATTGTGATCCATCCAACCCTATCCCATCAAGCTTTCTTTTCTCCAGAATTGGCCTCCTTGCTTTCTTTAACTTTTACCTAAATGAGTTTGTTTGTCAACGTCATTTTTAAAGAAAAGTGCCCAGAAGGAAACAATATCTACCAACTGACTTCTGTCCACCTGAGAGTATAGTTAGACTATAATTGCCTATGTTCTAGACACCGGGTCTTTATTAATGCAGCTGAAGATTGTATTTCCTTTTGTTGGCAGCCATATTAAGCTCAGTGTTGACTCACACTGAACTTACACTCAACCAAGATTCACAGTCATTTTCCAAAGAAGTTGCCGTAAACTGAGCCTCCCCCATTATGTACCTTGAAAGTTAGTTATTTTTCCACCTCAAGGTCAGATTTGTAGTCATCTCTGTCAAATTTCCACTTGTTGAGCCTGGTTTCCTATCTTTGGAGATCATTTGAAAGATGATTCAGTCACTCTGGGGAAGAGCTATTCCATCCCTCTTTGGGCTTCATCCTACAAAGGAAACTATCAAAGTCTTCATCAAAATCATTGATAAAAATGGCAAATCAGGCAGGACCAAGGACAGAGCTCTGTGCCACATTATCGGAGAACTCTTTAGGGAACTTAGATCATTTAATAACCTGGCAACCCGTCATCTTCTTCTCTTCCTTCCTCATTCTCTTTTCTTCCTTTTTGTCACCTCTCCCACAAGATTGCTTGTCAAATGCTTTGCTGGAATCCAAATATAATATCAAGAGGAATCTCCCGACGTAACAGTTTAGTTACTATTTCATAAAAAGACACAGAGAATGTAAGTTCCTTGAGAACAAAAGTGATTTTGCATTTATCTTTGCATTCCCAGAACATAGCAATATCATACTAGATGCTTTAAAAATTCTTACTTACTCACATAAAAACCAGTTTAATTTAGCAGGTGTCATTAATAAGCCATCCTCACTGGCCCTAGAGATTGCTGTTTCCATTTTTTTTTTTTGCATGTAGTTGGTGTCATTGGGTTTATTGAACAGTATACTACACTGTTTCCATTTTTAAGTGCTCATCAATCAGTCAGTAAATAAACTACTCATCTAGCTGTCCGTTCCAAATTTTGGTGGTGATTGTGTATGAGAACAACATACAACCCTTTCTGGAATCCATCTTTTCAATCTGTTGATACGTGGGGCACAATTTGCCCCTTTGGCTTGTCTCACATTCTTTCTGGGTCCTCAATGACTACATTGAGCACAACTGAGTGATCATGTGCCTACATTCTTTTAGTATCCTGGAAATGGATCCTTCTGTATCAGGAGACTTAAACTCATTGAAAGCAACCAGGTGTTACCTTACTATCTACTCATTAATTTCAGTTCTCACTTCATTTCACTCCCATCAAAACTGTGCTACTCACAAGTCCTTGAAATTGATGTCTTATTTCCCACTGCCATTTCTTTGTACTGGCTGTACCCCATGCCTGGAAGTCACTTTCTCCTCACCTACACCTCCTGGTATTCTTATCTTTGAACTTTTTGATCCAATGACAGTGTCCTCCTTGCTATTCCTTAAATGTGATACTCCAACTTGGGGCATTTTTTTCTGTCTGTCTCCTTCCTAGAGTACTCTCTGCCCTCCTCTCCACTTCTGGCTTCCTTCAGGTTGCAATTAAATACCATCCTCTATAAGAATCCTTTCCTAATTCCTCCTAATTCCATTGCTTTCTCTTTTATTTACTATATATAGCTTGTTTGTCCATATTTACTTGCTTATTTTAAGTATTATCTCTCTTCTCAAGGCATCTTATATTCATTTACCTTATTAGATTTATCCCAGAGTGGAATGGGCTGCCTCAGGAAGCAATTGGGCTCCTCTTTACTTTGAGAAGAGCTTCAAATGAAGACCAGATGAACACATCTCCTTTGTTCTTGTGGGGCTTGTTTTCTGGGTATAGCTTAGATCAATCAGTCACTAAAGTCCTTCCCAGTGCTGAAATTCTATGCTTTTGTGACTTGTTTCCATGTGATTTGCTTCTAATAAAATATGCACTGTTTTATTGTGTTTTGGTTAGGTGGTTTGATGGTCTAGAGGATAGAGCATTGGACTTAGAGTCAGGAAGATCTGACTTTGAATCTGGCCTCAGGCATTTTCTAGTTGGGTGACACCAAACAAGTCACTTCATCTTTGTAAGCCTCAGCTTCGTCATCAATAAAATGGGGTAATAATAGTGTGAGAACCAGATGAACTAGCATTTGTAAAATGTTTTGCAAACTTAAAAGTACCATAGAAATGCTAGCCCATGTTGGTTGTTTTGTTTGTCCTTTGTAGACTCTGCCTGGCACAGTGTCTTGCACATAGACACATATTTTTAGAATTGAATTAGATTAATAATGTTTGTTCCAAATGAAAAGAATAGAAGACAATTTCTCTTGGTAAAGAAGATAGAACTCAAATTGAGGTTGAGTCATGCTGTGTTCTCTCTGTTGTCTGTTAAAATGTCATCAGCTGACCTTGCTTCCCAGAGAAGACTCAGTTTGAAGAAACCTTGGCAATCATTTGGTCCAACCCTTTCATTTTACAGATGTAGAAAGGAAATCCAAGGCCAGTTTGTATTTTCCCAGGATCATAAAAGTAGCAGAGTTTGAGTTTGACTAGAGGTCCAAATCGAAGTCTTTTAGCACTCTCATATACTGAGGATGGTGGTAACCTCAATAGAACTGATAAAGTTTGGAAAATGGATAAATTCAGGGAGAAATATAATGAGCTCCATTTTAAATACATTGGATTCTAGCTGCCTACGGGCTATTCAAGTAGAAGTGCCCAAGAAACAGTTGAGAATTTGGGATTATAACTCAAGAGAGTACAGCTATATATAGAAGCATAGGGATCATCAGAGAGATGGCAACTGCAGCCATGAGATGGAAGAGACTATATAGAAAAAAGAGAAGAGAGGCCAAGACAAAGGCTTACATACACCCACACTTAGTGGGTGAGTAGAAGATGATTCAACAAAAGAAACTGAGAAGGACTTATCAGAGAGGTAGGAGAAAAATCAATAGTTTCATAGAAGCTAAGGGAGGAAGAGACTTTAGGAGTAGAGAGTGGTCATTAGCTTCAAAAACTACTGACAGTTCAGTAAGGGTGAGTAGCAGAAAAGATGATGGAATTTAGTATTAGAGTTGTGAGAACCTTGGTAAGATCAAATGATGAAGTCAGAAACCCGAGTGCAAAGGGGTTGAGAAATTAGGAGGAAGGAGTTAAGGAATTTGAGGCAGTGAATATAGATGACTCTTTCTAGGTGTGTGAAGGAAATCACAGAAGAGAGACAGGAAAGATCAGAAGTAAACAAGTAGGTTGTGAACAAAAGGACAGATACTGATTGGCTCTTTGTCACTGAGTACTAGACAATTACCCTGCTCTAATCATCTCATACAGATGTGTATTCACACATTGTGCAACACCCAAGATTCACCTTATTACCCCTCCCATTTCAAATATTTAACTATGAACTGTGACCTACTTTTATGTCCATTCTATATGTATTCCAAATGAGAAATTCATCATCAGTGTCATCATTTTTGTGCTCATTGTCTTTTTTATGAACATCGCCATCCTCCTCAAAATCAGAATCACAGTCATCTCCATTATCTTCATCACTATTCTCTTTCTCCTCAACATAACTCCTATTTAAATAAGATTTTAAGGTTTGTGGGTTCCTTTATATGTATTAAGAGATTCACAAGAACTACACAGGACAGATAGTGAAGGCATTATTATCCCCATTTTACAGATGAGGAAACCAAGATGCCTAACAATTCTAATTGGCAATGTGCAATACTGAACTTTACTAGTATGCTGATTGCTGTTTCAGAGACAGTAGGTTTTAGCAGGCTTAAGTGCACCAGCAAGGGGGAGGGGCAAATCTGAGCAAACTCAGATTTGACAAGTTCAAGTGCTCCCATAAACCCTTCTGTTCCCAGTAAGTGGGATTTACATCTTGATTCAGGAAAGCTCTTTAGCAACTGACATCCTGAGCCTGATTGGAGCTTTGAGATGGCAGAGAATACTACCAAGAGTTTTGGATTAGAAAGGAAGGCTTTGATTTAGCCTTGAGTTGGATGATTAGCTTCTTAATTTGTGATGGGGGTGAAGAGTGGTGGAGGAGATTAGTCTCTGGAATTGGAACTTAACTGTATTTAAATTCTTTTTCAATTTTTAAAGACATTTTTATTTAAAGTTTTGAGTTCCAAATTCTATCCCTCCCTCCTTCTTCTCCTCCCCACTCCCTGAGATGGTAAGCAATCAGATACAGGTTATACATGTGTAATTATGTAAATCATTTCCATAGAAGTCATGTTATACAAGATGACTCAAATAAAAGAAAAAAATGAAAGAAAGTGAACACTAGCAGGCTTCAGTTTGTTTACAATCAATGTCAGTTCTTTCTCTGGAGGTAGATAGTGTGCTTCACCATTAGTCCTTTGGGATTGTCTTGGATCGTTATATTGCTGAGTCATTCACAGTTCTTCACCAAACAATATTGCTTTTACTGTGTACAGTGTTCTCCTGGTTCTATTCACTTCATGCATCAGTTCATGGAAGTCTTTCCAGGTTTCCCTGAAATCATCCTGCTTGTCATTTCTTATAGCACAATAATATTCCATTACAATCGTTTATCACAGTTTGTTTAGCCATTCTCCAAATGATGGGCATCCCTTTGATTTCCAATTTTTGGCCACCACAAAAAGCTACTATAAACATTTTTGTATAAATCCTCTTTTTGTGGATGTCTTTGGCATACACTAGATTACTATGATCCATTATAATAGCTTTTGCATGCTTCTTTTATGTGGGATAATTTACCCCATTCAATCTCCCTCTTCCTTCTTCCTCCAATGCAATTTTCTTACTCCTTCATTTTGTTGGAGGGTGGGGGTGGTATCACTCCATTAAAGTCATCTTCACACCCTCTGTCTACATATACTCCTTATAAATGTTCTTATAGTAATAAGGTTGTTAAAAGTTACAAATATCTTGCCGTATAGAAATATAAACAGTTTAACCTTATTGAATTTCTTATGTTTTATCTTTCTTTTTTCTTTTTCACTTTTTTTATGTTTCCCTTGAGTCTTATATTTGGAGGGCAAATTGTCTTATGCTGCTCTGGTCTTTTAAGGAGAAATGCTTGAAAGTCTTCTATTTTGTTAAATGTCCATCCTCCTCCCCAGCTCCCAAAAGATTATATTCAATTTAGGGTTTGGGTTAGAACAAATGCTTTTATTAAGGGGATTTGTTCTGCGAAGTTTGGATTCAGTCAAAGGAGACACTAGAAGACTCAGAGGGTCACATATGGCCTTTAGGCCACAGGTTCCCCACCCCTAGTTTGGAAGAATTGAAATTTTTACAAGATTGTCTTTAAATATATGACATCTCCTAAGGTGCTAAAGGTAAAGACATTGAAGTAACCCAGAATCCCAGGACAGGAAGAGACCTCAGAGGCCACCTCGACCTATCTTTTCTCACTAAGAAATGCCTGCATGACATAGGAGACAAATAAATCCTCCAGTGATGGAAATCTAATTTTCTCTTAAGGCACTCCATTCCACTTCTGGACATTTTTGTACATATGGGTACTTTGGGAGTATATACTTAGTGTATATTGGGTTCTTGTTGTCCACATATGTCTCTCTCACACAGTTATGTAGAGATGAAGATGTGGTTAGAAGAGAGTTCTTTGCAAAAACTTAGCTTATTCACTTCTCTTATTTTCATTAATGTTTCCTCAGTGCATGCACAGACCATTCTCATAAAGAATCTACAGTCATCCCTTCTACATTGTGACTTTCCCCATCACAGTTTTGATATATAGCAGGTCAGCATAAGAAATTAAATGGGCATTTTAGGGGAGTTTTGCAGAAGTTGCAGGCAACACAGAAAGACTAGCAGATGACACAGAAAAAGTTTGAAAACTCAGAAATACATAAAATATATGTATGGTATTGTAGAATATCAACGTATTTTACTTTTTAAATACATAATAATTCAAACTTCTTCTCTGGTATGAAGGGAGGGCCAAAAGATTTTATGTGGATTTTTCAGATCACAGGGCTGGCCCCCTATCTTTTCCCCCCAGTGTGGAAGTGATAGCATATATCAATGAGGAGTTAGGCATGTGGATTGCAGCTGTTTAGTGACTTAATTCTTTTAACTCAGGTGAAGGCAGAGTTATACAATGCCCAAAGAAGAAATCACTATTTGTATATTTAGGGTTGGAGTGATTTTTTTTTCTATTCTTTTATGATCTTTCCACAGTTGAGATTTATTGAAAATTGATCTGAGTACTTTTATAATTGTAACACTTTCAAAATGGATTGCTAATTTTATTTCCTTAAGTACTATTTCCATACTCTCATATAGCACTAATATATCAATATCTTCACTTTTATCCATTTTCAGTTTTTTCAAAATCAATCGTTTAAAAAACCTTGAAGTGGTTGAAATGGGATGCAGTGCTTTCTTGTCTTTATTCTTCTATTTTGTTGCCAATCACTTTTGATCTGCTTAATCAATGTTCCCATCACATGCAGATTTCCTAAATAATTCCCCTCTCAATCTCCAATTGCTGCTTGCCTGTGTGACCTTGACAAGACATGTCCCCTCTCAGAAATTCAGTTTCCTCCAATGTGAAATGAGAGATTCAAACTAGATGATCTCTTAGGTTCTTTCCAGCTCTAAATACCCAGGTCCAGCTATAACCAGTAGTCCCCAAGTTTTCTGAAATCTATCTCTTCATCTCTTGCATCAGTTCCTTTCTGTCCATTAATGCAGTTGCTACCTCCCCTAGTTCAGACTTTTGTCATTTCTCACCTAGTTTTTTGTAGCAGCCTCCTAATTGGACTCATAGAATCCAGTATTTTCCGTCTTCAATTCATCCTCTACACAACTGTCAAAATAATCATCCTTAGTTGTAAATCCAGCTTCTGTGGCTCCCTATTGCCTTAAAATCAAATACAAACTCCTCTGCTTTCCAGCCTACCTTTCCAGGCTTATTTTATGCTGCTCCTCTGTCACTCTCCCAGACAAAATAGCTAACTCCTTTCTTTAAGCTCCACATGCCATCCGCTGTTTCTATGACTTCGTATATACCAGTCCTCCATTCCTGTAACACCCTTGCTCCTCACCTCAGCTTCTGTGGAATCCTGACTTTCCTCAAGGCTCAGCTCAGATGTCACTGCCAGCAGGAAACTTTTCCTTCTCCTTCCCATTGGTAGTGTTCTTTCACCCTCCTCAAGTCATTATGTCCATAGTGATTTATTTACATATCATAGCCTCCAAGTAGAGCATAAGCTTCCTGAGGGCAGGGGCTTTCCTGTTTTTTTTTGTTCTCCATGCGTCGCTGAGTACTTCAGAAATGTTTAAATGCTTGTTGGATTGGATCAATACCCAAGGAATTATAACAGTGTCTCCAAAACTGATGTCCTTCTTTGTTCTTCTACAAGTAGAGAGGGAGAAAGCACATATGAACAATTTGTCATTAGCACCTAGAATGCCTGAAGTGAATTTCACCTACTGTGAAACTTGAAGGAATTCCTCCTCTGTCAGACCTCTCCCCACCACCCTGCTAGAGAAGGGAAGGGAAGTAGGAAGGTAGATGGGATAAGTAGGAAGGTAAGTGGATAGGTAGAAAGGTAGACAGGTAGACTATTCCAATGGGTTTTGTCCTCAGGTAACTGTATGGACATCCAAGGTGGAGCACTCTGTCATCTTTACTCTGCTGAAAACCTTTAGACAACTGATTTACAAATGGCTTTGCCTTGTTTCACTCAGGACATCCAGTAGATTCACCTGGATATGGGGGAAAATAATTCTCTATTGAATTGGAATCTCTGAAGGGGAAAAAGTTCAGTGAAAATGTGAAAGTGCTTTTGAAAGGCTGTTCATGCCAAGCGTCTCTTAAGGCCTTTCTGGCAATTGTAGCTCAGGGGAAACCTGCAATGGTGGGAGTGAGGAAGAGGACTTGAAGACAGCCCTTTCATGGTCCCTTCCCCTTCCCACTCACAGGCTCCTAGAGAGGTGCTTTGACTGGAGAAGGAGGTTGGAGACTCACTGAAAAGATCAAGAAAAACTCAAGATGAGGTCATGGAGGCCACACACACACACACACACACACACACACACACACACACAGGACTTGGGATTCGAAGTCGTTTGAGGTTCCACAAAGCATTCTGAAAGAGCTGGAGGTCTCATTGTATTGGTTCTAACTTTGGTGACCTTTGAGAGAGCAGATGTAGTTGCTGGTGGCTTCCCAGCATGGGAAGAAGAAAGATGGAATTCAAGAATTTCTCAATCACCTTTCTGAGCTGAGCTGAGTAACTGAAGGCAGCAGTCATTAAGAAACCGGGACTCCTACTGATAAGGTCAGAGACCCTGGTGGATCTTGGGTGGCCGATCCCCTGCTGGATTTGGGCTTCTGGTGCTCATCAGACTGATTTCTTCTAGATTTCTCTTGACTTCACAGGCAACATGATCTAGCGACAGTTGGCTGAGACCTTCCAAAAAGGTTCTCTGGGAGGGGATGAATGAGAGCTCATTGGTGCAGAGAGTCCCTATAGATGAGGACCACTGTACCAATGCAAACCTCCATCTTCATTAATTCTGTGGTCACATAAATGCCAAGCACTGTGAAAGATGCCAGGGTCAGGAGTTTTGGGAGCAATTGTCAGGTCACTGGGTTGTTCTGGAAGTCTTGCTGCTTGGGCCACCCTTGAAGGAACCTCAGTAATGTTCGGCAAATGAACTATGGACTTCCATGCTTTGACTTCTAACAAGCTGATTTATTTGGAGATTGGAACAAACTGAAAAGTCTCAAAGACTAGGCTAGAATGTGGCTTTTCTTTCTTGCATATATTATATCCAGACAACCTGTTCAGGGAAGGGGGCCTCACCCATCGCAAGTTTTCACATCGTTTAAGGAAGACAATTCTAAAGAAGTCCCCTTTTCTCCATTCCGTAAATTCCAAGCTTGTGCTGTCTGAATTCCATCTCCTGATCTGGGGGTTCACTAACTGTATGTGCTGCATTGACATGCTTCTTACTCCCCACAGATGTTTATAGAATTAGATACTGGCAGTTCTCTGAAGCTGGTTATGATCTTGCTGGGCACCAAATGTACCTAATTTCATGCTGAGCAGAGTGTGAGAGCACCAAGTTCATCATGGCTCTTATTGGTAACTTTCCTTTTTTCTACTCATAGAATCTCATTCACTCTGTGTGTGTCTCTTTCTGTGTGTAGCTCTTCCCTCAATCCATCCTATGAATGAATAAATGTTTATTAATCGCTTGCCACAAACCAGGTCAAGTGCTAGATTCTGGTGACATAAACACAAAGGAGTCTCTGGTTGCCCACAAAGACCTTACGTTCTACTATGGGAAGACAACACCTATACGGAAAAAGTGGCCAGAGGAGATGTCTTAAAATGAGTGAACAAAGTGACATTTTTTGCTTTGTCCAGTGACCCTGGATAAGTCACTTTACCTCTGTTTGCCTCAGTTTCTATATCTGTAAAATGGGGATAATAATAGCACCCCTCTCCCAGGATTGTTGTGTGGATTAAATGAGATAATAATTGTAAAGTACTTAGCACAAAACGTGGTAAGTGTCATATAAATGTGAGTTGATATCATAGTCATATCATTGGATTGGGCATTCCTTGAGGGCAGAGAACTGTCTTTTTCTTTTCTTTTTGAGTTTTAAATTTTCTCCCCATCTCTCCCCTCCCCCCACCCCAAGACACTGTACATTCTGATTACCCTTTCCCCCAATCTGCCCTCCCTTCTATCACACTCCTCCCTTCCTTTATCCCCATCTCCTCTATTTTCTCTCTCTATTTCTCTCTCTCCTCTATTTAGGGCAAGATAGATTTCTAAACCCTATTACCTATCTTTCTTATTTCCCAGTTGCATGTAAAAACAATTTTTAATATTCATTTTTAAAACTTTGAGTTCCAACTTCTCTCCCTTCCTCCCTCCCCCATCCCCAATGAGAAGGCAAGCAATTCAATATAGGTTATACATGTGCAGTTATGTAGAAGACATCCATAAAAGTCATATTGTGAAAGACTAACTATATTTCCTTCCATCCTATCCTGCCCCCCATTTATTCGATTCTCTCTTTTGACCTTGTCCCTCCCCAAATGTGTTTACTTCTAATTACCCTCTCCTTCCACTTGCCCTCCCTTCTATCATCTCCCCACATCGCACTTATCCCCTTCCCCCCTACTTTTCTGTTGTGTAAAATAGATTTTCATACCAAATTGAGCATATGTGTTATTCCCTCCTTAAGCCAAATGTGATGAGAGTAAGCTTTACTTTTCCCTCTCTCACCTCCTCCTTTTTCCCTCCATTGAAAAAGCTTTTTTTGCCTCCTTTTTAAAAATTAAATTATTTTATTTGTTTTCAGTGTTTGATAATCACTTCCATATGTCTTAGATTTTTTCCTTCCCGCCCCCAACCTCCCTAAGATGGCATATAATGTTGTATAGGTCCTGAATAGGTTGTATATTCCCATTAAATACATGTTGGATAGAAGAATTAAAATGAATTGAGAAACCACAAAACAAAACATAATACAAAAAAAAAATGATCTGGTTCTATCTGCAATACAATTCGACAGTTCTTTCTCTGGATGTGGAAGGCATTTTGCCTCAAGAATCCACTGGAAATTTTTTAAGTACATGCATTTCAATGAAGTACTAAGTCTACCAGAAAAATTTCTTGGGCACTGTGGTTGCTGCTGTGTACAAAGTTCTCCTTGTGCTGCTCCTTTCACTTAGCATCAGTTCATGTAAGTTTTTTTAGGCTTCTCTGACGTCTTCCTGTTCATCGTTTCTCATAGTGCAATAGTATTCCATTATATTCATATACCACAATTTATTCAGTCATTACCCAATTTATGGGCATCCCCTTGGCTCCAGTTTTTTTTTTTTTTTGCTATCACAAAGGGAGCTGCTATAAATGACTTTATACATGTGGGACCTTTTCCCATTTCTATGATCTTGTTGGGATAGAGTCCCAGAAATGATACTGCTGGGTCAAAGGGTATGAATATTTTTGTAGCCCTTTGGGGATAGTTCCAAATTACTCTCCAGAATGGTTGGATCAGCTCACAGCTTCACCAGCAATGAATTAGTGTTCCAACTCTCCCACAGCTTTTCTAACATTTATCATCTTCCAGTTTTATCATGTTAACCACTCTTATATGTGTGATGTGGTAACTCAGGGTTGTTTTGATTTTCATCTCTTTAATCAATAGTGATTTAGAGCATTTTTTCATATGATTATAGATAGCTTTAATTCCTTTTTTTTTGCTTTTGCTTCATTTTTAAAAATTTATTTATTTATTTTAAATTTTCAGCATTCATTTCCAAAAAAAATTGAGTTCCATATTTTCTCCCCATCTCTCCCTTCCCCCTCAAAACACCATGCATTCTGATTGCCCCTTACACCAATGTGCCCTCCCTTCTAACACCCCTTCCCTTCGGTTATCCTCATTGTCTCTCTTGTCCTGTAGGGCAAGATAAATTTCTATACCCTATTACCTGTATTTCTTATTTCCCAGTTGTATATAAAAACAATTCTCAACATTTGTTCCTAAAACCTTGAGTTCCAACTTTTCTTCCTTCCTCCCTCTCCACCCATCCCCACTGAGAAGGCAAGCAATTCAGTATAGTCTATATATGTGTGGTTTTGCTAATGAGTTCATAATAGTTATGTTGAGTAAGACTAACTGTATTTGCCTCCATCCTAAACTGCCCCAACTTATTCTATTCTCTTTTGACCTTGTCCCTGCCCAATAGTATTTACTTCTAATTGCTCCCTCCTCCCACTTTCCCTCCCTTCCATCATCCCCCCCGACCCTGCTTATCCCCTTCTTCCCTACTTTCCTGTAGTGAAAGATAGATTTTCACATGAAATTGAGAGTGCATGTTATTCCTTCCTTGAGCCAAATATGATGAGAGTAAGCTTCACTTTTTCTCTCTCACTTCCCCCCTTTTCCCCTCCATTGAAAAAGTTTTTTCTTGCCTCTTCTATGAGATAATTTGCCCCATTCCATTTCTTCCTTTGTCCTCCCAATATATTCCTCTCTCACCCCTTAATTTTATTTTATCCCTTCCTAGTCTACTCATGCTGTGCTCTCTCTCTCTCTCTCTCTCTGTGTGTGTGTGTGTGTGTGTGTGTGTGTGTGTAATTCATCCAACTATCCAGATACAAAGAAAAGTCTCAAGAGTTACAAATATTATCTTTCCATGTAGGAATGTAAACAGTTCAATTTTAGTAAGTCCCTTGTGGTTTCTCTTTCCTGTTTACCTTTTCATGCTTCTCTTGATTCTTGTGTTCAAAAGTCAAATTTTGTTTTCAGTTCTGGTCTTTTCATCAAGAATGCTTGAAAGTCCTCTGTTTCACTGAATGACCATTTTTTCCCCCTGAAGTCATATACTGTTTTCCTGGGTAGGTGATTCTTGGCTTTAATTCTAGTTCCTTTGACTTCTGGAATATCATATTCCAAGCCCTTCAATCCCTTAATGTAGAAGCTGCTAGATCTTGTGTTATGCTGACTATATTTCCACAATACTTGAATTGTTTCTTTATGGCTGCTTGCAATATTTTCTTCTTGACCTGGGAACTCTGGAATTTGGCCACAATATTCCTAGGAGTTTTTCTTTTTGGATCTCTTTCGGGAAGTGACTGGTGGATTCTTTCAATATTTATTTTGGACTCTGGTTCTAGAATATCAGGGCAGTTTTCCTTGATAATTTCATGAAAGATGAAGTCTAGGTTCTTTCTTTGATCATGGCCTTCAGGTAATCCCATAATTTTCAGTTGTCTCTCCTGGATCTGTTTTTCAGGTCTATTGTTTTTCCAATGAGATTTCACATTGGCTTCCATTTTTTCCATTGTGTTGGTTTTATTTTGTAATTTCTTGGTTTCTCATAAAGTAATGGGCCTCCATCTGTTCCATTCTAATTTTTAAAGAACTGTTGTTTTCAGTGAGCTTTTGAGCCTCCTTTTCCATTTGGATAATTCTGTTTTTTAAAGCATTCTTCTCCTCATTGGCTTTTTGGACCTTTTCTGCCAATTGAGTTAGCCTATTTTTAAAGGTGTTATTTTCTTCCACATTTTTGGGTCCCCTTTAGCAAGCTATTGACTTACTTTTCATGATTTTCTTGCATTGCTCTCACTTCTCTTTCCAATTTTTCTTCCACCTCTCTTACCTGATTTTCAAAATCTTTTTTGAGCTCTTCCTTGGCCTGGGACCATTGCATATTTATTTTGGAGGCCTTGCATGCAAAAGCCTTGAGTTTTATGTTTTCCCCTGATGGTAAACATTGTTCTTCCTCATCTTAAAGGATGGGAGAGAATTCCTGTTCACCAAAAAAGTAACCTTCTATAGTCTTATTTTTTCCCCTTTTTTGGGAACTTTCCTAACCAGTTACTTTACTTTTGTGTCCTTTGTCAAGAGTAGGGTATACTTTGAGGACCTGTAAGATCTCATTTCCTCCAAGGTGACACAGTCAAGGGAGCTGAGTTAACTCCCTCGCTGGACTGGAGACTGAGGTTCAGATAAGCTGATGAATTCCTCCAGGAGCTTTAGATTGAGACGGGGACACCATTCAGGGCTGAGATTCTGATCAGTTCCTCAATTCCCCCAGGGGCTTTGTCCAACAAGGGATACTGACTGCTGCCTGAGGACCACCTTAGGTGCAGCTGCAGCCCACTGTCACCACCACCACCTGCCTGGGGCTGGGGCTGGGGAGGATCCTGCTCCCTTGTCACCAAGGTGAAAACACCCTGTCACTTACTTTTGAAACTGCCTTTCGCTCCTGTGGGTTGAAGGATCTGTGAACCATAGCTGCTGCCACCAAGGCCTGCTCTGGTCCTCCTCCCAGCACTGCATGGCGAAGGTTGGTCTGGGCTCCATTCTGCATCCTCTGGTGCAACAGACTTTTCACATTGACCTTCCAGGTCACCCTGGGCTAGAAATCTCCTCCACTCCATCATTCTGTGGTTTCTGCTGCTCTACAATTTGTTGAGAGTCTTTCCTTACAGATATTTTATGGATTGTGGGGAAAGAGCTAGAGTATGTGTGACTTTCTACTCCACCATCTTGACTCTGCCCCCATTTTCTTTTTTGCCTCTTTTATGAGAGATAATTTGCCCCATTCAATTTCTCCTTTCTCCTCCCAATATATTCATCTCTCACACCTTAATTTTATTTTTTTAAATATAATTTCTTCCTATTCAACTCTCCCTGTGCTCTCTGTCTATATGTATATAATCCCTCCAACTACACAAATACTAAGAAAAGTCTCATGAGTTACCAATATTATCTTTCCATGTATGAATGTAAACAGTTCAACTTTAGTAACTCCCTTGTGGTTTCTCTTTCCTGTTTACCTTTTCATGGTTCTCTTGATTCTTGTGTTTGAAAGTCAGATTTTCTTTTCAGCTCTGACTTTTTCATCAAGAATGCTTTAAAGTCTTCTATTTCATTGAATGACCACTTTTGCCCCTGAAGTCTTATACTCCTTTTTGCTGGATAGATGATTCTTGGCTTTAATTCTAATTCCTTTGACTTCTGGAATATCATATTCCAAGTCCTTCAATTCCTTTATGTAGAAACTGCTAGATTTTGTTATCCTGATTGTATTTCCACAATACTTGAATTGTTTCTTTCTGGCTGCTTGCAATATTTTCTCCTTGACCTGGGAACTCTAGAATTTGGAGGTGATTGGTGGATTTTTTCAATATTTATTTTGCCATCTAGTTCTAGAATATCAGAGCAGTTTTCCTTGATAATTTCATGAAAAATAGTGTCTAGGCTCTTTTTTTTTTGATCATGGCTTTCAGGTAGTCCCATAATTTTTAAATTGTCTCTCCTGGATCTATTTTCTAGGTCTGTTTTTTTTCCAGTGAGGTATTTCACATTGCCTGCTATCGTTTCATTCCTTTGGTTTTGTTTCACAATTTCACAATTTCTTTGTTTCACAATGACTTTCATAAAGTCATTAGCTTTCATCTGCTCCATTCTAATCTGTAAGTGGCTGTTTTCTTCAGTGAGCTTTTGAATCTCCTTTTTCATCTGGCCAATTCTGTTTTCCAGGGCATTTTTCTCCTTTTTGGCTTTTTGGATCTCTTTTGCCATTTGAGTTAGTCTATTTGTTAAAGTGTTATTTTCTTCAGTATTCAGTATTAGGGGGGGGGGGTCTCCTTTAGCAAGCAGTTGACTTGTTTTTCATGATTTTCTTGATCCACTCTCATTTCTCTTCCCAGTTTTTGCTCTACTTCTCTTACTTGATTTTCAAAATTCTCTTTGAGCTCTTCCATGGTCTGAGACCAATTCATATTTTTCTTGGAGGCTTTGGATGGCGGACCTTTGATTTTGCTTTCTTCTGTTTGCATGCTTTGATCTTCCTTGTCTTAAAAGTAAGATTCTACTGTCTGATTCTTTTTCTGGTTTTGCTCATCTCCCCAGCCATTTACTTGACTTTTGAGCTCTTTGTCAAGATAGTTCTCTGCTTCCAGTGGGGGTGGGGGTTGTACTGTCAATTGCTTAATCCTCCCACAATCTGTTGGCCTAGAGCTCCAGAAACAGTGACTTTAACTACCCCTGTTGCTGCTATGGCTGCCAGGGGTTCCTCTTCACTCTCCACTTTCTGTCACCCTGGGGTTAGGGCCAGACCACTCCACTCTCCTGCGCTGGTCCCACAGGCTTTTTCCACTGACCTCCCTTTTTCCTCAGTGTTTTGGGGTGATGGAGTCTGGAAACCACCACAGATGTGAGCGTTTCAATCCCCCCAAGGCCTGCTCAGGTCCCCTCAGTGCACACGTGGCCCACACTGGACTATGCTCTGCTCCCAGAATGGTGCAATAGGCACTTCCCTGGTGACCTTCCAGACTGCTCTGGACTTGAGATTTGCTTTACTTCATCTTTCTGTGGGTTCTGCAGCTCCAGAATTTGTTTAGAGCCATTTTCTTTTTACAAGTATTTGGGCTGGACTTGGCAGGAGCACTCTAGAAAGTCCATGCTGTTCTCCACCATCTTAACTCTGCCCTTTCCTTTTCTTTTTGGTATGTTCAACATTTAGCACAGTGCCTGGCATATAGAAACTTAATAAAAGTTGGCTGGCTGGCTGAGCCAGGGAAGGGTGAATTGAGAAATTGAAGTCATTTTGACTTTTCTTAATATTCCAGAAGGTGGACTTAGTGAGTTTCAAATTACAATCATTTTTAGAAAATTTCCCAGAGTGGCACTGAGTATGTCTTCAATCTTTCTGTTATCCCTTTGCTTCCACCAACTCATGACTACCCTGAGTGATGGACAGAGATTGGCACCTACATTTGGCCTTTGTAGTTTGCATTTACCTGAATTCACACCTTTTGTGAGTGGCTCCTGGCTTCTCTATGCAATAACCTGCTGCCCGCTGATGAGTCATGGACTATCAGAGTCTCACAAGAATTCAAGACAGGGGTGAACCAAAGGCCAATGAAGAGGTCCATGGTGAGCACGAGGAGGCTTTAACTCATTGCTACACCATGACAGTGCAGGGGGGGGGGGGTGCATTTTCCATGGGCAGAGACTGACAAAGAAACTAGAGTGGTTGCATGATGAAAATTAGGGGAAACTGATAGCTACCCATTCCTTGGTGCCATCTTTCCAGAATCATTGGAGGCCTCTCCATGGGGGCTTGATGGTGGGGATGCCTGAGCAAGAGGCACACTAGATGGATAGGCTGAGATTTGCGTGTCTGGAGGCAGTGGAAATGTGGATGAGATCACCAATCCATCCAGGTATCTAGTTTCATTCCTTTGTTATTCATTTGCTGAAGAAATCTGGGGAGTAGGAAAGAGTGATAAAAAGAAGTCTGGGCAGACTGGTGAGAGAATAGTGCCTAGAGATGATGCCTGGGGCTGGGGGGGCTCTGGTGAGTTTTCTCTCTGCAACTATTTCAATTGAAAAGAGATTTCAAGCTAAGAAAGAGACTCTGAGTCTGTTCTCCATTCTGCTCTAAGCAGCCTGAGGACACTTCTCCTTGGGAATCCCAACACAGTGTGGAAGGAGAAGGAGACAACAAAGATCAGGTGCAAAGTGGATAGAAAGCCATGAGAATCATAAGGGTTCATCAATAGGGTGGCAAAACTTAGGGTTGCTTAGCAGTAGGTCAGGTGACTGCATTGGGGTTCTAGAGTGCTGAGAGGCTAAGCAAATGGTTAAGACCTAGAGGCAATAATGGGGAGGCTACTTAGAGTTGGTTACTCTGATCTCATCCAAGCCCTGTGAGTAATGGAGCATTGTCTCTGGCCCCAGTCTGTCCCATCTCACCTCATGTGAACTCTGCAGTTAACAGTTAACACCAGGCCTCTGGAAACACTCCCAACCCCCCAAGTTTGGGTCAGTAGATATAATTTCCCTGGGCCTCACAGGTTTGAGATCTTAAGATCACAGGAAGTAGGGATGAGTTTTAATTTCCCACACCCTCAAGCAAACCCCGTCTCAATCTTGTGTGTGTACGTGAATGTGTGTATGTGTGTGTGTGTGTGTGTGTGTGTGTGTGTGTGTATCTTTGTCCTTGTGTGGTGGAGCTGCAGGAGGATGAGTTGAGGGTGACTTTGTTTATTTCTCCTGTATATTAAAAAGAGGTGGGAAGAGATATGTTCATTTTCTTTAAGTGGTGGGGTATAGGAAGGGAAAGTATGGGGAGTGAATTTTTCAAGGTGTTTGGGGAGTGGAGAGTCAGAGAGGAAAAGGAGTTCTGTAGTTTTAGAGACCTCAGGGACCTCAGGGATTGGAGGAATCTGGGTGGAGTGTTGACAGGACTTAGAATTTCAAATGAGTTCAACTTGTCCTTCACTTTATAGATGAGCAAACTGAGGCATGGAATGATCAACTGGCTTGCCTGAGGTTACAGAGAGAATGAACTCAGCTGTGGATACAGAATTCTTTCCATTAGGTTACATTGCCTTGTTATAGGTCTGGGAGTGTGCTGGATAGAAGGAGCAAGACCCTTGCCTTGAGGCTGATTCTTCACAGGACTTTAGAACATGGGAGACTGAAGGGACATGATTTACTTTGTGCCTACTTAAGTCCACCCACCACTTTCATCATGGCATACCTGAGGAAGGAATCTCCAAGTACACCGCTAATTCTGTGAAACAGACATGGAGGTCACTCCATAGAAAATGACTTTATGCAAACAGGAAGCCCAGGAGGAGGCACATCTTCATTATTTAAAAAGAAAAATAAGCCAGTAGTAAATCAAAGCAGAGCATAGCTACCAAAAGGGTTAATTCTTGAGGGTTCAGAAATGCTCTTAGGGAATTAATGTCGAGGATCTAATGGCATATTGATAGTGGTGATGCATTTGAGCTCCATAAAAGCTTTTATACCTTGGATCTGTTTCAAGGGCAGAAATTTCAAGATGACTCATGGTCTTTCTCCATGCAGTTATAATCCTTCTCCCTACCCTCTTCCAAGTGAGGCTTTGCATTGTTCCTGAAAATTCAGATTTGTTTGAATATAGCTCTGTAAACTGTTGTGTTAGCAGCTATCTAGAGGTGATGAGTGGGTGGGACATTTCTCATAAATACAAATGATCACTGTGGGGAAAAAATGGCGCCCAACAAAGACAGGGGCCAGTCAGTATGAGAATCCAAGCAAACACCCAGCCTGCCTTCCAGCAAATATGACATCTGGAAAAGCTGAAGAGTCATCCAGGCATTACAAACATAAGAGATAAAGACAGGGAGCTGGCTCTTTGTTATCCTCAGGAGCCTGTGAGGGTTAGTCATGCCCAGTGCTGACATTTGGATCATAAAAGAGGTTGGATGCTCCAGGGCAACTTTCCTTTTCTGGTTAATACTGATCAATACAGAGAGCTTGTGCTTCCTCTGCCATGGAGAGGTGGGGGACTTGGGGGCTGGGGCAGAATTGCATCAGGGTTTGAGATGTGTGTGCTCATCAAGTTGGACAGAAGAGCCGTCATGGTAGATGACAGTCAAGGGATTTAGAACAACCTTGGAAAGTTGAACAAAGTGGTCAAAAATCAAAATGGGGGCAGGAAAGGCTTATTACAACTATTATGATGATGTCTTCGTCATAGATCAGTTCCTATCAGCCTTCCTCTACTTTTCAGAAGTCTGTGTATTCACTTCTTACTGAGGAGCTTTGATCATTATTTTAGTTTTGTGTACCATGATGTGTTTGTTTATTCCCATGGCAGTAGGTAACTACTTTCTTCTACGATAGAAGAGTCATACATAGTGGAGCCCAGCTGAGCATGGGCTCTTCAATTAAGAAACACATTTGGTATGACCTGGGGTATATACACAGTGGTGAACTGAACAGGGGAGAGGGTTTCTTTTATACTACAGACAAAATGAGGGGTCCCTTCCATCTCAAATTTTATGACACCCACATTTCTTAGAATGTTGTGCTAATGTGGAGTTGTATGATTCAGGAGAGATGACAAAAATGAGAACTCACAAGAAGGGGCAATGGGCAGAATTTGGAAAGAGAGAGATTTAGGATCAATATTAGGAAGAACTTACTACCAGTGAGAACTACCCCAAAGTTGACTGGGCTGCCTGAATGGTGGTGCACTCTCTATTCTTGGAGTTCTTCAAGAAAAGGTTGGCTATCCATCTGTAGAAAATTCTCTTTCAGTAATGGAGAGAACTAGATAGCACTGAAATCCCTTCCAACTCTAGACTTCTTTTTTATTATTGTTTTATTTTATTTTTTTCTTAGTTTTCAACATTCACTTTTATAAGATTTTGATTTCTGAATTTTTTTCTTCCTTCCTTCCATCTCCCCTCCCCAAGATGACATGCAGTCTAATATAGGCTATACTGTACAATCGTATTAAACATATTTCAAGAAAGAAGAATCAGAACAAAAGAGGAAAACATGAAAAAGAAAAAACAACAAAAGAGAAAATAGTATGTTTTGGTCTGCATTTAGACTCTCTAGTTCTTTTTTTGGGATGTAGATAGTATTTTCCATCATGAGTCTTTTGAAATTGTCTTGGGTCATTGTATCGCTGAGAAGAGCTAAGTTTATCAAAGTTGGTTATTATACCATGTTGCTGTTTCTGTATACAATGTTCTCTTGGTTCTGCTCACTTCACTCAGCATCAGTTCATACAAGTCTTTCCAGGTTTTTCTGAAATCTGCCTGCTCATTATTTCTTATAGAATAATAGTATTCCACTACATGCCACAACTTGTTCAGCCATTCCCCAACGGAGGTGCGTTCCCTCAATTTTCAATTTTTTTGCCATCATACAAAGAGCTGCTATAAATATTTTTTGTATATGTGAGTCCTATTCCATTTTTATGATCTCTTTTGAATACGGACTCACTTCTTACAGCACAATAATGTGTACTAAGATCTTTTCAGTTCTTCCCCAACTTAAGGATGCCCACTTTGTTTCCATTTCTTTGCTACAACAAAATCACTGCTATAAACCTTGTTAGTACAGGTCATTTTCCTCTGTCCTGGTGTGTGTCTCTCTCTCCCTTCTCTACCAAAGTCTACCAGTCTGTCCACTTTTACCAGTGTGGTTTCCAGACATGTTGCAGTGAAGTCACAGCCCCAGGTATAATAGTACAATCTGGGTATTTGGAGGTCAAGTCATAACTGGAAGCCTGCTGGCTCACAGGAGGCAGAACCAGATGCTTGCTAGCTCAAGAGAGGCTGGTGATGCTGGTTCCATGAATTCTCCTCAGCCTATTGAAAACTAGAGAAACATCCACTTTGTAAGCCTGAAGTCAAAGCTCTCTGGAGAGTTTTATTGAACATGTATTTATAGGGTTTTGAAAGCCTTTCTTTTCCCACTGCTTTCAGAATGTTCTGTGTGTTTGGTGCTGGGGGAAATTTGCTTCTTTATAGATACTTTTCTCAGATACTATTTGCATAGTAGCCCCTAGACATTATCAGAATGATGCCAGTCATTTCTGAGGACTGGAGGGGGAAATGGAAGAATTAGTAGGTGGGATGGGGAGAGAGAGAGGCAGGGTATAGCCATTCCCCAAGTCACCTCTAGATGCCTGGAGTTTCACAATCACAGTTATCAGGCTGCGCAATAGTAATAGCTAACATTAAATAGAACTTACTATGTGTCAGGCCCACATGCCTAGAGGTCAGGTGACTGAGAGATTATGAAGCAAGTATGGATGCCAGTTCATCACTTCACACCCTAAGTTTTGATTGGATTACTGATGGTGGATGAGTGAGGGGGCAGTACCCACATCTGGCACCCCACCCACCCCTCAGTGAACTCACCTACTCTGAGTTCTTCCCTTTCAAAGTTTCCCAGCACAGCATACCTGTCTTGGGGTCATCACTGATAGTTCCCACCTCACCTAGCTACTGGCTTGGATTTGCACCATCTTGGATGAGATGTGTACATAGCCTTTTACTTTGTGGCACCAAGTTGGGATTTTGAATAAAAGCACTTTTTGAAGTTCTTTTCTACCCCACATTCCAAGTTTCCCCTTCCCCATGATGGCAAAGCATTGGGGCTGGGATTTAAGAAGCTTTCGCATGTAACAGTACTTGGCACATAGTAAGTGTTTAATAGATACTTGATTAATTTGATCATATTCTAGTCCTTACTCTGCCAGAAACTAGCTTCCCTCTCTGAGACTCAGTTCCATCTGTATGGCATTTAGTCCTAAAAGTCCCCTTTAGCTCTAACCATTATGTTTTCATCTTACTTGACTGATCAAGTCACATTGCTGGACAAGCAGGAACCATCTCATCAATACTTTGTTTATCCTCCCAGGGCCTAGTTCAGTGTTCTGTCCACAGTAGGCATTTATTTATCTTGTTTAATGATAGTATCCACTACTCACCATGCAGCTTTGCTATGGTTGTTGTCCTTTCTGCTCAGAGAGGAACAAAATGGCTTCATTACATTGGGTCAAGACACAATGTGTCTGACTGTGGCTGATCAGACCAGTATGAGCCCAGAAAGTCCTACCATGGGTTGGGTATAAACGCTCCACAGGAATGTTTGGAGTGAAAATGTCTCTAAATTTACTATACACAAGCCAAAGGCACTCAATCAACCAGTCTATTAATGAACATTTATTAAATGCCTACTATGTACCAGGCACTGGATACACAAAGACAAAGCATGAAACAGCCATTACTGGTAATGAGCTTTTATTCTAACAAGATATGTCAAATATGGTGACACTTTCTTATTGACTTGTTTTCAAGAGATATGATGGAAGTGTTAAAAACCAGCTCGCTCAGGTTTCATTTTCAAAGCTTTCTATGTCTTTCTTCATCTATGCTCTCCCTATCCACTTCAGTGTATTAAAACCTAATTAACCAACTGCCACCATTACCAGAACTCTTTGTATAGTCCTTAAAAGAGAGAATTTGAATTGTTAAAAGAAGGAAACCAGCTTATTATGCTAGTGAACATTTGGGCCATGTTTTGCCTTGAGTTGTGACTCATAATTTGATGAGGATGTGCCTTTAATGGCTCAGATCACCAGGGAAATCACAGAACCGCTTACCTTGAACATAAATGCATTTCTAGCTTTCACCTTGTAGTTAATCTCCAACTCAATGTCCATTTGAAAGGAGACTGCTGGGATCATCGATTCCAGTTTGGAATGAATCTTAGGGGTCACCGAGTCCAAGCACCTTATTTGTAGGTGAGGAGACTGAGGCCCCAAAAGGCCAGCGACTTGTGCAAGGTTGAAAAGGTGGGTCATGTGAGAGCTCCAATTGGAATTCAGGTCCTGCTGTCTTCCCTCAATAAATTTCAGATTGTTTCTTGTTCATCCCATTTAGGAATTCTATCCCAAAGCTTGGAATTGCTAGTAGCAACATCTTTATTCTGGCAGGGTAGTTAGTGGCAAAGTCTGGACAGGTGGCTCAACCCTTTTACTAGAGTGAGGGCACCTTAGTGGAATGATTGGCAGACATTTAAATGACAATCTAAGAAGGAACAGTCTCAACATTCCCATGGGGATGTAGTCAGTTCGGTAATACAGTTTGCTAAGCTTATTTTAAGACTTATTTTAAGCTTTATTTTAAACACAAAATGTCTTTTTTTTTCTTTGTGAGTTAGGCTAGCATGGTTAAAAGAGTGCAGGACTTGGTGTCAGAAGTCTTGGATTCGAATCCTGAATCAGATATGAGAGAGCAGGCAAACTCCTCACCTCCCTGGCCCTCAGTTTGCTCATCTGCCAAAATGTTAAGAATATGTGATTTCATTGGTGCAGAAATTGCTATCACTAATTCTAATTGCAGCCTCTCCATGACTTAGTAGATATGTTTCAGAGAGTTGCCTAACTGTCCATGATGACATGACTTGCTCATAGTCTGCTGAAGTCTCTCCCCACTCTGCCTCACTCCCCTGCCTCTTTCTCCTTTCCTTCCCCACAATTCCTTCCTCTCCTCTTCTCTTTCTCCCCTTCCCTTCTCTCTCCTTTCCTTCTCTTTTTCTCTTTTCCCTCTCTCCTCATTTCTTCTCTACCCTTTCTCTCCTGTCTCCTTCCATCCCACTATGTTCCAGAAGAAGGGTCTGAATCTACTTCACCTAGAGTTCAAGTTCAATACCAGGTTTTCTCTTATTCCATTCTGCCTCTCTCCTCCTCTGTGAAAAGTGGTCCATGACTGCTGACTTTGCTTCTTGTAAAGGAACAGTTTGTAAACTAGCAAGGGCTTTATGAACGTAAGGATATGTTATAGTGCAAGGCTTTATTTCTATGAAAACCATCATTATACAAATGTTCTTAGTTCTATCACATGGCAGCCTTTTCTTTGGGACTGTGTTCATTCTGCTCGAGGGAAGGAGTCAGGCTGCATCCCTATAACACTCCAATGAGAGTGGGTAAGTGGTGCCTCTTATGATGACTTTACCACCACCAGCTGCTGCTGTGCCCACAGCATCTCACTCAACTGCCACTCTGATCTTTCTTGGGAAGGCCATCCCTGTGGTTTCTTCTGGATTCTTCCCCTACTTCCTCACTTGCAGCAGCATCACCAGTAGGTTGGGTGCCCACAAGACCTAAGCTGACTTCCTGCCTTCCTTGTGGGTACACTTTATGTATAAGCACCAGAATTATGGATGGCGTATCTCTTGAAGGCAGGATGAACAAGTAAGCCCAGGAGCACCAACACCAGATGTGAGGGCACACTAGAGAGTGGGCCCAAGAATGGCCCGTTCTGGGGACATCTTGGAATCTGGGGATCAGGATCAGTATAGAGTCCAGGTACCATAAATCAGAGGGGCACAGCAGCTCAAAACTAGGCAAGAAACCAGACAAAGAGATCATGCATGATTTAGTAGACACGAGAACTCAAAGATGAGGCAAGGCAATGGTCAAAATCTGGGCAGAGATGCAGGAGTTTTCAGTGTGAGTTTTTATGCCTCAAATGGGCAGCAAACTGGGTAAAATCCTGGAGTCAGGAAGACCTGAATTTAAATCTGATCTCAGATACTTACTAACTGTATGACCCAAGACAAGTCACTTAACCCTGTTTGCCTCTGTTTCCTCATTCAGTTGCCCAGCATGTGTAATATACAAGGTACAATGGCATTTCTGCAGAGTTTGTGTTTCCAAAGATTTTGGAAGTAACCATTTTTCTTCTGAGACTGGGAGGATGGTGCAATGGTTATTTTTATCTATATTTCACAGAATAAGCACCTCAGGATCAGAGGTTAAGTGATTTTGCCATGGCCACACAGCTGATTATTGGATTTGAACCTGGACCCTCTTGACTCTAGGTCCAGCTTTCTGCCCACTGTGCCACGCAATACATAAGAAACTGAAGATGGGGTGGGTTGGGTGTCAGGAAATGTGAGAAATGTACCCAAATCAGTCTGTTCAGGGAATTTTTATTTCCTTTGGGGAAAAATATATACAAATTTAAAATATAAACCAGTGGGAAGGTAGCTTGCTTTACAAAAAATGCATCCTGCAGGTATCTTTGTTGTTCGATGGTAGTATCATTAAATAAGCAAGTGTATACGAAACATGTTATAATTCTAGAGAAGAAACAACTATTGCTATTGGTGTCTGTATCTCATCACCTCAGTAAGGATCCCAGGTAAGCATTATAGGTAGACAGCAGAGATACAAGCTAGACTTTGGAAGCAGATCCAGGGCACAATCACCAACGAAATCTCTGGGACCTAGACCAAGTCTTGAATTATCAAGGAAATTTGCAATGTTCCAGGGGAGAAACCGCGAGTACAAGACCATCAGGGCTTGATGGATAGTGAAGAAAGGCTAGATTCTGCCATCAGGAATCACAGAACAACTACTGTCTCCCATACTTTGAGTGGACAGAAAGATGCAGGCCAAAACACATGCCAGAAAATTTCAAAATACATCATTTTTTAGAGAACCAATTATACCTTGCACTTATCACCTGTGTCTGTAAGCGACTCCTTGGACCATCAGATTGTGCTGAGTCATTAGAGTGATCTCCAGTCATTTCCTCCCTCTACAGAATATAGGGTTCCAGTGGAGGTGACTGCAACACACGTTTCTGTAAAACAGACCTTATAGTCCATAGAATTTACAAGTTAAAGTAGGAAATGTTTCCTGCAGGTAAAAAATCCCCACTAGACTGGATAGAGACTGTCCCCAAAAGAACAGAGATTAAAATGGTGAACAGGACAGGGCATACTGTTTCTACCATGATGGCAGTACCTTGGATGCTTGACTGGGGACTACAGAGTGATTTCAAGGTCTCCCCCCAATTTTTCCCAGTATAGCAAAACAACTATTCTGCAATCTGGGTACATATATTTGTAAAGATTTACAATTTAGGTGTTTAGATTCAAGCATCTCCATTATCTGTGGACAACATATGAAAAAAAAAATCCAAAAGTTGTGTGTGTATGTGTGTGTGAAATTTGCCATCCTTTGTTTTTATATCACCTACATTTCTCAATGTATCCTCCTCTTTTTCTCACCCAGTGACCAAAGGTATAGAAATTATAGTCAATTTCCATAATTCCAAATTTCTTTCCAGAAATGATTGTCCCATGTCACAGCTCCCCCCATAATGTATTGGTGATACCAATACATTGGTATCAATTGGTATCATTGCATAAGCATACCAATGTTTTCTCTTCCCATCTTTTGTCATCTTTGCCAGTTTGCTGAATGTGATGAAACTCAAGCTTATTTTGATGTGGATTTCTCTAATTAGTGATTTGAACCATTCTTTCATGTGGTTGTTAATAGTTCTACTTTGGGGAACTGTTTGATCATATCCTTTACTAACTTGTCTACTGGGGAATGGCTTTTAGTTTTCCTGAGTTCTGCAGTTGATTGACTCTCTTTTCTGGATGGCAAACCTGGATAGCGGAGATACAAAGATTTTTTTCATCATCTCTTTTCCTTGTTGTCCTTGTTTCATCAATTTTGTTTGTGCAGAAGCATTTCAATTTAACATAATTGAAATTATCCACTTTAGAATTGTCTTTATTTCTTACTTTGTTAATAATTTACTAATGAACCATAACTGTGAAAAAAACTACCTGATTTTGTCTTCTTCTCATTTTAAAATGTTATGAGTGCTAATATTCAGCTCAGATATTCGTTTTGAGCTTATTATCATATATGGAGTAAGAGGCAGGTCTCAATCTAATAACTGCCAGATTGCTGTCTGGTTTTCCCAGGAATTCTGACCAAAAATATTCCTGAAGGAGTTTTCCTAGATAATTCATATTTTTAGGGAAAACAAAAGTCTAATGAAAAGTGGTTTGTGTATTAAGATACAATCTCCTGGGCCTTGGTCACTGTCAATTTGCAGGCTTCGTCCAAGGTGTCTTTGCTGATGGACTAACTCAGTGGGTTGCCTTTCCATCTGCTTGCCACCATCTGGTTCGTATGTATCCTTCATCTACTTGGATTTTCCTGTGGTCAATCTCTTATGGATACTCAGAGAGCTCATCTAGGAGGTTCTGTGGCATTTGGGGCTTGATGGAATCAGGACAATGTCATACACAAACCCCAGGGAAACCATCTAGAAAGATGTTTTCCTGTTAAATCCTTCATGTGATTTCTCTCCTCTTCCTCTTAACAGATACTTGTGCCTCAACTGTAATATCTTCCTTGTAGTGTGTCTGTTAATTTGTGCACTTAGGCAAGTCAGTTCTGTACTTACCAGATGAATGGCAATGAGAAACATGAGAGATATTGTTCCATTTACCTTCCACACCAAGAAGGTTTAAAGACAATTTTTTATTGCCTTTGTATTAATGTGGCATAGTGAAAAGAATATTTCATGACTTGGGAGTCAGGTGTCATCTAACAGACTCTCATCCCATTGATGTGTACCAACCCGGTCACCAAGCACTCCTACTCTGCCACTAATATCTTAGCCCAGCTCTACCCACCCCCTCCACTATGCTGTGTGGAATGCCTTCTTCATTATTAACAAACTCACATTTGTCTCAGACCTTTTTTCTTTCTCATCACTTCCATCTCTGGCACTCACTTAGACCTGGCTCCATCCTGATGATGCTGCATCACTGCATTCCCTTTGCAATATTGATCATATTTTCGGTCTTACTGGACTCCTGTCCTAGACTCAGTGGTTGGGGGTGGAGAGTTGGAATACTTCTTTTTCCCCATGACAATCTCCAGACTCACCCTCTACCAACTTCAGTAAGCAATTTCTGCCTTTTCTAGGCTCACATTATCCAAATGTAGCATCCAGTTCTAATCTTGGTAGACATTATTGATTGACCCACAGCAGGTTCTTTTTCAATAATTCTGTGCCTGGAATCACAGCCTTTCTCCCTATTAATTCTGTGATTAAATATAAAACTTCTTGGTATATAAACTCCTTCTCAATGTGACCCCTCCCTACCTTGCCAGCCTTGTTACATTTGACCATCTCCACATACTTTCTGAACCAACTGTGTTACATGGAAAGCTAGCAAGAAAATAGTCAACCATGGTGGCCATTTATCCCTGCCCTGGCAGAGGATGCCCTGCATGCCTAGGAGACATATCCATGACTTGGCACACTCTGTTCCAGGTTGTAGAGAGATTGTGATGTGTCTCAGTGAAGGAAATAGCACACTGAGGAAATCATCACTTCTCAGTGTGGAAGTATTCAGTGACCAATGAGGATTGTAGCCATTAGGGCTTCAAGTCCTTTTTATTCCAAACATTTTAGCAGCAGTATAGATTAAATAGGAATTTTATTGTTTTGGAAGGATTTTTTCTTTTGCTAGACTGCCTCTAGTCTTTTAATGACTCTGAACTATCACCTTACTTCTATAGGAAACACATCTGGAATCCAAGATAACAAATTTCTGCTTTTGATATTTTAAATGCCTTTATAAAGCTCATTTAACATATGTGTTTCTTAATGGATAGCTGCATATATATTTCAGGGCTATATTGCTTATCACTTTAAGAGTCTTATATTTCATACTATGTAATCTACTTTGTAAGTAATAATTTTACATCAGCCATTTTCTTGGTTTGATTTGCTGTTACATAGGCTCAACGACAACCAATCAGATTTCCTTAGTTTCTTTTATTTTGATTGCAACTAGTTTTCTTTTTAATCTGGTTGATTGAGCAAATGTAATGAGATATGTTAGCACAGAATGTTGGAGTAGAAAAGAAACTTGGAGATCATGTCCTACATAAGGAAGCTGAAGCCAGTGGAGGTAATGTTACTTATACAAAGCCACTGTGTTAGTTACAGTCACAGCTGGGAATAAAACTTGGATCTCTTCTTTTACTTCCTATGCTGTATTAGGTGATTTTGACTGATCAAGAAATCATTTGAGAAGCAAATCCAGTAATAACCATAATGGTTTTCTTACAGCATTCCTGTGAGGTAGATAATATATTATCTGCAATTTCACAGGTAAGAAAACCAAGCCTAGAGTCTTGATTTACCCATGGTTGTCCATCTAGAAAGTATCTGAGAGAGGATTTGAACTCAGTTCCCTAGACTCCTGGGCCTCAATGGATTAGAAAGAGAATAGACAGAAGGGATACTTGAACATCCTGAATTTCACTTCAGGTTCTTTGCAGGGCTCTCTGATGGAGCTTGTCTACAGTGATCTCTATAGTAAAAAGGAGAATGAGTCCCAACAACACCCATTACCAACAGAAACTCCATGAATGGAGTGTTCAAGATGCTGTCCATCTGGGGTCAGCTTTACTGATGTGGGTGAAAGGTTGTCTCTTTAAATTGAGTTAAGCTAAATAATGTCAATCAGTTAATCAAGTACTTACTAAGTGCCTACCGTGTGCCAGGCACAGTGCTAAGTGATAAGAATATAAAACTAGGCAAAAGACAGTCCCCACCTCCAAGAAACTCACACTCTAATGGAAAAGACAAGTAGACATATATGTATGAATGAACTCTGTCCAGGGGAAGTAGGAAATGATGACCAGAGGGACAACCTGGAATGAAGAGAGGTTGGGGAAAGCTTCCTCTAGAAGATGGTCCTGTTTCTAGGATAGGAAGCTAGGGAAGGCAGCAGTTGGAGATGAGGAAAGAGAGCATTCCAGGCATGGAGCCAATGAGAGAGATTGCCCAGAGCTCAGAAAGTGTCACTTACCAGTCACTCAATAATGGAAGCAGTTGGCTCTTGATTGGGCAGAAGATACATTCAGCAACAATACGCTGTTTCTGCCCTTACATTGAGCTCTGGGTTTCAGACCTCCCAATGGCTGGGATGTTCAGTGACCCTGTTGTCTTCTGGGATATTCAGTGACCAATCAGTGAGGAGACTGTGGTTTAAGTCTTCTAGACTATGTTCTCCAAACTTTGTGTATCATTCACCCCATTGGTAAAAAGATTTTTTGAGCATGCACTCCAAATGTATGTATTTATAAAGTGTGCAAATATATTATTATTCAAACATGGAATATGAGCTAACATTTATATAACACCTACTATGTGCCAGTACAGGTAAGGGCTTTATAATTATTCCCTCATTTGATCCGCAAAACAGCCCTGGGAAGTAGATGCTATTATTATCACCATTTTTACAGATGAGGAAACTGAGGCAAACAGAAGTTAAGTGACATGCCCATGATAACAAAACCAGTGTTTGGGGTTGGATTTGACCTCAGGTGAATTGCAAAGGATGATATCAATATAAAATAAATTTCATTTATTAGCCACACAAGACCCTTTTTGCTCTCACTAAAATATTCTTTTTTATTTTTTAAATTTATTTATTTTTTAGTTTTCAACATTCTCTTTCATAAGATTTTGAATTCCAAATTTTCTCCCCACCTCTCCCCTCCCCCCACTTCAAGACAGTGTGCAATTTAATATTGTACATTAAGCCTATTTTCACTTTAATCATATCATAAAAAAATTAGAATCAATGGGAGAACCATGAGAAAGAAGAATTTAAAAAAGAGCAAATAGTATGCTTTGATCTGCATTCAGATTCCAGAGGTCTTTCTCTGGATGTGGATGGCATTTTCTGTTATGAGTTCTTCTGAGTTGTCTTAGAACCTTGCATTGCTAAAAAGAGCTAAGTTGATCAAAGTCAGTCATCACACAGTGTGGCTGTTTCTATGTACAGTATTCTCCTGATTTCACTCAGCATCAATTCCTCTAAATCTTTCCCAGTTTTTCTGAAATCCACCTGCTCATCATTTTTTTTATAGCATAATGGTATTCCATTACATTCATGTACCACAACTTGTTCAGACATTCCCCAACTGATGGGCATCCAATTCTTGGCCACCACAAAAAGAGCTGCTATACATACTTTTGTACATGTAGAATCTTTTCCCATTTTTATGATTGCTTTGGGACATAGCCCTAGAAACGATATTGCTGGGTTAAAAGGTATGCACATTTTTATAGCCCTTTGAGCATAGTTCCAAATTGTTCTCCGGAATGGTTGGATCAGCTCACAGCTCCATCAACAATGAATTAGTGTTCCAACTCTCTCACATCTTCTCTGACATTTATCATTCTTCTGTTTTGTCATGTTAGCCAATCTGATGAGTGTGAGATGGTACCTCAGAGTTATTTTGATTTGCATTTCTCTAATTAATAATAATTAATAGTAAAAAGCATTTCAGTGAGGTGTAGTAGATGGAGAAGTGGCCTCAGAGTCAGGAGGCCTTGGGTTCAAGTTCCACCTTGAACATGGGATGACTGTGTGAACCTGGGCAAGTTATTTAACCTCTGCTCTAGGAAACACTCAGTGATCAAGCTGCACAGAGGAGCTACCTGCCTTAGCCAAAGGAGCTTCCCCACGCTAAAGAAATCATTGGTCCAATACCTGAGGCTCTAGAATAACAAGATACTCCTACTAATGGTTTTAGTGGAGGCAATGGGATTGAAGAGGCTGCGTCCTTTGGAAGACAGAGGTTCCACTCTTTGGGGTCCAGTCCAAAGGTTCCCTTCATGTTCCAGTGTATTGGGTACTTTGAGTTTAAGGAGCAGTCCAGCAGGAGAAGCAGTCTCACAGAGTTCTGCTGGGCTCCGGCAGCAGAAGGCCGACACTGGCCCTGTTTACTGAGCCGACATCTCCTTGTTCTGCAAAGGTTCTTGTGGAGATGTTGACAGCAAATTTTTATGTTCCCTGCTGTCAATCAGTTGTTCTTGCAAATGAATTGCAAAGGGTGGAATCTTGAATATGTTTAAGCAAATGAGTTCGGAGGACACTGAAACTCCTCCCTTGGCAGACAACCCCCCATATGTCTGTATTTGTTTTGTTAGATATTTCTAAATTACACATAAAACAATTTTAACATTCATTTGAATTTTAAGTTCCAAATTCTCTGCCTCCCTTCCTACTTGGCAGATTGTTTTTTTAAGTTAAGAAAATTCTCCCAATGTTTTCACATGTGCAGTGAGGAGGGCTTTTGGGGAGGAGCTTTTTGGGCAGAAGCTTGGTGTTTAGATGTCAAATTCCCTTCATTCCCACGGGGCTGCATATGATCTTTGGCTCCTATCTACTTACCTTGAGGTGAGAGGGGGTAAATTCACATCTGAAATAATTCTCTTGAGAATTTCATATATTGTTTGCCAACTTATTGTCTGTTCTGATGAAGTCTTCATTGTTTTTAACTGTATAATGTGACTAATGCATGCTCATGTGAGAGTAGAAGGAAATCAACTTGATTTGGGAGAGAGGACACCGAACTAGGAGTCAGGAAGGTCTGAGTTTGAATCTGTCTTAGATACTAATTAGCTGTGTAACCTTGGACAAGTCACTTATACTCTCTCACCCTCAGCATTCTCATGTATAAAATGGGACTCCAAAAAGTGGTTACCTCCTTGGGTTATTGTGACACTCAAACAAGAGAGCCTATGTAAAAGGCCTCCCACCATCCAAGCATATCTAGCTGTGAGCATTTTCTCTCCTTTCTATGTGTGTTCCTATTATTACTGGTAGACTCAGTCTATGATTTCCATGCAGGAATCCTTTTCAACAAGTTGCCAATTTGGTAGAATAAGTTTTATAAAAACTGTGTTATGTAAGAGGTAGATCCTGTGAGCCAGCCACACACATGTGAACCACAGCACATCTCAACACACTGAGAGCTGATGAGCAAGTGAGGGTCCTTGAGTCCTCAGCCCACTCTTTGCCTTGCTTCTCACATGTGACATGGACCATCTGATGGAAGGGCTGAGTGAGGCTATCAGCTTCAGCTTGGATGCTCAATATAAAGAAAACTTTATTTTGTTTTGGGGGGGGTGTGTTAGGTAAAAATCAGCTTCTTCCCTATCCCATCACCTTGTAAACTCAGCCTTGGAATGCATTGTTCTAGACAATGTGCAATGGTAATTTGAGCAAGGACATCCATTACTGACAGTACTGTCAAATAACCCCGGAGGGACCAAGCTTTACTAGGAAGATGAACATCCAAGCTTGGTAAATTGCAGCAAGGGACTCAGCTCCCAAACAACCTAGGTGATACAGGCTATCCAGGAGTTAATTTCAGGGGCACTTGAAAGCTCAGACTCATGACAACTTAAAGGTGCCATTTTCTGTCAAAATCCCTATGACCTTTGCCAGAAATAACAACTCCTGGACTAGTCCAAAAATGGTGGATAATCAGCTATGCCTAGAAACCTGGGGTTCCCATGGAGATTCAATTCAACCCTGGCCAGTGAGGCAGGGCAGGAATTTTTCCTTTCCTTCCCACTCCTTCCACCTCTCTAGAGACATGGGGTCAAGACTTCCCAGGATTTCCAACAGAAACAAAGTAGTTTTTGTTCTTCCTTCATTTTCAAAGATGAGCAAAAAGGAAAACATATAATTAAACAAATGAAAAAACTAAAGATAAAAGACTTATGACACTTTCTAAATGGAATTGCTAAAGAATATATATACATATATAGGTGGCAGGACCTATATGTGTGGTCCTTTGCCAACAGAGCCTAAGTCCTGCCTAAGAAAGTCCCTTCCTCTTCTTCCTTCCCTCCTATATCCCCCACAGTAGTACCCAGCAGCCAGCCCCTCCATGCCCAGGCCTTCGTAAAAGGCATTTGGTTTTCAGTGAATTTATTAACTGAGGCATCTCTTTGTTGGTGAATGGAAGTGAATTCCAGTGGAGCAGCATGGGAGAGGAGGGTCTTGGCTGCTGTGGATGAGAGGCCTTGAGGTTAGTCTCCTCTTCTCTGTGATCACACTAATTTAAGGGTGCACAGTTTCTGAGCCTGTCAGAGCTGTTCTGCATAGTGACAGTAATTGTGTAGGGGAGAGAGAGAGAATGAGAAAGGACCCGGCCTTTTGTTTGGAGGCAAGAGCACACAACATCTCATCCAACTTAAGCTACTCTCTCTCCTTGTCCCTTGGTATGAAGCTACTTTCTAGCATCCCACAGAGAAGGCCATAGTGAGAACACTGCTTCTCCCACTGTCTTCCCAGAGGTGACTGGCTCTCCTCTCAGTTCCTGAGAAGTCAACTACACCCATTGATTGTGACCTTGGCTTCTCTCCCTGCCTTCTCCTTGCTTCTTCCCAGTGTTTGGGCATCATCACTTCCCTTTTATTCCTCCTACTAACTACTTCTTTGCTTCTAATCCTTGTTAACCTCCAGCTGTGCCCTTGGTATTCTGAGCCTTGTAGCTCAGTCTCTTCTCCAACCTCTTTCACAGCATGATTGTCCAGGTGCCTCTAGATTCAACCTGGGTTGAAGGGATGCTAACTCAGGCAGCCAGGCCCAAGGATAAGTCTGGCTGCCAGCTTGTCAGCTTCACTACCTGACCCCCCTAGCAGGGTTGAACAAGTATCGTTTCTTTTCCTTCTCAAGCACAATCTATTTTTCGTTAGGCTAGCAGTAACCAATAATGGGACAGTTAGGTGGTGCCATAGTGCATAGAGGGCTGACCCTGGAGTCAGGAAGACTCATCTGCCTGACTTCAAATCTGGTCACAGACCTTTAGTACTCCGGGGAACATCATTTAATCCTGTTTGCCTCAGTTTCCTCATCAGTAAAATGAGCTGGAGAAGGAAATGGCAAACCCTTCCAGTATCTTTGTCAAGACTCCAAATGGGGTCATAAAGAGTTGGGGACAACTGAAAACCAATAGAACAAGAATAAGCCAACAACTTGAATCAATTACCTTTCTCAATGAACAAAGATACTTATTAAGGGCTGACAGGGTCTTTTAAACCTCGGTGTGTCTCCCTTCTGATTGACCTAACAGGACATCATTTGGACCTCCCCTGGCAAAGGTAAGACCATCCTGATAGGTAGACCCTTTAATGAGGAGGTGGGTTGAGTTCCCCTAGCCTTTCCCCATTACTGTCTTTTTGGGAGAAGGGAGTAATCCTTGGGTGGTATGATTAGTCTGCAGACATGGGTACAGTCTGCTATTGCTTTGATTGAATCAACCTGAATATGAGTCAAGTGGTTAGTGGATGAGATTACTTTTATAATACTTCTAATATAGCCCTAATTTTGATCTTCAGTCATATCTGGCTCTTCATGATCCCATTTAAGGGTTTTCTTGGCTGAGATACAGGAATGGTTTGCCATTTCCTCCTCCAGTTCATAGTAAAAATGAAGAAACTGAGGTAAACAGAGTTAAATGACCTGCCCAGGGTCATAAAACTAGTGAGTATCCAAGGCCATATTTGAAATCAGGAAGATTCATCATCAGCCCAATGTTCTATCCACTGCATCACCTAGCCATCTTCCTAATTTTGTACCCCAAGTTTATTCTTCTCCTTCATAAAATAGCTATCATAATCCCCATCAAACCAGCCTCAGGGTTGTTGCAAACTCATTACATAACAGATTTCAAGCACTTTGCAAACTCTAAATTACTATATGATGGCCAGTTGTCTTTCCCAGGTATCAAAATTAAACTAATTAGTTGGTCATTCAATGAATTGCCTTCATTGAAAAGAATAAAATTCCACGAAATTTAAAAAATAGGAGAATTCTGATCAGTTCCACAATGTGTGTTGTCTGCTGGAGTGGAATGTCTTGGACTGGTGGGAAGAGGCCAGCTGGCCCCCAAACTATGTACTCCTTGAAACATTTTCAGATATCTCTTGTTAAGTGTCTGACCAGCACATCTGGATTTTCCAAAGAGATTTTGCAGTTCTGGTGCCTTCAGCAGCCCATGCTCAGTCTCACTCTGAAGTATTGAACATCTCATTGATTCATGTGCTTACTCATTCCCTGGTGGCTTCTATGAGCCTCCCCTAACCCCTCCCAGCAATGCTTCCATCTTCATTTCTATGTTGCTATGCTCCCCTCTGAGATCCAAGGGAAGAACTGGCTCTGTTCACATGTGCCCTGATGTTAACTGTGGGAC
This sequence comes from Bettongia penicillata ogilbyi, assembly GCA_023548195.1. Lineage (NCBI taxonomy): Eukaryota > Metazoa > Chordata > Mammalia > Diprotodontia > Potoroidae > Bettongia > Bettongia penicillata. The sequence goes on from JAJHZJ010000134.1 coordinate 5,098,989, forward strand.
TTCCTTTGCTCCAGGCTTCAATGGTGCTTCCAGTGCCCAGCATCCTGCTTTCTCTCCCCATATGACTTCTGAGATTGTTATCACAGATTAGCCAGACAAATGACTTGTGCATGTGCAAGACTGGCCACACTAGAAGGGCAAGGACAGTGTCTTAACTAAGCCAGGGCCAAACCAGAGAGGGTTTTTTAAGCTTTTGGCAAACCAGAAAACAGCCAAATCCAGGCCAACATCTTTTTTCCCCCTCACTATGCTGAATCTGAATTAAATTTAACCCAAATTTACATGATCCTGTTTGGCATTTAGATGGTGAAGTCTTGAACCTTTGTGCTGCCTAGAGGCTTTTGTCTTTTCCTAGTTGCAGAAATATTGCCTGTCCGGAATAGACTGAGGACTTGAGAATAATCTTACTTCAAGGAAGTGAAAGAGGAGGAGCACGATTGTTTTCTACACCTTTTTCTCTTTATCCTTTGATCATAAAAGACTGAGAAATAGAAATTAAGTGGAATATCAGAGGGCTTATCTGAAAGCAGGGGGTGAATGATTGACTGAAGATACCAGGCCAGCAACAGAGCATGCCTAGGGTTAACTAGTGTCAAAACTGTAAGCCACTCTCCTTGATGGTTTGAAGAGTCTAATCTCCTGGGCATCTCTCCCTAATCCAAGGCACCAAAATGCTTCTGGATACAGCTCTCTGATCTAGAGATGGAATGGAGGAACCAACCAAACTTTCAGTAACAGGTCTTGCAAATGCAATACTAGAGTACTGATGGCTTCCACTAAAGGGGGAGATTATCTAAGACTTTTCAAAGATAAGTGAGCAGATTTTTAAAATTTTAATTTGTTTCCTATTAAAATATTTTATTTCTCTCACATCTCCATCTTCCCCCATTGAAAAAGAAAGAAAAACAAAACCTTTGTAACATATTAATCGTCCAGCACAACAAAACCCCATCTTGACCATGTCCAAAAAGCCTCTACTTCTATGCTACTGTTCCTAAGCCTATCACCTCTGTCAGGAGGGGAGTGGCATGTTTCATCATGAGTCATCTGGAATCTGGCCATTGCATTAATTGGGTTCTTAAGTTTTTCAAAGTTATTGGTCTTTACCATGTATTTGTTTTTGTATGAATTGTTTGTTTGGTTGTTCTTACTTAACTCTGCATCAATTCATTTAAGACTTCCCAGATTTCTCTGAAATCATTTCCATCATCATTTCTTACAGCATAATATTATTCCATCATATTCACTACCATACTTTGTAAAGGTATCCCATAGGAATTTTTATCAACTTTTGTGCAACTTGAGTACCCTGGAGAAATGTAAGGCAGGCCACCCATATTGATTTGAGATGAGCAGTGGAAGTGTAGACAGGAAGAGCTGAGTTTAAATACCTTCTCTGACTCCTAGTTGTGTTACTGCAATGGAGTCACTAACTCTTTTAATTTAAATTTCCTCATCTATAAAATGAATGAATGAAAAAGAATTTATGAAGAGCTTTCTTTGTGCCAAGCTCTGTCAGTACTACTGAAGATAAAAATAGAAGCTGGGCAATCACTACTTTCAAAGAACACACATTCTTATTGGAGGAGACAACACAGAAAATCAAGGTCAGATGCAAGGTGGCTGGAAAAGCCTGGAAATCTTGGTTGGTTGCTGTCCTTCGTTCTCAAAGAGGACTAAAATGACATCACCATGATAAAGTGAAGTTTCAGTGTGTGTAACTGTGGCTGATCAGACCAATACGCCATGTTCAGAATGCCCTACCACAGATTGGGCATAGATAGTTCGGGTGAATTTTTGAGGTGGATACTCCAAATTTCCCCACCCTTTGTTTACTTTGTTCTGTTTCAATTCTGCTTTGCTCACAGAGTACAGCACCCTTTCTGATACAGACACATTATGCTTCGCAGTCTTGTGCCAGTGTCTCCCATGTTGCACAGTCAAATCCAAAGTTCCTTTTTTAAAAATTGAATTATTTTATTTGTTTTTAATGTTCAACAATCACTTCCATATGTCTTAAATTTTTTCCCACTCCCTCCCCATCATTCCTGTCTCCCTCCCTGAGATGGTGTACAATCATATACAGGTTCTACATGTACATTCCTATTAAATGCATGTTGCATAGAAGAATTAAAATGAATGGGGGAAACCATAAAACAAAACAAAACATAATACAAAAGAAAATGATCTGCTTCATTCTGCTATTGAATTCCATAGTTCTTTCCCTGGATGTGGAAGGCATTTTGCCTTAAGAGTCAATTGGAATTATTTAAGTTTTTGCATTGCAGTGAAATACTAAGTCTACCAGAAAAATTCCTTGCACATTGTGGTTTGTTGCTGTGTACAAAGTTCTCCTAGTTCTGCTCCTTTTACTAAGCATCAGTTCATATAAGTCTTTCTAGGCCTCTGTAAAGTCTTCCTGTTCATCATTTCTTATAGCACAATAGTATTCCATTACATTCATGTCCCACAACTTGTTCAGCCATTCCCTAATTGATGGACATCCCCTTGATTTCCAGTACTTGACTACCACAAAGAGAGCTGCTATAAATATCTTTGTACACACGGGACTCTCTCATTTTTATGATCTTTGGGATATGATCCTAGATGCGATACTGCTGGATCAAAGGGTATGCACATTTTTGTAGCCCTTTGGGCATAGTTACAAATTGCTCTCCAGAATGGTTGAATCAGCTCACAGCTTCACCAACAATGAAATAATAGTCCAACTCTCCCACATCTTCTCCAACATTTATCATCATCCTCTTTTGTCAGTGTTTTACACACTTTGATAGGTGTGATGTGGTACCTCAGAGTTGTTTTGATTTGCATCTTTCTTAGAACATTTTTTTCATATGACTGTAGATACCTTTAATTTCTTCCTCTGAAAACTGCTGTTAATATCCATTGACCATTTATCAATTGGGGAATGGCTTGTATTCTTCTGCATTTGACTCAGTTCTCTATATATTTTAGAAATGAGATCTTTATCACAGACACTAGTTGCAAAAATTCTTTCCCAGTTTTCTGCTTCCCTCCTAAACTTGACTGTTTGTGCAAAAACTTTTCAATTTAATGTAATTAAAATAATCCATTTTGCATTTTATAATGTTCTCTGTCTCCTGTTGGGTCATAAATTTCTCCATTCTCCATAAATCTGACAAATACGTGATCCCTTGCTCTCCTAATTTGTTTATAGAATTAATCTTTATACCTAGATCATGTATTCCTTTGGACTTTATTCTTGTGTATGTTGTCAGATATAGGTCTATACCCACTTTCCACCACATTGTTAACCAGTTTTCCCAGCAATTCTTATACCAGAAGCTGGGGTCCTTGAGTTTATCAAACAGTAGATTGCTATATTCATTAACCACTGTGTCTTGAGTACCTAACCTATTCCACTGCTTTTCCCCTCTGTTTCTTAGCCTGTACCAAATGGTTTTGATAATTGGTGCTTTATAATACAATTTGAGGTCTGGTAGGGTTAGGCCACCTTCCCTAGCATTTCTTTTCATTAGTTCCCTTGATATTCTGGACCTTTTGTTCTTCTAGATGAATTTTGATATTATTTTTTCTAGCTGTACAAAATAATTATCTGGTAGTTTGATTGGTATGGCACTGATTAAGTAAATTAACTTAGGTAGAATTGTCATTTTTACTATATTGGCTCAGCCTACTCATGAGCAACTGATGTTTTTCCACTTACTTAGATCTTTGTGCGAAAAGTATTTTGTAATTGTGTTCATATAGTCCCTGGCTTTGTTTTGGTAGGTCTATTCCCAGATATTTTATAGTGTCTGCCATAGCTTTAATTGGGATTTCCCTTTCTATCTCTTGCTGTTGGGCTTTGTTAGTAATATATAGAAATGCAGATGATTTATATGGGTTTATTTTGTAACCTGCAACTTTGAAGGTTGTTTATTATTTCAAGTAGTTTTTTAAATGATAGACTGGGATTCTTTAAGTATATCGTCATATCGTCTACAAAGACTGAGTTTCTTCTTTGCCTATTCTAATTCCTTCAATTTCTTTTTTCCTCTCTTATTGCTATAGCCGCCATTTCTAATACCATATTGAAGAGCAGTTGTGATAATGGATATTTTTGTTTCACTCCTGATCTTATTGGAAATGCATCTAGCTTGTCCCCATGGCATATAATGTTTGCTGATGGTTTTAGGTAGATACTGCTTGTTATTTTATGGAAAGTTCCATTTATTCCTATGCTTTCTTATGGTTTCAATAGAAATGAGTATTGCATTTTGTCAAAAGCTTTTTCTGCATCTATTGTGTGGTTTCTGTTAGTTTTGTTGTTGATGTGATCAATAATGCTAATAGTTTTTCTAATATTCAACCAGCTCTGAATTCCTATTATAAATCCTACCTGATCATAATGTATTATTCTTGTGATAAGTTACTGTATTCTTTTTGCTAATATCTTATTTAAAATTTTTGCATCTGTATTCATTAGAGAAATTGGTCTATAATTTTCTTTCTCTCTTTTGGCTCTTCTTGGTTTAGGAATCAGAACCATATTTGTATCATAAAAAGGATTTGGTAGGACTCCTTCTTCTACAATTTTCCCAAATAGTCTATATAGTGTTGGAATTAGCTGTTCTTTAAATGTTTCATAGAGTTCACTTATAAATCCATCTGGCCCTGGAAGTTTTTCCTAGGCAGTTCATTGATGACTTGTTCACTTTCCTTTTCTGAGATAGAGTTATTTAAGTACTCAACTTCCTCTTCTGTTAATCTGGGAAATTTATATTTTTCAATATAATCATCCATCACATTTAGATTTTCGAATTTATGGGCATACAGTTGGGCAAAGTAATTTCTAATTATTGTTTTAATTTCTTCCTCATTGGGGGTTAATTCACCCTTTTCATTTTTGATATTGGTAATTTGGTTTTCTTTCTTTTCTTTAATCAAATAGACCAAAGGTTTATCAGTTTTATTAGTTTTTTTTATAAAACCAATTCTTAGTTTTATTTATTGGTCCAATAATTTTCTTAATTCCAATTTTATTAATCTCTCATTTGGTTTTCAGTATTTCTAATTTGATATTCACTTGGGGATTTTCACTTTGTTGTTTTTCTAGCTTTTTCAGCTGCATGCCTAATCCATGCTTTCTTTCTTTTTCTTTTTTTCTTCCTCTATTTTATTCATGTAGGCATTCAAAGATATGAAACTTCCCCTAAGAACTGCTTTTGCAGTATCCCATAAGTTTTACTAGGTTATCTCATTATTGTCATTCTCTTGAATGAAGTAGTTGTTACTTTCTATAATTTATTATTTAACCCACTCATTATTTCAGATTAGAATATTTAGTTTCCAATTAGTTTTTGGTTTATATTTCCATGGTCTTTGATTTCATGTAATTTTTATTGCATTATTATATGAGAAAGATGCATTGATTATCTCTGCCTTTCTGCACTGTATTGTGAGGTTTTTATAGTTTACTACATGGTCAATTTTTGTATATGTGCCATGTAACACTGAGAAAAAGGTATATTCCTTTCTATCCCCATTCAGTTTTCTCCAGAGATTTATCATATCTACCTTATTCAAGAGTTTATTCACCTCCTTAACTTCTTTCTTGTTTATTTGGAGGCTGGATGTGTCAGATTCAAAGAGGGGGAAGTTGAGGTATCATTTTGTTGTCTATTTCTTTCTGTAACTCCCTTAAATACTCCTTTAAGAATTTGGTTGCTATACCACTTACAGCATATATGTTTAGTAATGAAATTGCTTCGTTGTCTATGGTGCCTATTAGCAGGATATAGTTGCCTTCCTTATCTCTTTCAATTAGATCTATTTCTTCTTTTTCTTTGTCTGAGATTAGGATTGCTCCCCCTGCTTTTTTTAAATCAGCTGAAGCATAAAATATTTTGCTCCAACCTTTTACCTTTACCCTGTGTGTATCCCCCTGTTTCAAATGTGTTTCTTGTAAACAACATATTGTTGGATTATGGTTTTTAATTCATTCTGCTATCCATTTCCGTTATATGGGAGAATTCATCTCATTCACATTCATAGTTATGATTGTTATCTATATCTTTCCCTCCATCCCTTTTCCCTTTGTTTATGCTTTTAGTTGTCCCTTTTCCTTTCCCCTCCACAATAGAGTTTTAATTTTTGACCACTGCTTCCCTCAGTCTTCCCTCCCTTCTTTCAGCCCCCATCCCTTTTAATCTCCTTTTCCCTTACTACTTCTTCCTTTCCTTTTAGCCTCCTCTCCCTTTTCTTTCCCCCTTCCCCTCCTACTTCTTATGGAGGTATTTGTATTTCCATACTTAACTGAGTTTGTTGTACCCTCCTTGAATCCAATCAGATGAGAGTACCTCTCAAATAATGCTCATCTTCCTACCCTCCTTCCCTCTACTCTAATATGTTTTTTGTGCCTCTTCTGTGATGGAATCCTTAGTTTTTCTCTCCTGGATCTATTTTCCAGGTCAGTTGTTTTTCCAATTAGATATTTTACACTTTCTTCTATCTTTTCATTCTTTAGATTCTGTTTGACTAATTCTTAATATCTCATTGATTCCTTAGCTTCTGCTTGCCCAATTCTATTTTTTATCAAATTGTTTTCTTCAGTTAACTTTTGCGTGTCCTTTTCCATCAGTCCAATTGTTCCTTTTAAGAAGTTATTTTCTCCAGTTTGGTTTTGTACTTCCTTTTCTATTTGTCCTATTGTCCTTCTAAATTCTTCTGTGATTTATTTTTTTTATATTTTTAAAGACATTGGTCAGCTTTTCTTCTATTTCTCTAATTTGGCTTTTAAAATCCTTCCTGAACTCTTCAAAAAGGTTCCTTGTGCTTTAGACCAGTTCATATTTCCTTCTGAAGTTTCAGATGGGAGTACAGTCTCAATGCTGACCTCTTTGATATTGGCTTTTAGTCCTTGTCCCCACAGAAAGATTCTATGGTCCTTTCTTTTCTGCTTTACTTCTTACTCATGAAATCACTCTTTTTGTGGCTTTTAAAGTAGATTTCTGTGACTGGGGCACAAGGGGCTCTGTTCCACAGTTCTTGTGCTTAAAACTTGAGCCTTTATATATTGTTCCCTCTGGTTCTTTCAGCTAGAAGCAGTTTACCTGGTGCTGAACTGACTCGTGTTGGAAAGCAGAGAATAGGTGAGGTCTTTTTGAGTTTCCCCACAGTTACCCTGGAGCTAGCTCATTAAGTGTGAGGGAGGGGTGATCTGGTCACAGGCGATCTCCTTTCCTCAGCTAGAGCACAGCAAAGTTCAGGGGTTGGTGATCCTGCCTATGCTAGTGTCTTTTTGATTTCCCTGGGGCTCAGGACCTTCTCCGATGTGTTGAGGTGGGGCTGTCTGGGACAACTCTGATCCTGCACTGGTCCCCTTCAGCCACAACAAGAAGGACCCTCCTTAGAGATCTTCCTAGCCTCATGTGCTAAGAGTCTGTTTACCCCTTCAGCTGCTCCTACTGTTCCAGGGTTTTTCCCAGGGAGATATTCTCTGGGCTGGTCAAGGTCCACAAAGTGAAGGAGATAGCAATTGCCAATCACTCTGCCATCTTGACTCAAAACCAAATTTCTTGAGAGAGATCTTTAAAGTGTCCTTGTATTGCTTCTTCTGATCACCATGTGATCACCTGCTCCATGTGAGTTCTCTATAAAATAGTCTTTTTTGGCAAGTGTATAGTTTGCATTTGAACAATGTGGCCAGCCCATCAGAGTTGTGTTCTCTGAAGTGGTTCAGCTCAAGCAAGAACTTCAGTGTCTGGTACCTTATCATGCCAGGTGTTCCTAGAATCTTCCTAAGACAGTTCAAATGGAAGCCATTCAGTTTCCTGGCATGGCGCTGGTAAACTGTCCGTGTTTCACAGGCATACAACAATGAAATCAGCACAAGCATATAACAGTGAGGTCAACACAACAGCTCTGTAGACCTTCAGTTTGGTAGTCAGTCTAATACCTCTTCTCTCCCAAACTTTTCTTTAGAATCTCCCAAACACTGAGCTAGCTCTGGCAATGTGTGCATCAACCTCATTGTCAATGTGTACATCCCTGGAAAGTACACTACCATGGTAAGTGAACTAATCCACAGCATTCAAAACTTCTCAATTTTTTGTAATGGACGGTTCCATTTATGGATGGTGTGGTGGTGGCTGATGGAGCACCTGTGTTTTCTTGATGTTAATTATTAGGTCAAAATTCGCACAGACAGCAGAGAATTGATCCACATTTTGTTGCATCTCAGCTTCAGAGGCTGCATAGAGAGCACAATCATCTGCAAACAGAAAATCATGCACCAACACTCCCTCCACTTTTGTCTTGGCTTGTAGCCTTTTCAAATTGAAGAACTTACTATCAGTATGGTAATTGACCTTGAAGCATTTGTCAACATGGCTGAAAACATCATATTAAAAAGCATGGGAGCAAGTACACAGCCATCTTTCACTCCATTGGTGACTGGAAAGGCACAAGAAGATTGTCCACTATCCAGAACCCAGGCAAGCATGCCATCATGAAATTGATGTACAATAATGATGAACTTCTCTGGGCAACCAAATTTTGACATAATTTTCCATCATCCCTCATGACTAATAGTGTCAAAGTCCTTGGTCATATCTACAAATGTGGAATGGGCAAATGAGAACAATTTGTTCCAATGGTCATGAAGGCAGCTAAAGCAGGAAATGTGGAGAGCTTAGAGCTTGGTTAGACAGGGAAGATGCCAAGGTCATCCACTGCATCCTGAGCCATTGCCAGCCATCTTGACTCTGTCCTGCCACTGGACTATGATGACTCTGGAGGAGAGAGTGAGGCTGATGACTTTGTGCAACTCTGCCTCATTTAAATCCAATTTATGCATGAATCAAAAGACACCACCTATGCCATTTCTCTCTTATGCCTCCAAGTCCTGTGGTGACAGGCAAATGATGAAGCAGCAGGTGCGAATACACTGGAAGCTGTAGTCATAACCTTGCACACAGGCGGCCCTGGTCATAGGGTCATTTCTCACTGGACATAGCAGTGGGATACTGCAGCCTCCTGGGTGTCTGAGGAGTCTTTTAAGAATTGCACTGATCACCTTCTGGTGTGAGAAATGTAGCTAGAAAAGGTGTCCTAAATATTGTTTGCTTACCCAACCCTGGTCTGATTACTGCAGCAGGTGGGGAATCCCATTATGTGGTCAAAACACAAAAAACTGTACAAAAACATCAACAAGAATGATTCCATTCACCATTGGCACATGGAACGTGCTCACACTTATAGAAAACAGAAAATCCAGTAGACATGAAAGACGAACTACTCTTGTTGCAAGAGAACTCAACAGGTATCACATCCAAATAGCAACCCTAAGTGAAACAAGGTTGGCAAATGAAGGCCAGTTTACAGAAGTTGGAGCTGGATGCGCATTTTTCTGGAGTAGGCACAGTGAAGAGGAGTGCTGTGAAGCTGGTGTGGGTCTTGCAATCCAGAAATCCTAAAAATGCAGCGGAAGAACAATAACTCAGTTTGATATTTTCCCCAATCCACTTGATGTTATGGGGAATGAACCCTTATCTATACCAAGGTGTACACCTCCCCTGGAACTAGACATGCAATTAGCCCTCTGCTGTGGTTTCACTGATCCCAAGTGGCTGGGATTGTATCCTTTGGTTGGAAGGAGCTGGACTCTTTCTTATTGGTAGAATGCTTCTGTCCCAGCATCATTCTGGGGTCAGCTGTATAAAAGGCTTTGCCTCCCCTCCCTTTCAAACCTTCTTGTTCACAGAATTTGTCTTCTTTGGACTTCAGTCAAGTGTAGGGAAGGGCATTATCTCTCCTCCTTCTCTAACAGAGTGATAACTTCTGGCAGAAATGTAGAAACCCAAGGGTTTCCATGTGAATTGTAGCCAGTTGGGAGCCTGTGCCCTGAGGGGGTCTGTTTCTCTCTCCCTCTGCCTCTTCTGCTCTGCAGTGTTATACTCCAGAGAGCTCTCTACAACAAAGCTTTCATGTGGCAAGGGTGTCCCCAAAGTGGGTGACAGGGACAGGTTCTGGGTAACCTCTGTCACCCACTTTGGGAGTACTCATTGGGGTACTCAATTGTACAAGATGAGTATCACGTACACACCAGGAACAGAATTGTATTTCTTTCACCACACAAACTGTATCAGAGCTAAACGACTCATAAACTCCCATAAATGAATAAATGCAGCAAACATAAAGAACTCAAACTGCCCATTTGACTCTCACCATAAGGGAAAGACCCTTTGAATGATGAATGGATGTTTTGCCTTCACCTTGGACCTGCACTGTCCAAGTAACTCATGACCATCATCATGGAGGTTGTGCAAAATCTAGGTTTCCTGGGCTTATTTTACTTTATGGATGGCATGGCTTTCATTCTTCCTCTCCAGGGTAATCCTGTAACTTCTTTTTTCTCTGAGAGCTGTGCTTCTAAGGAAATCTTTTCCTCTTAAGCAACCATCACTCAGCTTCATAATTCAGAAACTCTCAAGTTTAAGATTAAGTGGGGCAACCACAGGGGAATGGGGGTGGGAAACTTCCATTTCCCAAGAATGCTAGTCACTGACCTGTGCTCAGAAATGGAAACAGAGATTTAGCGGGGGGAGCCAAGATGGTGGAGTAGAAAGACTCATGTATGCTAGCTCTGAATCCACAGCCCATACATTTCCTGTAAAAAGAACTCCCCACAAATTCTGGAGCAGAGCAAGCCACGCACCAATGCAGTGGAAGAGATTTCCATTCCAGGGAGCCCTGAAAAACTGGCACCAAAGGTCCGTCGCGCACCGGACAGCAGAGCCCACCCCTGCGCTGCTCTGGCCGTACGGCCCCAGAGGAGTAGATCCAAGCAGGCTTCAGGGAGGGAACCTCCTGCGGCCACGAAGGTCCCTCCACCCACAGGTGCTCCAGGTCAGTGAGAGAGATGTCTGGGCTGGCTGAGAGGGGAGTGGGGTGTCTCCATAACTCAGGCCCCCTCAGGAGGCAGCAGCAGAGGGAGCAGCGGCCTGGGACTCCCAGAGCAGGAAGGGGCTCAGGTCTGTCTCCGCATAAACCCCCTGAGGGAACTGAGCCTGGGAGGTGGCCCTGCCCCCACCTGAGCACCAGAACTTAAGCTAACATTGAATAGTAGCCGCGCCCACCCCTGAAAGCCCTGAGGCTGGGGAGCAGCCTTTGAATCTCAGACCCCAAGCACTACCTGGGCGAATCTAGGTGGGGTGGACAGGAATCTCAGAAGTCAAGTAACTGGCTGGGAAAATGCCCAGAAAGGGGAAGAAAAATAAGACCATGGAAAGTTACTTTCTTGGGGAACAGATGTTACTTCCACCTTTCATTTCTGATGAGGAAGTACAATGCTTGCCATCAGGGAAAGACGTGGAGGTTGAGGCCTCTGTATCCCAGACATCTGAGGTGGAGGTCTGGTGGGCTCAGGCCATGGAAGAGCTCAAAAAGGATTTTGAAAATCAAGTTAGACAGGTGGAGGAAAAACTGGAAAGAGAAATGAGAGAGATGCAAGAAAAGCATGAAAAATGGGTCAATACCTAGGTAAAGGTAAAGCAGAAATGGAAACAGAAAGGCAGAAGAAAGGTGCCAAAACCTCCAGGGCTCACTGATACAGATTTCTGTTATACGTTTCCAGTGCTGGGATAGTAGGGAAACAAGGACCCCTCTACCCCCTTTGGTGGAAATTTAAGGGAGAGAAAACCTGCAAAAATGGCAAAGATACTTATATAGATCACTCTTCATAGGTCATCCATGAACAGAGTTCCTCCAAAAAGATCCCATATCCTTCCCCCCCAAAATGGACTCCAGTCCTATTAGTCACATTTCCAGCCATTGGGGACTGTGCAGGGATCTCCTGTGTCGGCCCACCCAGGGACTAATGCACGTGTCCATGTGTCTGGGGGAGATGACCACCTTAGTTTGGACAAAGAGACCTTACCATGTAATGAGACCTTACCAAATGCAATGTGGCTTCTCATGATCTGCTGTTCCCTTTCTACAACAATGAAGGTCATGGTCATTGTAATGCTCAAATGAGAGAATGTCCATATTGTCATAGAAGCAGCAGCTTGCTCTTCAGTTTTTTCAGTCATATCCAACTCTTTGTGATCTCCTTTTGGGTTTTTCTTAGCAAAGATACTAGAGTGGTTTGCCATTTCCTTCTTCAGCTCATTTTACAGATGAGGAGCTGAGGCAACCAGGGTGAAGTGACTTGTCCAAGGTCACACAGCTAGTAAGAGTCTGAAGCCAGATTTGAACTCAGGAACATGAACCTTTCTGACTGCAGATCTGATACTCTGTGCACTCTGGCACCACCTAGCTGTCCCAGTAGCAGCATACTTAATTATTAGTGGTTACACCTCAGACAACCAGTAACATAAAAATGGCATTTTAAAATGAACAAATTCAGCTCAAAGCCCAAAATCAATAGTAATTTTGAAGCCTTCTCTAACCCAACTCTCCTTGCAACAACTTCTCTAAGGATATCAAGTTTATTGGGGAGATAGTGCATTAGTGAAATAAGTGCGTTAGTGAAAGAAGGACACAGGTGTGTAACAATCACCAGTTTCTATAACTAAGTGACTGGTTTTCCAGGTGACAGTGGAAAGACAAGCAGTGGCAGAAAAGCAGGGAGTTTGAATTATGTGCAATCTTTAGATAAGTAGGAGAGGACTGATTACTTTAGAAATCAAGCCCACTCTCTCATGCTAATACCTTTTTACACTCTGGGCTACACCTACAGACCTCTTGTAAAAGACAGAAATGCACCCGAGGATTCCTGATGTCATCCTGTCTGACACATGCCCTCACCCCTACTTTTGGTAGAGGCATTTTCATGAATGAGTGTGACCCAGAGTCATCCGCTACCAGCTAGTATTTTGATCTTGAGGTTCTGTGTCCTGGTTAAATTGGTTGTTGGCTGCCAATCACAGCTCGCCTCATGGCTTGGCCTCCAAGGAACTTCAGTCTGGTAGGAACTACTGAGGCTTGTGACCCCCTGGCATGACCACCAGAGTCCCTGGTTAGCTCCAAGATGTCTTTGTGGGCTAGAGAAAAGAGTCCTGGACTTGGTGTCAGAAGACCTAGGTTTGAATCCCAGCTCTCACATAGCTTTGATCATTTTCCTTTCTCCAGGATGTTTCCTCCACTGGCCTCAATGTCCTTGAATATCCCCTCCACCTCTAAATTCATAAGCCTGTGAGTTTATGATACTTATGGGGATAACTGCATGGTGGTGATGATGATGATGAATGACCAGTAGTCAGAGGCCTTTGCATGTCAGTCCACCAGCAGCTTGCCATGTCATTGGGGGTGAAGGAGGAGGGGATAAAAATGGAGTGGAGTCACTGAAAATGGTCATCACTGGAGTCCAGAAGAGAAAGGATGATCGGATTTCTCGCTTCTCTGCCATGGGACATTGGGGGATTATTATGATCTTTGTTCATTCAAATGAGATCATTCCATAGGATTGAAGTTGAAGTTCTCTTCCAGGACAAAAACTGGGTGATTTTGTTCTTTTTGTGGAGTGCTGCTTTGAGTCTTTGGGGAAGTGGGAAGTGGTAGATGGGATCTCAGTCTTTCTCTATGAGGCTATTCTCTCACCAGCATAGGCTGCCATTTTCCTGTGGGCACAGGAATCAGCAGCCAACATGGCTGAAAGGGGGTGATATCAGCAGGACTAGACTGGCCAAGATCTTACAGCTATGGTGCCCTCCCACCGAACACTGCCTATCGTGGGAGGGGGAATCCAGGGGGAAAGGTTGGCCTCTCACTCCTCCTCCTGAGACCCCCAGATACTCCGGCTAAACCATGGCATGACTCACCACTCCCTGGGACACTTTGACCATGCCGACGTTCATCACAGACTGGTTTCCCCACAGAGCCATCTGCCTACTTCATCAAGGTCACTTTCCCCCAGCTGTCTAGGATTTTCCACTGCTTTTATATTGTGTATATGTTTAGTGTGTGCTTGTTATGATAGAAGCAGGTTCCTTAAAGTCAGGGGTTGTCTCATTTTTGTCCTTGTAACCTCAGTGCCCAGCCTAGAAATGCCTGATCACTTGACCAGTATCAAAAGCCAAGTGTTCTGGGGCCAAGTTGAAGACTGAAGATACTGAGGTCAGCTTTGGGAATCATTTATTGAGTTCAGGCACTGATTGGGCCCATTAAAACTCGATGCCTGCTCATGGGGGGATTTGTTGCATCCTCTGTCATCCTTGAAATCCATCACCTGGATGCCTTTGTACTTTCCCTTCCATCCCCATCCATAGGAAACCTCCAGGAAGCAGGTGTCCCTGCACCATTATCAGCTAGAGATCACTCGTGACATGTATCTTCCACCCATTCTTGTCAGAATCCATGGAATGAATAAGATTCATGGGGAATAAACATAGAGATCCTTCTACTTATTTCAGGAACATCTCACTCTTTCTTGGTGTTGTGTGCTTACATTACCTCCAGTTAGAGGGAAAACTGAGGCAGAGGGAAGATGTCATTTTCCAGTCCAACTATATCATAAAAATCGATGAGAGTCGTTGGGGAGGGGAAAGGGAGAAGATGAGACCTCACTTCAAATTCTACTTCTAACATTCATTAGCTCTGGGATTGGGACAAGTCCTTAGCCTTTGCTAAGCCTCTGTTGGCACATTTGTAAGAAAAGGAGGTTGGGCCAGATTGCACCTGAGATCCCTTCCAGTCCTTGGTCTAAGATTATAATATACCTGGACTGGAACAGATTCAGTAACAAGCCCCATTAATAGTTATAATGTACAATTCTTCCAGCACCAGTACCTACCTTAGGACACCAGGTGAGATCTTCCCTTTCCATTTCACTTTTGCTGTTACCCTTTTTCATCTGAATCTTGTCTTACCCTTACCTCCTGAACCCTCAGTCCATAGACTGAGAAGAGTCTACTGGACAGCCTTCAAGGAAAAAGAATAGATCCTTCTACCCTCAGACCCAAATCATGTGGGTAGTCAGCTCAATCTGACAAAGCTAGGGGGAAATCATCTATCCTTCCTCTGATCTGTTTCTCCAACTCCTTGTTCTTTGTCAGAGAATTCCCATCTCCTCACTCTCAAATCAACCCATTTTTCCTGGATTTCAGGACTTTGTGTTGATTTAGCGGTGCCTGTTTTGCCCTATGAGCCAGCCTTTCCCATGTGACTTGTGTGGTCAGTGGCACGTTTGTGGGGGGAGGGGGCTGTGGGCTGCGCTACCCAAACCATCATATGCCTCTCAACCCATCCCCCACACCCCACCCTGACCTGACTTTCTCCTTTTCTGAAAACCAGGCATCCTCTTAGGTTCTTTCCACCCCATAGATTTTTGTTTCTCGTCCTCCTGTGTCTCATTTCCTGGTAGGACTATATTAATTGGTATTTCCAAGGACTAGTCAAAGCTGTGTTTTCCTGGCTTCTCACCTTGAACCATGTTCACCTTTTGACCCTCTATGGAATGATAATCTTTGTGACTTCACCTTTGTCCACCTCCTCTCCTTTCCCAGGGAGAAGACATAGCTAGGTGACAGAAATCCTACACAAAAACTTGGAAGATATCACATAGAGTGCAATTGACAAGGGAGACTTGATCAGTTTCCTGATGGGAATGATGGTGAATTTCATGCAGAACCAGCCCCTCTTGAGCTCCTGGCTACATCTTGTCACTGCACAGAGAGAGCAGGAGTTCTGACTCCCCCTGGGTTCTTTGACCTCAAGCCCCTAGGAGATGAGTTTTGAGGTGGTTTTTGAGGCCAGCTCTCCTCCCTCCTCCTCTTTTCTGCTGAGACTGTCAACAAGAGTGCTAATTAGGAAGCATTAATTGCAATGGTGGCTTCTGCTGATGTAGAATTAAGCTGAATCAAACACCCCCCTTCATGGACTGTTTTAAGCTGTAGTTACCCCACTGGTTTTCACTGTGGAGTGTTGAATTCACCATCCCACAGGGGGTACTTGGGAACCCCAGGGGGCAACTTAATGAGATACCCAATCTCAAGAAATTCAGAGTCAGGGCTCTCCTCTTCCACCCCAAACCTGCCCCTGACTGTTTTTTGGTATTTTGGTTGGAAGCATAGCAGCATTTCCTGTTCTTCTTTTAATGAGATCTAGCAAAGTCTGAGCTAATGTTGGCACATTCAGCAGAGATGAAATCTATGACCTAACTCCCCAGATACTGTATTGCCATCCCTCCACTGCTGAGGGCACCTAGCTGGGACATGATGAATCTTGGCTCTCAGAAATGACACATCTGCTGGTAAATCCATTGAGATGGACAGGTCCAACATGGAAGGGTCTTTAGGGAGTCAACAAGAACAAGAAGGATTGCAAAATGAGCAGAAGAAACTTTGGAGTCGAAAGAATCCTAGGTATTAGTCTTACAGGAAGGTTACCTACCCATGTGATTTGGGGCTAAGGATAGAAAGACCTATTCTTTGTCCTTAAAGACTCTCCAGTACTTCATAAGAAGTCAATTAAGACAATGCATGAGGCCAACTCACCAGAGATATCAGACTATCTCTAAGGGGTGATAGAAAGAAAAATATGAAAATATCACTTATGTGACCCCAGTAGCTTTCAATGAACAAACACTACTAGATGCTGGACACCATGCTACATGCTGATAACATCCTACCAAATCATGACAATGTTGTTTTAAGTGCTGAGAACCTTTTCAAAAGCTTCAAAAATATCAGTTTAAATAACAAACCTGGGATTGTCATGGTGTTTGTATGTGTGGGAATGAGCGTTTGGGAGTAATTGCAGGGTGGGGGTGAGTATGTGGACCTGATCAAGACCAAAGAGAAGTATGGGTTGGAAAGAGAAGCATGCCTTCCTTCAGACTGTCAGGAATACCAGGGCTGCTTCTGCTGAGTTAGTGAGAGAGGGAAATGCATAGCTCAGTAAACTGAGGTTTCAGATAAACAAGGGAGGCAAAGGACTATGGTCCTTGACAATGCTCTCCTCACCCCAAGCCAGGATCTGCTGCCAAAGATAATGTCAAATGAGCCTCACGTCTGCACTTGGGGCTCTGTCTGTGGTGGCACTGATGATGGGAGGGCTGGGAGCTGCTGCTGTTTTCTGTACCTCGTGATTACTCTCTGTTTATAAGATGTGGTGGATTTCTAACGATAGCGTTCTATTTTGAGGTGTGTCCTAGAGCAAGAGGCACTCCAGTATCAAGTTGAAAGCAGCAGATGGAGAGTGAGAGAAATGGGATTCCAGAACCTCCCCTGCCTACTGTGCCCTGCTTAAACTTGGGCATGGAATACCAGAGCCCTTGCCAGAACCTGAGGAGTCTGTTGTAGGCATGAAGGAGCCTAGGAAATGCCTTGAGCTTCTTGGAAGAAAAAGACTATTCAGCAGTCAGGAAGCATCCATTGCACTCTGCTTTCCTGTATTTACCCTCTGCCTTCCTAAATAGATTGTCAGCTTCTTGAGAGAAGGACAGGACACTGCCACGGATTTATGGTCAGCAAAACATTTTCATTTGAGCCTCAAAACAGCACTGAGGGTTAGGTACCATGGATATTATTATCCCCATTTTATAAATGAGGAAATAGAGGAATCACAGATATTAACCTTGATCACTCAATAAGAGGTGGAATTGAGATTTCTCATTCATTCATTCATTTATTTGATTATTTATTTATCTAACTATTTATTTTACATTTTCAACATTTATTTCCACAAAATTTTGAGTTCCAAATTTTCTCCCCATCTCTCCCCTCCTCCCACACCAAAACGCTTTGCGTTCTGATTGCCCCTTCCACCAATGTGCCCTCTCTTTTAACACTCCTCCCTTCCCTTATCCCCATTTCTCTCTTGTCCTGTAGGGCAAGATAAATTTCTATACCCCATTACCTGCATTTCTTATTTCCCAGTTGTACTAAAAAACAATTTTCAACATTTGTTCCTAAAACTTTGAGTTTCAACTTCTCTTCCTTCCTCCCCCCATCCCCACTGAGAATGCAAGCAATTTAATACAGGCTATATATGTGTAGTTTTGCAAATGACTTCCATAATAGTCATGTTGTGTAAGACTAATTATATTTCCCTCCATCCTATCCTGCCACCTATTTCTTCTTTTCTCTCTTTTGACCTTGTCTCTCCCCAAGAGTGTTTACTTCTAATTGCTCCCTCCTCCCATTTGCCTTCCCTTCCATCATTCCCCACCCTGCTTATCCCCTTTTCCCCTACTTTCCTGTGGTGTAAGATAGATTTTCATATCAAATTGAGTGTACATGTTATCCTTTACTTGAGTCAAATGTGATGAGAGTAAGCTTCACTTTTTCCCTCTCACTTCCCCCCTTTTCTCCTCCATTGGAGAACCTTTTTCTTGCCTCTTCTATGAGAGATAATATGCCCCATTCCATTTCTCCCTTTTTCCACCTAATATATTCCTCTCTCACCCCTTAATTTTATTTTTTTAGATATGATACCTTCCTATTCAACTCACCCTGTGCTCTCTGTTTCTCTCTGTCTCTTTGTCTCTGTCTCTGTCTCTGTCACTCTGTGTGTGTGTGTGTATGATCCCACCAACTACCCAGATACTGAGAAAAGTTTCAAGAGTTACAAATATTATCTTTCCATGTAGGAATGTAAACAGTTCAACTTTAGTAAGTCCCTTATGATTTCTCTTTCCTGTTTACCTTTTCATGCTTCTCTTGATTCTTTTCTTTGAAAGTCAAATTTTCTATTCAACTATAGTCTTTTCATCAAGAAAGCTTGAAAGTCCTCTATTTCATTGAATGACCATTTTTTCCCCTGAAGTATTATGCTCAGTTTTGCTGGGTAGGTGATTTCTTGATTTTAATCCTAGTTCCTTTGACTTCTGGAATATATATTCCAAGCCCTTTGATCCCCTAATGTAGAAGCTGCTAGATCTTGTGTTATTCTTATTGTATTTCTGCAAAACTCAAATTGCTTCTTTCTAGCTGCTTGCATTATTTTCTCCTTGACCTGATAACTCTGGAATTTGGTTACAATATTCCTAGGAGTTTCATTTCTTTTTCACTCTTTTTCAGGAGGTGATAGGTGAGTTCTTTCAATACTTATTTTGCCTTCTAGTTCTAGAATACCAGAGCAGTTTTCCTCGATAATTTCATGAAAGATGATGTCTAGTTTCTTTTTTTGATCATGGCTTTCAGTTAGTCCCATAATTTTAAATTGTCTCTCCTGGATCTATTTTCCAAGTCTGTTGTTTTTCCAATGAGATATTTCACATTGGCTTCAATTTTTTTCATTGTTTTGGTTTTATTTTGTAATTTCTTGGTTTCTCATAAAGTCATTAGCTTCCATCTGTTTGATTCTAATTTTTAAAGAACTGTTTTTTTCAGTGAGCTTTTGAACCTCCTTTTCCATTTGGCTAATTCTGCTTTTTAAAGCATTCTTCTCCTTATTGGCTTTTTGAACCTCTTTTGTCAATTGAGTTAGCCTAATTTTAAAGGTGTTACTTTCTTCAGCAATTTTTTGGGTCTCCTTTTGCAAGCTGTTGACTCATTTTTCATGATTTTCTTGCATCACTCTCATTTTTCTTCCCAGTTTTTCCTCCACCTCTCTTACTTGATTTTCAAAATCTTTTTGAGCTCTTCCATGGCCTGGAACCATTGCATATTTATTTTGGATGTTTTGCATGCAGAAGACCTGACTTTTATGTCTTCCCCTGATGGTAAACGTTATTTTTCCTCATCTGAAAGGATGAGAGAAAATACCTGTTCACCAAGAAAGTAATCTTCTATAGTCTTATTTTTTTCCCCCTTTTTGGGCATTTTCCCAAGGAGTTACTTGACTTTTGGGTCCTATGTCAAGAGTAGGATATAATTTGGGGACCTGTAAGTTCTCAGTTCCTCCAAGGTGGCACAACCCAGGGAGAGGTGTTTTACTCCCTTGCCTGGCTGGTGGCTGAGATTGAGATCAGCTGCTCAATTCCCCCAGGGGCCTTAAGCTAAGGCTTCAACAATGGATGCTGACTGCTGCCTTCCTGGCAACCAAAGTTGCACCTGCTGCCCGCTACTTCTGCTACTGCTGCCACCACCTAGGGCCAGAGCTAGGGGAGGACTCTGCTCCCTTGTCACGGAGGTGAAAAAGCTGTCTCACTGACCTTTGAAGTGTCTTTGGCTCCTGTGGGTTGAGGGATCTGTGAACCACCACTGCTGCTGGGGATTCCACCCCTGAGGCCTGCTCTGGCCCTGCTCCTCCAGGTATCATGCAGCCAAGTCCAGGCCATTCCACATCTGGTGTGACAGACCTTTCCCACTGGACTTCCAGGTACCCTGGGCTGGAATTCTCCACTCCATTGTTCTGTGGTTTCTGCTGCTCTAGAATTTGTTGTGTGTCATTTTTTACAGGTATTTTATGGGCTGTGGGGGAAAATCTAGAGTATGTGCATCTTTCTACTCCACCATCTTGGCTCTGCCCCTGGAATTAAGATTTGAACCAAAGTTCCAATGACCTTTCCCATAATCCCACATAGTGCCTAAAAGAGTAATAACCCTATTTCAGGGGCTCAATATGTTTTTGATGAAAGCATTCAATGGAGCCTCCATTGGTATATAACCATTTATTATATTTTAAGAAAACTAGATGACAAAAAAAATTCATATGACTGATGACTTCAAGTGGCCTTCAAGTATACTCTCAACACGGAACACATGGCATGTAGATATTAAATCAACATGAAAGTGCATGATGAAAATAATTAGATGTATGCTCTGAGAACACAATATGTTGTACATATTATGGGCTCAAAGAATATTTGTTGCATGGAATTGAAAGGGGTTGGTTGAGTAGGTTGAGATTGTATAGTATTATTGGCATTAGTCAAGGAAAGGATCCTCTAAGAAATGGGCCTTAAGACGTGGCATGGAAGAGGAGAGGAATATGGTTTGAAAGATAGGAGGAGGTTTAGTGTGTCCATTTGAGATGGAGTCTCTAAGTCTCAGACATAGAAGCAAATCAACAATAAGCATTTACATGTTTTTAAAAAAATTATTTTCAGTTCCAAATTCTCTCTCTCTCCACTTCTCCCCTACCCATTTAGAAGTCAATAAATATAATTGTCATTATACACATGAAATCACACAAAATATATTTCTGCATTAACGATGTTGTGAAAAAAGCAGGAAAATGAAGTAAAAAAAAATCATGCTTCAATTTGCATACAGGCTTCCTCAATTCCTTATGTGAACATGGAGAGCATTTTTCAACATTAGTCCTTTGGAATTGTCAGGGATCACTGTATTGATCAGAATAGCTAAGTCTTTCACAGCTGATTATTGTTACAATGTTGCTATTATTGTGTACACTGTTCTCTTGGTTCTGCTCATTTCACTTTGCATTGACTCACATACACCTTCTCAGGTTTTTCTGAAACCATCACCTTCATCATTTATTATAGTATAATAGTGGTCCATCACAATCATGTGACTTGTATACTATGACTTGTATAGCCATTTCCCAATTGAGCATTTCCTTAATCTCTACTTTTTTGCTACCACAGAAAGACCTGCTATAAATATTTTTGGTACATGGGGTCCTTTTCTTTTTCCTTTGATTGCTTTGAAATATAGATCTAGTAATGATATTGCTGGGCTAAAGGGTATGCACAGTTTTAGCTCTTAGAAAATAGTTCCAAATTGTTTTTCAGAACAGTTGGACCAGTTCACAACCCCACTGTGACCCTATTTTTCATATCCCCTTCAGCATTTGTCATTTTCCTTTTCTATCATATTAGTCAAATTGATAGTTCTGAGGTTATGCCTCAGACTTATTTTAATGTACATTTCTTTAATTATTAGTGATTTAGAGCATTTTAAATTTGACTACTGATTGCCTTGATTTCATCTTCTGAAAATTTATGGAATGATTCTTGTTTTTATATAGTTTTCTCAATTCTCTATACATCTGAGAAATGAGACTTTTATCAGAAAAAAAACTTGCTGTAACTCCTCTCTCCAGTTTCCTGTTTTTCTTCTAATTTTGGCTGCGCTGGTTTTGTTTGCACAAAACATGGTCTTTTCCATCTCTTATTTGGTCATGAACACTTCCCTTATCCACAGATCTGATATGTCATTTTTTCCATGCTTCCCTAATTTGCTCATGATATTACTCTTTGTGTTTAAATCATGTACCCATTTTGGATATATCTTGGTATAAAATGTAAGATGAACAGAAAGTATTTATTGAGTGCTTATTATGTAGCAGGCATTGTTCTAAGCTCTTCATATACAAATACATACAAAAAGGGTAGTTTCTGACCTCAGAAAGTTTATACAAAAGTACTTAAGAGTAAACTGGAAAGTATGTGGGAGTGCAGAACAGAGAAGGCCCCCATGTGGAAGCAGGGTGGAATAAACCTGGAGGCTGAGGAGTGGGGTCCACCAAGGGAAATGAAGAGTTATTTCAAGACATGTGGGCCAGAGTAGGATGTGAATCTAGACACAGGAGATGTACTTGGTTGGTAGAAGCCCTTCAAGGCTTTGCTCTCTTGACAAGGGGAGTTCAATGCTTTCCTTGGCAGCTGTGCCAAGAGTTCTGTCAGTGCCAAGGATGCTTCATGGTGCTCAGGAGCAGACAACATTCTTTCCCCAGCTCTCCTTTCTCTGGGTGGTCAAGCAGTCTCTTCAATCTGGGAATGGTTAGTGTGACTGTACCTGATTAGAATGAACTCTTAGGCCTGCAGCTGCTGCCATTTCCCTGATCTCTTTCTCTTTCACTGAGCATTATCACATGACCTTGGCATGCCTGTATCACCACCCTTGCATGGATAGCATGAACATACTTGATTGTATACAGTGTTTTGCTCTTTGCCCTGCACCAACAGAAGCAGTAAAATCCTGAGTATTACATCTGCTTGCCTTTAGCTTCTCCTAGGCCCAGGAAATCCCCAGGTAGTATATGGGTGGCTGCTCTAGTCTATGAGACCTAGGAAAGATGCCGTTTTGTTTTCTTCGGTTATCCTTTGTTACTCCTGTAAGCAGGCAAAAGAGTATAGAAAATACAATATAGTTTCAAATGGCTATTTGACTCACAGCAAGGATAGCCTTTACATTAAGACTCAGGAACTTTTTTTTTTTGGTATAGGACATAGACTCAGCTCTTATGGATGGCTTGAGATTCCTGCCATAGCAAGACTTTCCAGTTGCTATGGCTAACTCACCCATTGCTTGCAAAGTGAAGGAACTAGACTCAAGGGCATGACTCAACAAGGAGAAAATCATTCAACCCTTCCAACTTTCTCACCTTGACCTTGACCATAGCAACTTCCCCTTTGCAGCTTGGTCTCTTCAATCAATAAACATTTATCAAGCACCTATTACGTACCAGACTCTATTTGCACCCTAATTCTGTCCCCTTCTAAACTTGGGGAAGGGTCGAAGAGCAGGTAGGACATTGTGTCAGCGAAGTTCCTGACAATAACTTACAACACAACCGTGAATCCACATGGCCCCTCCACACCGCTGTGAGAGCGCTCTAGTCCCATTCTGTAGGGGTGCCCTCTTGACCAAAGGCTGATATTGCCTGTTTGAAAACCTGATCGGCCTCATTAGAAGATACAAGGTGAACATCAGGGTTTGTGGTTTTGCCCTCAAACTGCTCATTTTAAAATTTAAATGTAAGTATAAATAAAGAAAAGAGCCACAAAAAGAAAATATCGGAACCACGAGGCAACCGTGAGATTGTTTGGCTGCACAGATAGGTCGGTGCCTGCAGTCTTGCTCAGAACTTGTCAGAAGACAGTAATTCATTTCACTTAGGTTTTCGAATAGCATTTTATTGCTCCCTTTCTACATTTCCCTCATAATGAAGGATAAAACGTTCAGTGGAATAACCACCATATTGACAAAGTCTGAATTCCCCAGTGTTAGAATCTCATGGTGCCTCGCTCCGCAAAAAGCAAGAGGAGGAGTTTTGCTCAGTTCCTTTGTGGAGACGGAGCCTTATTTGGCTTGTTGCTTTCCTTTCCATCGGCCTCGTTGCGGTCTTTGTCCATATGGCTTTCTCTGTCCTTCCCACTACCTTTTGCCCTGTTTCATATTAGTCTTCCCAGGCTTCTCTGCATGCACCATATGCATTGTTTCCTACACTCAGGGATCACAGCTACTTTAGCTTCTCCCCAGTTGACGGGAATCTGCTTTTAAAAAAGAAAAACTAGAGTACTTTGCTACTACGTTAAGTGCTGCTCTATAGATTGTTTATGTCGCTGATCTCTCTTCCGCGCACCTCTCAGTGGAATTCTCTGGGGCAAAGTAGAGAGGCATTTTCTGAGTTTTCTTTGCATAATTCCAATTGACTTCCAGAGTAGTTGAACTAATTTACATTGCAGCCAACAACTTCCATTAGAATGTGACCTTCTTGAGGGTAGGTGCTGCTTTCCCCCTTTCTTTGTATATTGCATTGCATTCTTTGTATTTTGACTTTATCTCGCTTTGTTCTCGAGCACTTAGTACAGAGTTTGTCTCGAAGTTGGCTCTTAAATGGAATTGTGATTGATTAGGGATCTCCTCTTTTTGCCATTCCTTCAGCATTGACTGGGCCCATTTGTGGCATCTTTATTAACTTACTGAGGGTGTGGTGAAATCTAGCGTTGTTTTCATTGATAGTTCTCGGACTGTTAATTATTCGAAGCAGGCTTTCCTATGGTTGTTTATCAGTTGCAATTCTTTCAAGACCGTTGTTTTTAACCACTTATATATTGGTGAATGGTTTGGGGGCTTACATATTTCTGTTGGTTATCTGTTATTTCGTTGTCTTGGACACAAAACTCTTTTCAGAGATATTTAATAAAAAATGTGTTTTTTCCTATTCAATCATTTCCTTGTTATTCTGATGAAATGAATTTTATTCATTCGAAAGTCTTTCAAATTTATGTAATTGAAATGATCTACTTTGCTTTCTGTAAAGCATTTATCCCTCATTTGATTAAAAAAAAAAAACTTCCCCCAGCCATAACTGGAAAAGATACCTAATCTGGCTCTCTTCTAATTTTTTTACAGTGTTGACTTTTTGCATGAAGATCACATGCATTTTGAGTTTGTTGTGGTATGTGCTACAAAATATTGGTCTAAACCTAATTTCTATCAGGCCTTGTTTTCCAATTTACCAGCAATGCTTGTCAAATGGGGAGTCCCTTCTAAAGTAATTTATATTTCAGGTTTATCAAATGGGTTATTACATCCAATTATTTCTGAATTTTCTTTCTCTTCCACTAATCATTTCCCTTAATTTTAAAGCCTCTAAATGTTTTAAGGAAGTAGTAAATATGGAGAGACATGGTAATTAACATATTTGTTTTGCTAATAAAAAAATTAACTCCAAATATGTAAAATGGAGGAGTATCCTGGTCTATAGGTTTTGTGCTGAGGAACAAGGAAAAGCTAATCAGTGTCAGTGATAAAGTGAAAGGCAATGAATGCCAGGTCAAGCAAATGCAAGGTTACACTTTAGAATTCTAGGACAACATGGGGAAAAGTAACAAAATTAATCTTATGAAAATGACTCAAGCCCTAGAAAATGAGTAGCCAAATGCCTTTACAATGTATTTCTTTAAATACAAAAGATTTTACTCAGTAGACTTTTCTAATGTAAAATGCTGAGGTAGGTAGCAGGAATTGGGGTGGTGGGGTGAAGGGGTGTAAAAATAATAAGATATGGCATCTGCTCTCTGAGGAACTTAGTGCATCCAGGAAGCACATCCCTTTGCCAATAAGCATCCTCATCCTCATCATCTTCATCAATGATTCAGGACTAGCTTATTAGCACCTGAAGGAGGCTGGACACGTCAATGAAATCAGTGCTGTCTTTCAAACAGTAGAAACTCTGTAAGGTGCTCCACACACTGAGCACCTATTGAATCAGGAGCCAGCATGAGACATCAAAAAACTTACTCTTATTTCACTAAGGGCTGAGAAAAATCCTTGCTCCACAAATACTATTTTTGAGCCCAAGTCATCCTTGGGAACTCAGTAAAGCAATTCTATTAGAGCTGCACCATTAGTTATCACAGATAAAACTGCAGCACACAATCACCTGAAAGTGCCAATCTATACATAATTTAAGATCAAACTTTTAAAACAGATGACACTGTACCACAGACTTATTCTCTCTAAAGTACATGGAGTGAGAAGCAGTCAGAATACAGAGACCCTGCATCGGAAACCAAACATTGTGGCCACAGGATGAGGACCCAGGTGTCCTTGCCACCTTGTCTGCTACTGGAGTCGGTTTTGTTGAATTGTTGAGCTTATAAAGGAAGAGCTTCATCTCCGCACATTTATTCAAATACAGAAAAACCCAACCTGTTAACATATCCAGCTGTGCAGTAGTCTCTAGAACAAGATCATAGCTTAGGGCATGTTTATTGCCCTTTTGTATTTCCAGTCCAGTTCCAGGTACATAGTAGATGCTTAATAAAAGCATGTTTGAAATTAAACAGAAGTAATGAAATGGCATCTTTCTCTGGGCCATTTCTATCTGGATTCCACCCAAAAAGGTGAAAAGAAGTAAAAGCAAAATTTATACTTCTTAAATACACAAAAGTTTATATTCAGGCATGTCCAACTTTTTGTGACCTTATGTGAGCTTTTCTTGGAAAAGATACTGGCACATGCAGCCATTCAGAGGCTCAGAGCTGGGAGCTCTCCAGTCTCTCAGTCTTCACTTATCACTTTCTGACCAAGTCACCAACGGTGCTGCATTGATTCATCTTACCTGAGTTTGAAGGAGTTTGTCAAAGTGTTTGTGATGTAAATGCCATTTCATTATTTACTAGAACTTCTTGCATTCATTTCTCACAATATGTGTCATTGGAAAATCTCCCTTTCCTTTATAGCCATAATAATGTGCCCAGCTCTGACTGGAGGCATATTTAATTCAGGCACCATTTGAGAGATGCAACCCAAGGAATCCATGGTGATGGAAACCAAAAAGACTCCACAGGAAGTATGGAAGATATCAGGAGGGACCAGAAGGGAGATGGGATAAATAGCCATGGGTGGGGTTCCAAGGGCTTCCAGGCAGTTTGGAGGGATAGGAAGTCACATTAGGACCCATGCTGATCATTTGGTGATGGAAAAAGAGGGAAAAGGAAAGTAGTGGGAAAGGGGAGTTAGTAATGTGTATATTGCAGTGAGACTGGAGGATGGAGGAGCTGGTCTTGGGATTGGGTTGGGCATGAGGATGATTCTAGTGGTTGTATGTGGAATTGGCAAGAAAGTGAGTGAGGGCTCTCCAGGAAGCAAGGCACCAGGGTGCTCGACTGTACATTGAGCAGCAGTGTAAGCAAGATGGACTGGGAGGAAGGCAGTAGCCTTCTTGGGTTCTGCTCACCAGTGGATTAACAGTAAAGGGTTACACACAGTGATGATAAGACTGTAAGATGGGGATCTGTCTTCTTCAGTATATATGGTTCATGGGTCATTGAGCCCCTACTGTTTTCTGTTTGGGAGACTGTGCATTGGGGAATGGGGTCAGAATAAGGCAATAGGGTATAGTGGCTTAGGATGCAGAAGTTTGGGAACATTTTCACAAAAACAAAATTAAAGTTTGGTAATAGGTTCTGTTCACACACTAAACTATTCGATAGCTCCTCACTGCCAGTGGAAATGTTGCAGACTCCATAACCTGGCATTCAGGGCTTTCCACAAGATGGCACCACCCTTCCTCCCTTTCTAGCCTAATTTCACACTATTTCCTGGCCCATCCCTTATTGTTAGACAAGTTGGCATCCTTTTACAACTCTCCCCATTTTTAATGGTGTGAATCTTGGAGAAGTTACTTCATCTCTTAGGACTTAGTTTGCTGCTCTGTAAAATGAGAGGTTGGACATGTAAGGAACCTTCTGATTAAGACTCAGTCCTGACTTTTCCTACCTCAGCACCTTTGCTTATGCTGTGCCCTCTGCCTATGATACTCTCCCTTTGCACCCTCACCTGTTGAGATCCTAGCTCATCTTTCAGGACCCAGCACAGATGCTACCTCCTCCATGTCCCATCTGAAAATGTCCCTTCCTTCCTTGGACTTTTCTTAGCACATCATTAAGGTCCCTTTCCTTGCTTCTTTGCCATATTGTGCTTTTGTATTTTAGCATACCATTTATCCTCATGGACTGGGGAGAGCCCCAGGTTCTCCACCAAGCTGAGAGGCGGGGCATTCTGGCAGGTGCTTCCAAGTGAGGTATTAGCGTAGAAAGAGAATCAGTTTTCCAAAGACCATCCTAGCTGAGTTCAGAAACACATGGAATCTGAAGCTGGCCATCCAATGATGACTTATTCACCTTCAATAACTCCTGAAACCCTGTGCCAAAGAGTGCGCGGAGGCGCTCATCAGTTCAGGAAGTGGAGGCACTTTTGCCTCCATGGGTATAATTCAGAGTGCTTAAGTGAGCATGGGCAGCTCTTGTGTGTGTGATGTGTGTGCATGCATGTATGTGCATGTGCATATGTGTGCAGTGAGCATGGGGCATGTGTGTACATGAATGTATGTATTGTGTGTACACTGTGTATGTGTTTGCATATGTGTAATGCACTGTGCGTGTGCAGTAAGCATATGTACATGTGCATGTGTGTGTGCGCACACATGTGTGTGCATGTGCATGTGTG
Source organism: Bettongia penicillata ogilbyi (assembly GCA_023548195.1). Classification (NCBI taxonomy): domain Eukaryota; kingdom Metazoa; phylum Chordata; class Mammalia; order Diprotodontia; family Potoroidae; genus Bettongia; species Bettongia penicillata. The sequence goes on from JAJHZJ010000134.1 coordinate 5,127,569, forward strand.
CGTGTGTGTGTGTGAAACACCCCCTCCCACTAGAATGGAAGTTCCATGAGGGCCCCATCTCTCTTGTCCTTTGTGCCTCTCATGACCTTCATCACAGTAGTTTGGACTCTGTAGGTGCTTGTTAAAGGTTGAACTGAATCCAAGCTCCATGGCTCCTATAAGTTGCTGGGAAAAGGGAGAGGCAAAGGAGAAGGAGGTCAGTGGGGCACATATTTATAGGAGCAAGGTCAGGAAATGAGACTTGGCTTAGAAAAAGGATAGAGGGACCACAGTGTGCGAGAGTTTTTTCTGGTAGACTTGGAACTTTGTAATAACACAAGAACTTACTGAGAAAAAAAAATCCCAATGTCGGTCTTCTAAGGCAAAATGCCTTCCACACTCGGAGAAAGAAATATGGAAGTCATTTGCAGAACGTAGCAGATCATGTTTGGGGGGGGGTTAGTGTATTATGTTTTGATTTGTTATATGATTTCTTCCATTTATTTTAGTGCGACTACATAGCATGACTATAGTGAAAATGTGCTCAATAGGAAAGTATATGTAGAACCTATACAGAATTGTATGCTGTCACAGGGAGGGAGGGGGGTAGTGGGGGGAAGGTGTGGGGGCGATAAAATCTTAATTTTAAGGAAGTAATTGTAGAACATTAAAAAAAAAAGAAAAAGTATAGAGGGAACAAAAGAAGCAAGAGAAAGTTCTTGAAATAAATCTGTCATGATCATTCTCAGCATCAGTATAGACAATAATGAATCTCCAAATGTCTCTTCTGCCATGAGCACAGAGCTCAATCGAAGCTTTAAGGAATACAGTGGGAAGGCTGATTGCTGTCTCCCCTTCCCTCCAAAGAGGGGCTGCTGGCTCTGTCAGGAGGTGATTGAAAGGTGGCATTATCTATCATTGACCTGGGCTTGCTGGGCGTCCCCTATAGCTGAGGCAGCACAGCCAGGTCAGGCTGGCCCAGCCCTGAGATGCTTCCATTCTCTCCCAAGAATGATGACATTAAATGTCTAATACTTTCTTTGCAAGGGCTCATTGAAGCCCCACAACCACCCTGGGAGGGGGCTGCCATGATTGTCTCCATATTACAGGGGAGGGGGAAACTGAGACTCAGGCTGAATGATTTTTCCAAGGTCATGAATCACAAGCAGGATTAGAACCGAAGTCTAGCTCCATGTGCCCTTAAAGCTTGATTCCAATCAGAAGCATTTACTAACCTGACTCTATGTTCCATGGCTAAAGACAGAACAAAAGGCATGGCCCCTGCCCTAAGGAGTCTCCCTTCTATGCACTTAGGTGATGGATCATGTAAATGGTGGGGAAGGAAGAGTTTCCTGCAGAACATGGGGTGAGAGCTGAGGTTTGTAGGGAGGCAAGGAAGCTAGAAGGTGAGGAGGGAGAGCATGCCAGGCAGGGGGCACAGCCAGGGCAAAGGCATGGAAATGAGAGATGCAGTGTCATGAAAGAACAATCAGGAGGCATGTGCAGCCTGATGGAAGAATACGAGGAGGGGAGTCAGGTTTGAGAAGATGGGAGAGAGAGGAATGGGGTGGGCGATGAAAGATTTTCAATAACCAATAGGGCCTTTTGTGGTTGATCCTGGAGGAGACAAGGAGCCACTGAAGTGTATTGGGTAGGAGGTAATGTGGTCAGACCTTTAGTGGCCAAGTGACGGCTGGACTGGAGCAGACACCCTCCTCTCCCAGAAGCCATTGCCACGGTCCATGTGGGAGGGGATGAGGGTCTGCCCCCGGGGACAGGGGCAGAGGGGAGAAGGGGCTTTTACTGGAGATGCTCAGAGGCTCGATAGCATCGGATGAGGGAGGGAGAGAGACAGAGGAAGCAGACAGGAAAGTGTGGCTCCTGGACTCAGAGGAGCGAAAGGAGGCCTTCAAGAACATCCAGCTCATTTTGAAAGAAGAGGAAACTGTGGCCCGTGGAAGGGAAGGGACTCTCTCAAGATGACACAACTCACCAGGGAAGGTGCCAGAGCAGGCTGGTCTCCTTGTCCATGACTTAACCACACACATGCCCAGGTTGCATTTGGGTGTTTGCACTGTGTAGGGGACTTTAGCTCAGTTTGCTTCTCAGAAGGGGCTGGAGTACACAGAGGGCTAAACCTGGAGTCAGGAAGACCTCAGTTTGAATCCAGCATCAGATACGAGCTGGGTAAGTCACTCTGCGTGCCTCAGTTCTCTCATCTGTAAAATCTGGGTGTCTCAGGGTTGTGAGAATTACCTGAGTCCCTAGCATAGGGCCTGCCACACACGTAGATGCCTTAGAAATTCTGGTTATTATTTCTGTATCATCCTCCTCCTCATTCTCTGTGGTGGCCCCCACCCTGAGGCTGGGACAGATCTGACTGCTGAGCTGCCCAGCCCAGCTGTGGAAGGAGGCATGACACCTGATCAGGGAGACTCTGGAAGGCCTCTCCCTCTCCTTTGGAGTGAACAATTTTTCTCATTAGCTTGTGAGCTGCCGAAGGGAGGGGTCACTCTGAGCACATGGCTTGGTGCAAAGTAGGCACTTGATAAGTATTTATTGACATAGAGATATGTGCATGTTTGTTTATGTGGACACATATACACATATATGTACATGGTATGTACACACATATGTGCATATGCATATCACAAAAATCTCACATGCTTATACACCTATGTTATATATGGATAAGCCATACACATGTATATAACGCGGCTTGTGCCATGTATGCACACACATGTACACATGTGTGTATGAGCATTGCAGCACATGCATGTGTGCACATTTACATGCACATGTATGGATGTATGCCACACCCACACAGTCTAGTTCCCAGAAGACAGAAGATGCTTCTTTAGCTCATGGGTGGCACCAGGAGGGCACTGGCTTTTGGGGGACCAACCAAGTAGTAAGGACAATTGAAAGACTTAAAGAAAAAGAGCTCCCTCCTCTCCTTCTTCTGGAGTCCTAAAAATTCTATGACCCTGGGATCTTATCTGTGCAAAGATTAGCTTTGATTCCAGTGGCAGGGAGGTCATATGGTGCTTGGGGAACAGCCTAGAGTAGGGACAGCATGTGCTGGGTTTCAGAGCCACATGCCACCCTTCTCTGCCACCCACACATCTGTTTTGGGGCCTGGTCTGGATCCTCTGTGGGGCCCTGTGGGGGTCCCATGGCCAACATGGCAGCTCTGATTCACTCTCCCTTTGGATGGGCATCATTCTCCAGTTTTGTCCTCCTCACTTGTTTGTGGGTGACAGAGGCAGCCATGCCAGACTCCACAGTGGCTCCTAGCCTGGATCCTCTGAGGTTGTGTGGGTGGGGCTGACATGGCAGCTCTGACTCATTCTCCTTTAGGATGGTTTCCATTCTCTGGCTCCCTCCCTCAAGCTGCTTCAGAATGTAGGCATTATCTTGGGCTGAGAAGCCCGGTCACTCTGGTGGCAGTGGGCAGCCATCACTGTGGGCAGAGCGGTCACTCTGGTGGCAGTGGGCAGCCATCACTGTGGGCAGAGCGGTCACTCTGGTGGCAGTGGGCAGCCATCACTGTGGGCAGAGCGGTCACTCTGGTGGCAGTGGGCAGCCATCACTGTGGGCAGAGCGGTCACTCTGGTGGCAGTGGGCAGCCATCACTGTGGGCAGAGACATAGCTTGGTCTGGAAAGGCCCAGGGCCTGCTTGGCTGCTCCTCAGTCCCACTCCTCTTGCCTGTGGGATGTTGGCCTGTCTGTGCCAATGAGACAGAAGGCATCAGCAGAATCTCTTTACCTCAGAATTCTGTGACATTGGTAACACTTGGTCTCATCTCCTCAGAGCCTCTGTAATGTTTCACTTTTGCAAGAAGCAAAAGACAGGATGTCAGAGAGTCTGGGATCACAACCTGGAGCCCCTCCCCCACTCTGGGCTTTAGTTTCCCCTTCTGTAAAATGGAAAAGTTGGATGAGAGCAGATTCTTCCAAGGCCTAATTCTAGGATCCTGCAATACTACTTGGGGGACCAGAAGTCAGTCCTGAACCTCCCTCATCCATAAAATGGGCCCCTGAGGTCCCTTCATCTTCTATGTCTATTATCCTAAGACTCATGTTTCTACCACTTTTTTGAGGCACTTGGGGTTAAGTGACTTGCCTAGGGCCCTACAGTTAGTAAGTGTCTGAGGCCAGATTTGAACTTGGGTCTCTGTCCACTTCACCATCTAGCTGCCCCTGTCATTTCTTACTAGTTATGTCACAGGGGAAATCCTACCTCCTCTTTGATTTTCTGGGAAGTGTCATGGATAGGATTAGAACCCAGGTTCTCTAAATTCAGGTCCATTGGCATGTTTCCATTTAGTGTTCAGTTGCAACAAAGTTGAGTCCTCACTGTAACACCTCCCTCCAAGGCTCCTAAGGATCAAATGAGATGATATTAGTGAAGTGCTCAGCACAGTGCTCAGTACAATGCTTTCAGCACATAGTAGACACTTAAAAGCTTGTTTCCTGCTTCCTGTTTTCTTCCTTCAGTCATGGACTGCAGGGGTGAAGCCCATTATGGGATGCTGGCAAGGACCGGGGACAGAGCTTAAATAAAGCAAGGATTCAAAATCCGCCCAAGGCTTTCTGTTGGAAAACGTGATTCACAGAGGCTGAAAAATGTTCCTGGGCTGCTAATTTTCTCATAGAGCAGATTATTTAAGGAGAGTTTAGGGGGAAACAGATGAGAATTGTACAGGATGAGATGGTGAGCATCCAGGTCTAGAGTGAGGCCAAGGAAAGGGGCTTGGGTGGTGGACAAACAAAACACAAGAAGGTTTGGGGCCAACCCTACTGACAGGAGTCACACCATTGTTCTCTGACTCCTGTTCTCATGTGACTGAGTCATTTTTCTCCTAAAAGGTGGGGGCTTCCTAGTTCTGGTGTGACCTCCAGCAAGTCACCTTATCTCTTTGGGCATCAGTTTCCTCAACTGCAAATGGGGTTATTGGACTAAGTGGCTTCTGAAGTCTTTTCTGTCTCTGGGTCTAGGAATCTAAAGTTACTGTTCATGACCCACTGCACAAATATTCTTGCTCTGTAGGGTGCTGTCCAAGGTCTCTTCTTTCTCCACCCTTTCTTTGGTGATCCATCCACTGCCACTGCACAAATGGACCTGCTTGTGAGGGTGCTGCCCAAGGTTTCTACCCCACCCTTTCCTTGGTGATCCATCCATTCCCTCATGAAGTTGCTGTCTCTATCCAATGACTCCCATCTATATAGTCAACTTTCTTCTCTCTCCTGAATGCCAGTTCCCAGTGCCTGGCACAGAGTAGGGAAGTGAGGAATACTTGTAGAAATCAATTGGCCAGTGAGCTTAGGAAGCCACTGCATGGCTTTGTCCCAGCCTCAGTCTTATAGCAGACACCCATGAAAGCTTGCAGAGTGGAAGCTATCACCACAGCTAGATTGATAAGGCAAGAACACAACAATATGAAAGGCCAACAATGACAAATGTGCTTTACAGACATTGTCTCAAACGGGCCTTAGACTTTGCAGGTATGATTTACAGATGAGGAAACTCAGGTTCACATAGGGGGAGTGACCCCCTCATTGCCACAGAGCTATCAAGTGCAAGTCAAAATATAACCTCAGGACTTCCAAATCCCAATGCCAGTACTCTATCCATTCTGCCCAAAGGAAGTGTGGTGCAGTGTATGGCTCACTAGACCAGCTGCCAGGAGGTCAGGAGTCCTACAAGTTTACTGTGGAAAATTGGGCAGTTGGGTGAGCTCCTAGATCCAGACTGGGCTACTTCTGAAATTCTACGTGTCTAAAAGGGGTGGGGAACCTGTCACATGTGGCCCTATCTGACCTCAAGTGCAGCCCTTTGATTGAATCCAAACTTTACAGAACAAATCCCCTTAGTCAAAGGATTTGTTCTGTAAAACTTGGACTCAGTGACAAGGCTGCACCCAAGGACCTAGAAGGCCTAGAGGCCCCAGGTTCTCCACCCCTGATAGGAGATGTCACAAGTATTTCATTTCATTGGTGGATGAAGAGGCTACACATCTGGGTAGTTCTGCCCAAGACCATGGTGCTCACACCAAGTTAGGCGGGGACTAAAAGGGGGTTTCTGATCCCTGTATCAGTGATTCCTAACCAGCTTCTTGGGCCTCAGTTTCCTTATGAAAAATGTTTGGAATCAATGGTCTTTAAGGTCCCTTCCATCTCTAAACCTATGATTCTATTATTGTCATTCTCATGACCTATTGGGAGGGCATACTTAACCATGGTTAGACTTTATAGGGAAATCTAATGAGAAAACACAACATACATGCACAAGCACCTGTAATGCACAGAGTGATGGACAACTTGTGCCTTCTTGGTGTCATTTCCTTTATTTTTTAGACCCATGCCATCCCTGGGGATGGAAAAAATCAAAAGTTCAGGGATAGCCCTCCTCTAGACATTGTCAGCACCCCTGAGCATTCTCCATCCACCATCCAGAGCTCTGTTCACTCTCCCTAGCTTCCTGGGTTTGTCAAATATGATGCTTTAGTTAGCCAGTTCAGCTTTCCCCACCTTGGCCCTTGAACTCCCTCTCCTTGTCCTTTCCAAACCCCAGCCCTGGGCTATTTGCAGTTCCCTACATTCTTTGAGCTGGCTTAGAAGATGCTCATCAAAGTGGTAGAAAGTGCTCGGGAGCTACATGGATCTACTCCCGTTTGTGTTACACAAATTCACCTGGGCCCACTCCCACACTGACTCTCCAGCCCCTCATTTTAGAAGCTCTTCTGACCTTCTGTTTCCTCCCCAAGTCTCCCACCCCATACAGCTGCTTCCTCCCCCTTGGCAGAGGACAGAAAACCCACCACAATCGCCTCAAAGGCTTTTCTTCCCAAATAACATAAGTCCACACCCTTCAATTCTATCCCCTGTTCTCTTTTTTGCTCCAGTATCAGAGAATGAGGCAGCCTATCTCTGGGTCAACAGCAACTGCTGTTCTAGAACCTTGATTCCCACACAGGACTGCCTCCTTAAAGAACCTACCCCTTTGATATCCCTGACTGCCACCAACTTTGGGATTACAAAGTGAGGCCTGGGCTATCCTCAAAGTCTTCCCAGCCTGGTAGAAGTAGTCAGGTATGAGGCTCTGCCATCATAGCCTTTGAGAGCCCGCTATGCCACAAGACACTGGAGAAGGCTTTTGTGAAGGACATCAGTTGGTATTCATCTTGTATGTGTTCTCCACATTTCTAGCCTTCAGGCCAAGATAACCTCCTTGAGAGCATTCTCCCTTTTGTCTCTGTGTCTCCAGCACCTTGAATATGGTAGAAACATAACAAGAAATATTCATTTATCAATTGATTGATGTCTGGGATGCAGACTTAGAGGAACCTATGGAGCTCATGCATGGTGTGAGGATAGGCATGGCTTGGTGGGACGCCTCTGCAATGTATATTTGTTGCCAAAAACAATTTCCTGAGAAAGGACCATGTATTAGACCAAGTTGGGCATGCAAGTTCCCTTCCTAGGTCCATTTGGAAAGTCAGGGTTGGGGCTCCTCTTCTGAGCCTGTTCCATCACCTTCAGTGCCTCCGGCTCATCTCTTGCCTCTTGCCATCCTTGCCCTGTCCAGAATGCATTTGGGGCTTAGACCAGCTGGTGAAGATCTAGCAGAGTAATAGACTGGTGAGAGATCCCCAAGAGTAAACCTGAGGAGGTAAGAGGAACAGAGGATGATTTGGGCCAGGTGGGGATGGGGAGGGAGTTTTGTCTTCTTTTTAAAGTAAAATTCTCATAGAAACTAGATTAGGCTCATTCAGCTTCACCCCAGAGGGCAGGACTGGGAGCCACATTGACCATGTAAGTTTGTTGCAAGGAAAAAGAAAACTTTGTAGTAATTAGAATTACCCCAGCCTCCCTTGGGAGGTGGTGAGCACCCTGTACTTGGAGGTCTTCAAGAAGGCACTGACAAAACTGACCAACCCTTGGGGTATTGTCAAGGAGAGTCTTATTGAGGTCGAAGATAGACCAGATGCCTCCCTTTCAGATGTTAAATTCTGTGATTTAGCTCAATATATGGGGTGGGGGGATATCCTGCAAACTTTCTAAACATTATTGCTACCCCAAAATGGAATAAGCAACCTTGTGAGGTAGTGAGATTCCTGTTACCAAGTATTCACAATGAGGCTAGATGATCACCTGTTAGGGATGAGAGGCAGTATGGTGTAGTGGATAGAGCACTGGGTACAGGGTCAAAGGAAATGGTGTCCTAGTACAGCTCTGAGTGATGGGGGCAGGTCAGTGGACCTTTCTGGGGCTCCTCTCCTCCCCTGTAAGAAGGAGGGGGTTGGGCTAGGAAGGCTTTAAGGACTCCTCCAGTCCTCCTTCTCCGATGCTGGTTGTCTCAGGGACTCCACTGTGGGTTGGACCAGATGACATTTAAGCCTCCTCTGGCTTTAATCTCTGGTGTAGAGACAACTATACGCATGAATGGGAGGTTGGACAAGCAGCCTGGAAGGTCCCTTTCACTCCCAATCTTTGATCCTGAGGCACTTTGCCTCAAGTTCTGGTTCTGTAAAACAAGGGCTTGAAATAATTGCCTCTCAGTTTCCTTTCGACTCCATGTGTTCCATCTTATGTGACAATAAGAGAGGGAGGGAGACAGCACCCTGGTGCCTGCCATTCTTGAGCCTTTGCTTTTCTCCCTCTCTGGGCTCTTTCACTTCCCTTCTCCATGCATCTGTCTCTCTCTGCCAGGTAGCAGTAAGGTTAGAATGTGACTCTGGGGCCCCACTGTGGGCTCAGGGAGATGGCTCAGAATGCAGCCCAGTGGGAATGGAGGGATGTTCACTTTTCCTGTGTGTGACTCAACTGCACTTTCTCCAACCTTCCTGAGTTCCCTGATCACAGCGGGCTGTGAAAATGACTTTCTTCTCTTGGGAAAGGTTCAACTTGAGGGATTGAAGGCAGTTCTGGTGGAAGATGAGAGTCCAGGGCTAGAACTCAGGGGAATGGAGCTGGTTGTAGACATAAATAGAGATTTTGAGCTGGAAGAGGCTGTGCAATTCAACCCTCTCATTTTAAAGAGGAAAGAGGTCCGGAAAGGCCATGTGACTTTCCCCAGTGGGAGCGGGGAGGAGGAAAGATGTCAACCCAGGTCTTCTGACTTCCAATCCAGCAACCTCTGAATAGATTTAAAAATCCAAAACAAGAGTATATGCCTTTCTTTTCAAATGCACCATGTAGACCCCGAGGTGTCATGCATTTCACACTCTTCCTCGGAGTGGACTGTCTGTTCTGATTGGCATTCAGTAGTGAATGGGTATATGAAATGTGATGAATTCTCTGTCCCAAGGACAAACTCCGTAGCCAGAAGAGAACCTCCCATCTCAGCTTCTAGATCTGTTGGTGAAGACTTGGCTGGTCAAGCTTCACTTCCTCTGTGCTAACCTCATAGATTTGTTGTAACCCACAGCGATGCCCTCTACCTCTGAACACACAGCCCCTCTTGGGGCTGGTAGTCAGCCCTTTAGCACTAACTTGTGGACAAAATCCAGTTGTTTGCTCATTGTTTTATGTAGACTGATCACCTCTTTGGAGATGTGATGTTCTTGCTGCTAGACTCCAAACAGGGAGCTTGGTGGGCTCTGATGCAGGGGTTCGTTGGGTCTTTATAGGGCAACCTCAGTTAGTCCCACTGCCCACCCTCTTCCATCTATGATTAAGGAAATAGATTTGATATGACCCACCTGTCTCAAGAGTCTCCCTCAACCCTTCAGTGGCAGTGATCCTATCTCATTACCCCACTAAATTTGTATACACCTTCTCTTGGGATATGAACCTAAACCTAAGCCAGATCCGGCTGGCCTCAGCTGCCTGGAGTACAGTTTTGTGGATGTACTAATCATTCCCACTCATTAATTTGGTTCTGGGTAAGTGGAAAGCCAAGTGAGAGTTTTCTGGTGGGAGGCAGCATGCTCTGGTGAAGCCAAGTGCTAGACTGGCACTCAACAAATATGTTCTATTTCTGTCTCCATTGCTGAATCACTGTATGACCTTGGGTGAATGGCTTCCCCTCTCATCCCACCTGTCCCTCCACAGCCATATGGGGTCTTGGGAGGATCAATGGGACAATTTTGCTGAAGTGTCTGGAGCTCCTTGAAGTCAAAAGAAGGAAAGATTTAATGGATATTTGTAGGGGAAAAAGACTGTCCTCTAAGTATCCTCCAGGAGCAGTCATGTTCATGACCTCCTGGAGCCGTATGCTTGCTAACCTTGAGAGAAGGCTACTCTCTTAGATGTAATCATTTGGCAAGGGCTAGAAAAGATTGTCTCTTCTCATCCATCAGTCTCCTCTCTATGACCTCAGATATCGTTGACTGCCCCCTACCAATGGGCATTTTAGAAATTCCCTGGTTGTTCCTTCTCTAGTCCCCTCCTTGTGGGTATTCTCGAAGATCTCCTTTTTGAAAAGCCTTTTGTTCTCCCCTTTCTCAGATACAGCCACTCTCTTGAACATCTGGTCCACCCTTGTGGTTTTTTATTCCCTCTGTAATAGAGACTCTCAAATCTCAGTTGCAATATGCTCCACATACACGATTACCCATTTCTGTCATTGTTTCCCTCTTTCTGTTAGATTGCTAAGCTGAAAACCTTGGCATCATCTGTGATTCTTTCCCATTTTGAACTTTCAGCCCCAGCTCCTCAAAATGTCAGACTTTAATTATGGAGGTAACCTCCAGAGTGGGATCCTTGATTCTCATCTCCACCCCCCACTCACTATGCTGTCCATAGCCAAACATCTTTCCAGTCCTCTGCTTTCATTGAGTTATTTTCCTGCTCAGAAGCTATCAAAGGTTCCTACTTCATGGACTATAAAATTGGACCTCCTCTGCTTGGCTTTTACAGCCCTTCAAAATCTCCCTGCAGTCTTCGAAGCCAACTTTGCTTCCCACCAGAAAGCCTCTGTCCTAGTCTAACTCATAGCATCATGGATCCAGGATCAAAAAGCTCCTCAGAGGTTATCCTCACACCGTGCTCCTTCACATTCTTGTCTCTTTCTTCCTGGAATTGCCCTGGCAGGAATACTTCCTTTTCACATTTCCCATCCATCGCAGCCCCACCCGTACCAAGCAACTCAATCAGATTACATTTTCTTGCTGAAGTCTCCTGACTCTTCTGGTCCTTAGGAATTTCCCACAGCAGAAGCTCAGACTATCTGAGCTGGAAGATATTGATTTATTTATCACCTATTCCAAACTATCCCTGACCAAGGATCCACTCTTCAACTTAACCAATGAGAAACTAAATAAACTCTGATAGAAAAGCTCTACTGAGGTAGAGCCAGCCATCTCCTGAGGTTACATGCAGTACTTTGGGACAATTCTTATTGCTAGAAGTGTTTTCATCCATCAACATGGCTCTCTGCAAACTCCACTCACTGCTCCTCACTATAGTCCCTTCTTCTACAGGTGACCCTTTCACACATTTCATGACAGTAGTCAAGTCCACCATCAGTCTTCTCTTCTCCAGGGTATACAGCTCTTAACGATCCACAGAGACCACAGTTTCCAGTAGCATTGCTATCTTGAATTGGTTTCCAAGTATGTGGTAAATACTTAGTTGTTTTCCTGGATGGTCCAAGATTCAAAGTCTCTTTTCAGGTATTAGAGGGCTATTTGGCAATTTTAGAAAGCTGCATCCAGGGCCATGCTTGATTTTGCATTCCTGCTTCTACCATTGAGTTTGGGTTACTTGGATGGTGGCAGAAGTCATGGTCATTGCTTGAAAATTCATTACTAAATGCTTAAGCTAGAAACTAGCATTCAACTCAACTATGGAAAATTTGAGGAAGGATAAGGGAGATGCTACTGAGGAAGTCCTCTGTCTTATTGACTCCCTTATGGGTGGGCAGAAGGAAGGACTAGGAAGTCACCCATCAGCATCAGAATGTGGACAGCAGTGGGTGAATGGGAGAGGTGGGGCCCAAAGTGGAAAGAGCTATGCTGACTCATCTACATAGCACTTTGAGACAAGATTGTTTAGTCAATAGTGGGAGGAGATCATTGAGTTATCATACTCATTTTATGTCAAATTCAGATGTCTGAACCTGTCTTTAATCTTTCTGCTGGGCCATGTTGCTTCTCCAGGTAGTCACAGTGGCATTAGGGGCCTGGTGCCAGGTAAACCATCAGGGTCCCTGAGATACATTGTGGGGGCCTGGAGGAGTAAGGCAGCTGGGCAAACTGGGTATCCCAGAGTCCCCGTGAATGATGATATGCACACTGAAAGGGACACCAAGATTATGAGGAAGTCAGGCATAAACTTTGAGGACTTAGTTACAAGAAAGCAAGTCAAGGTTCACAGGGATGGGCAAGGGGAGGGTGACAGGGCCTGAGTAGATAGTATGGGCCACAGATTATAGCATCATGACATGGACACAAGATTCTGTTCTGCTCTGGCCAGGACATATCTTCTCCATCTGCTCCCCTCCCCATTCCATGGAGGAGGGCCAATCCAGCTGGAATGGACAGCATCAGAGAAGAGGTAAGTACAGCCATTTTAATGGCACTCCTACATTTCCTAATCCTGGGATCAGAAGGAAAGATTATTATTGTATTATCTTCACTCCCCTCTCCCCTGCCCACCTGGCCATATATACGCCAAACCTCAACCTTGACATGTCCCAAAATGAAATCATCTTTCACTCAAAATCAGCTTCCACAATAATCTTCCATATCTTTGAAAAGCTTACCTCGTCATTCAACTAGACTGATTTTTAAAAATGGTTTTAAGAGGGCAAATAAATAAAAAAATGCACAAAGAAACTGAACTGGCAAAGCAAATCTGCATAAAGCCATTATTTTTGTCAAGTGTTGGTTTATTCTTTTAAGAATGGGCTTCATCTCGTCTCCCTGCTTGCTAGTGGTGCTCTTGCTCCATCTCTGACTCTTGGTCCTCTTGTCTGCACCAGCCCCATGGCCCTGGCCCAACCTCTCACTTCTCTCTGCCCTTGTGGAACTCTGTCTCATGCCCAATGCAATGACAACATGTTCCAGATGCTTCTCACGTATTCAAGCTCCTAGTTCTGGTTGCTACAAACCACCCCCTTCACTGGTGCTGCCCACTGCCTAGTGTTTTATTCCAAAAGCTCTAGTAATTTTTCAGAGGCTTAAAATAAAAAACCCCTGAAAAGCATATGAGTTCTAAGAAATGGATTTGCAATTCGAGGATGACACGTGTTGGCACAACCCAGCACTTGCCGCCAGCATCATCTTTCTCACATTCTGTTTCTACGATGTCACTCATCTCCTCAAGAGCCACAAATGGCTCCCTCTGCCTACCACCTGTAGCCATGGCAATTCAACACACATTTATCATGTGCTTACTTGTCAAGGAACACTTGGATGCACCAAAATCCTCAAAGCTTTCTTTATCACTCTTCCTTAGCCCTCATCCTCCAATCTAGTGAGGATTATTTTCAGACCCTTCGTTCGTTCGTTTGTTCATTCCTTCCTTCCTTCCTTCCTTCTTTCCTTCCTTCCTTCCTTCCTATCTTCTTTCCATTTTAAAATGTACATATCACTGTGCTAGGCACCTGGGTTTATAGAACAGAAGAGTCACAAGAAGGAACAAATCGGAAGGCTGGAGTGGCTGGGGTCTGAAAGGTCAAGAGTGTAGATAAGTCTGGAACTATTGTGAAAAGGAAGGACTGGATGTGTGGGAGATTGCTGAGGTAGAACTGATGGGCCATGACATCTGATTGGTTGGGGGCAGGGAGGAGAGATGCTCCTGGAGCTCCCTTTCCTTTCTCTATGCCAGTCCTGATGATCCTCCTACTTCCACCTCCTCTGGGAAATCTTCCTCTACTCCAGGTCGCAGTGGTCTCTGTCTTTTCTGAACTCTGACATCATTTGGAGACTGTCACACCAATTTAGTGCTCAATGCATAGATCAATGTATTCCACTGAATGGTAGCTACTGTGGCAAGGGTCCTGGTCCTGGAGTCAGATGATCTAGCTTCCAGCATTGCTGCTGCTTTTTACTCCCCATGCAGTCTTGGGAATGTCTCTTGCTTTCAGGGTGCCATTTTCCTCTCTGATTAGTGAGTTGCCCTCCATCCAGTGCTCTCATGTGTAATATATCTTGTCTTTGAAACTAGATCCCATGATTCTTGAGGTAAAGGAGGCCCACTTCCTTCAGCTTTGTCTAACCCACACTCTGAAATTCCATAGGAACTCAGGAAATAAGAAGGAACTTGTTGGTTGGATGTTTGAAAACAGCAACAGACTCTATTTAGCTGGTGGAGGAATAGGCTGATGGCCCCACGCTCTCTTCTCATTTGAACTTGTGTATCTGCACAAATTAAACTATCACCCTACAGGATGTTCTCTGCGACTGAGAATTTTTGTCTGTGATCTTTCTGTACCTGGTATTTTGCACAGTGCATGACACAAATTTGTACTTTAAAAGGCTTATTGTGGTTGAATTGGGAGAATTTAGATAGAGTTTCATAAGTGATCACTTGACTGTTAACATATTTAGGGGCTGGGGGTGAGAAGGTCCTCAGAAGTGTTGATTTGGCATTGTGACCAATAAGAGAAAACCAGAATTTATTAATTTAATTTATTAAATGTGTTCCTTTATTTGGCACCTGCGGTGTGCCAGGCACTGCCAAATGCTTTTTAAATGTTATCTCATTTGATGGCAGCATGGGAAAAGCAGTGGCTTCAGAGTCACAAATGCCTGGTTTAAGCACTGACATCAACCAGCTGTGAGGTTTGGATGAGTCATCTCACCTCAGAAGAGGCATCTTATCTCCCAAAGGGAAGGGGTTCAGACAAGATGATCTCAGGGCCCCAGCCCTGCCAGCCCCAATACCCGGGACTCAAACCATCTGCCATATTAGGGTCTTTGCCCCCTTTCCCTAAAATTGTCCCTATTTTCTATTACTATTTATAGTTTTTGTTTCTAGCTTTGTTCCTGAATAAGTACCCTCACTGCCCACTTGCCATCCCCATCATTTGTAACAAAAAATTAAAAAGGAAAAGCAAAAGAAATCAATTAAGCAAAATTAACCGATGCATTAACTAAGTTGCAGAGTTACAGCTCTCTACTCCTCTAGCTGCTGTGTGTGTGTGTGTGTGTGTGTGTGTGTGTGTATCTTTGCTAAGGCATCCTGGGATGGACTAGTTGTGGATGGCTCCTCAGTCCAAAGTAGAGGCTTGGAAGGGCTGGTTCTGTGGGTCCCTCTTGGCTCCCAGGCTGTTTCTTAATCTGCTTGGCTCTGCAACTCCCTGGGCTCAGCAGTGTGTGGCCTGTAGTGGCGGAAGGAGAAGAAGATAGTGTTAGAACAATATCCTTTTGGAGTGTCACATAGGCTTGAATTCTTCAGACTTTTCTGGTCATTGTTGGTCAGAAGGCAATATCGATTTCCCAGAAGCCACTTCAATCTCACATAATGTTGTGGCCTCTTCGTAGGGGAATGACTTATTCTAGAGTTGTCTGACAAGTGGAAAAGGGCATAACTTTCCAAGAGGGCTTTCACACTGAGGGGGAAGGTTCTGTTCACACAGAAAGCCTTTTGGGAGGGAGAGGGAACTCGGGGAGAGAGGACAATAAGAGTCCTGCTTACGTTGAGGTAAATGTCGAATTGAGTCCCACCTATTCCAGTCATGAGTAGACAAGCCCAAACAACATTAGCAACTGCTCTCTCTTCCAGAATATCTTAAAAGAAATTCAGTGTTTGCCTGATTCCTCATGAGTGTCTCAGTAGGAAAGAGAGCATGGTGTTGACAAATAAAGTTTGGTTCTGGAACAACCTCCAATGAGGGATTGCAAAAGTTTCACTTGCCATGAAGCAATGATTGCCAGAACGGGAATGGCCACCTCCAGAGTTCTGGCCTACAATTTGTTCTCTTGGGCATTTCAAATGCCCCTGAGCTGTTGTCTTTGCTTAATGTCATGAGCAAGGGGTGATGGTTGGGGTGAGGGAGAGGCAATGGATCCTTTTCCTGTTGAGCTAGGGTGCCATGGCACCTAAAACTAGGAATAGAAAACCAGACTAAGGAATCCCCAGGAGTGAGTGTTCAGTTACCTGCCAGACTCAGATGGCGCCACAGAAGTCAAGGTGTGGGGAGAGGCAGATTCAGGAAAATGGAAGAGAACTCAGCGGCACAGAAGAGCATAGAAGTATCAATGCTGAGTGAAGCTGAGCCACAGGAGGGGTAAGGGATGCATCAGGGTTCAGGCTAAAGGAGAGAAGTGACTCTCAGAGGAGAATGTGTAAGCCTTGTTGGATCTGGAGCTGGCACTTCTCCCCAATTCTGACCTTAGTATGGAAGTTAACCCCCAACATCTGTCCAGCTTCTTCCTCAGTTTTCAAAGGTTTGGATCCTATAAAATCCCTCATTTTACAAGTGAGGAAACTGATCCCTCCCATCATCTGATTGTAAACTCCTGGAGGACAGGTGCTACCTTTGGCCACTTTTTGTGTCCTGAGCACTCAGCACTGTCCCTGCCACATAGTAGGTACTTAATGAAAACTTATGGATTGGTTGATGCTCATGGACAATAAGGGATTTGCCCAAAGTCATGTGGGCAATGAGAGAGAAAATTTTAAACCAGAACCTCAGATTTCAGGGCTGAGGTTCCCTTGACTGGAGCAGGCTGCCTCTGCTCTAAAGCTAATGACTACTAGGGCCTGTTGGTACAGTGATCTTGTAGGTGAGGTTTGGGTTTTAGCTGCTCTTTTGTCTTCTTCCAGTCTCTCAGGGGAAAGGAATGCCAGGAATGTAACTGCCTGACCTTGGTGTTTTCATCTCTTAGTCTTGGGATATGGTCTTTTCTGCTCTTGTTGTGAACATGGCCACTGGTCTCTTGCCTCGCACTGTGCTATAAAAGCTGGAGGTAGGGCAGCTTTGGAAGAAGCATCCTTCCTTCCTTCCCTCATCTCCTATCTGTTCTCCCAGGGAGGACCAGGTGAACTGGGTGGGTGACTAGGAAGGACACTGAAAGCAGCCCACCCCAGGGTGCTTTTAATGCTCAGCTTAAGCAAAATCACCCTGTGTAAAAATGAGCTTTTAGACGTCAGCTGGCAATTTGCCAGAGGAAGAGATGGTGTCATCGTCTGGATACATGCATTTGTCAAGTGCTAATTACAATCAGGAAGACAGATGTTCACTGTCTTTGCTCTTTGGGAACAGGGATCTGTCCAGGCCTGAGATGAGGCTACATCTTCAGAGGAGGGGAAGCCTGGATAGAATTGAATGATGCTCCTAATATCCAGGCAACTATTGAGCCACTGAGACCAGAGGACCCTCCAGGGGTTAGGGGGGTAGAGAAGGGAGGAGGGGAAAGGGAGAGAGGAAGGAAGGAAGGAATGAATGAAGGTAGGAAGGAAGGAGGGAAGGAGGGAAGGAGGAGGGAAGGAAGAAAGGAGAGAGGAAAGAAGGAAGGGATGGAGAGAAAAGAAAAAAGAAAAGAAAGAGGGAGGGAAGGAAGGAAAGAAGGAAGGAGGGAGGGAAAAAGGAAAGAGGGAGGCAAGTGGGAGGGAGGGAGGAAGGAAAGAATGAAGGAAGGAGGGAAGGAAGGAGGGAGAGAGGGGGAAAGGAAGAGATGAAAGAAGGAAAAAGTGAGGGAGGGAGGAAGGAAGGAGGGGTTCAGGCATTAGGTGGTTAGAGAGTAAGTGAAGACCTAGAATGTGAGCAATTTAGGGATAGAGGCCTCCAGAGTGACTCAGGGTGTCTTCATTGAACACTCCCACTGCCAGGAGAGGTTCTGTCACTTCTAGGAGAGGGCACCTGGCAGACAACATTCATCTGCTGACGTGGTAGAGAAGCCTTGTACAGGTCAGAATTCATCCTGATGTCCTGGGTGGTCCCTTCTAATTCTGAGATTCAGGGTTGTTGGGTCATCTCTCCTCCCCCTCTGTCCCATCCAAGTTCTCATGTGCTCTTTACTTTTCATAGTCAGTTCCTGTGCATTTCTGATGTCTTTGTGTCTGTGCTATCATAGACTCCAGGGCTAGAGATGGCATATTTGTCATTCTTGGGTCCCTTCCCCCTGCCCCTTCAGGGCCTAATACAGTGCTCTGCCCACCAAGGCCACAGGACCAAATACAAAATCAGGACATGTCCCCCTCTCAGGAGGATTTCTTGTGAACTGCCTGCCTGTCTTTGTTCTATTCTGGGATGTGGGACAACATCTATTTTCATGTTTTATTTACTAGGACTACATGACCACAACAGGGGCTCAGCCTGGGTTTTGTGAATGTGTTTGGTTTTGTTTAATGATTTTGTTTCTTTCAGTATAAGCAATTCCTTTGTAAAATCTACGTAGTTCATTTTAGACACTGAAGTCTATTATTTTCAGAAGGGACCTACAGGTTTCCCATCCTGCCCAGGGGGTTTGGGACTCAAGCAAAGTTAAGAACTGCTATAGAATATGTTTTCAGAGAGTGACGAAGGCTCATTCCATAGCTTGCCAGAGTGGGAAACAAGCCCAGAGATCAACTTGTCCAGTGTCCTCAATTCACAACCAGAGAATGGAAATTACTTACCTAAGGTCATTCACCCAGTTAGTAGCGGATCCCAGACCTCCTGATCTCACACACTTTCCCTTGGCCTGTGCAAATGCTGTGCTTCAGGAACCGGCAAACCTGACAGATGTGGATTGAGTCAGGCAAAAGACCACATCATTAGAAATGCTCAGATGCTGCATAATATCTGTCCTCAAAAAATGCTGAAGCTGAATTGATTGTAATTCCCCATGTCAGCCTCATTAGGTTCACAGCCAAAGTTTTAGCCTCAGTATCTCTTCTGTCATATGACATCTGCACTATTAAACTTGGTATATTGTTTCAGAAGTAAAATTATGTTATCCACATGACTGTTGAATTGGATGTTAGGTTGTAAATGGGAAACCTCTTGGGGAGAGGTGCGTGTATGTGTGTGTGTGTGTGTGTGTGTGTGTGTGTGTGTGTGTGTGTGTGTGTGTGTGTGTGTAGGTGGCCCTGGAACTAAATTATGCCAAAAATTTGTGGTTCTGGAATTACTGAACCCTCTTCCAAAATGATATGGCGTAGTTAGACCAGACTCTTTCCCCTTGAGAAGGTCAAGAGAATTTACAGACAGAAATAGCTAAAAGGATTAATAAATCCATTAATGCCACCCTTAGTAATAAAGGAATTTTAGCAACTTCTTTTTTCATTCTTGTCTGGCCTGTTCAGAATTACTTAATTCAGTGGCACTTGACTGACTCACCTTAGCTCACCTGGTGGATGTGTAAGATATTTCACCTACTCTCCTTTGCCTCCCAGCAAAACCCCACAGCCTCTTACAGCTTTGGACCACCCAGAACTGGTGTTTAGCCTCGATAAAGCCAATTACTCAGGTTGTAGTTACGGGCCTGACTTCATTTCCTAGCAAAAGAAAAGTCACAACAAACAACAGTGACAGAAACTGAGAATGGGTCCTCAGGATCACTGAAGTTCAGGCAGATGTCTTCACATATTCCTGTGGTAAGTATGTGTTCCACAAGTAGGTTAGAGGTTATTAACTAAAATCAAAAGTCCTAGAGTTACATTAGAGGTTAACGTGAGTGTATTTCTGAGTTCTGAGATATAGGTCCAGATCGATGTACCCATAAAAGAGATTTGTTCTAATTTCATTCTGGAAAGGAATGACTCCAGTTGAGGTCGTCAAGCTTAGGGAGATTGGAATGATCTACAGGTGTGGCTTATTGCAGGTTTCTCTTCCTCCTCCCAGAGCAGGAAGCCACATAACTATTCTGATGACATTTATTTCCTCAGCTAGGGCAAGGGCATTTATCTTTACAAGTTATTGAGCAGGTTTCCATGAGTCAGCTAATGCCTGATTAGTTGAAAAGGGAACAGCTGTTGAAAAGAAGTGTGGGTGAGATCTGTCTAAGAATGCGTGGGAATGCTAGGGCTCTGTGAATAGTTTCAGAAAGGGAAGATCATATTGTTTGGTATTGTGGAGGTCTTCAAAGGAAGCTTGTTTAAATCAGATCTCCATGGCTAGGTAGGAGATGGAATTGCTCATCATCAGCCTTGAAATCATTCCTTATCCTCAGCCTTGACATTGTATGATGGGATGCTGCTCTACTAAAGATTTGTTGCCATCTCTCCAAGGTGTCCATGATGAGATCAGGGAGTGAGGTAACAGGAACAAAGGGTAAATGCTACTAATGTTTTTAAGGGTTTAATGATGGTCTGCATTCATTTTGGTCCTCCTAAGGACACAGAAGACCAGGATTTTGCTCCATTGAACAACTCTGTTAAAGATTAACTCCTGCTTCACTAAGATGTCCACCACTGGACCTTCACCAAGAGGTCATGGTTAGGGACAATTTGGGAAGATTGTAGTAAAGGGTAGACATTAGTTATTTGTTCACAATGCCAGGCTTTCATATTGTAAATTGAAGAGAGGAGGTAGTATGCTATAGAAAAGGTCAGTGGAAGGAAAGTCTGATTTGAAATCTCAGCTAACTTACTGGTAGTATAAATTTGGGCAAATCTCTTAATAATCTCACAGCTTCAGTTTCCTCATCTGTAACAAAAGTGGGGATAATGGCATATGTCCAACCTACTTCTGAGTCTCAGTTACCAAATGCTTCAAAATGGGGCTCATGACACATGTAGTACCCCTTAATTTGTGTTTTTAATAAACTGTTAAAATTGCCATATTGGCTATTATTATAATTATTTAGATTAGGCTCCCTTACCTCATTCCCTTCTCCCCTTCCTCCACCTTCCTTTGTTTCTTCCTTGGAATTAAGTTCTGTCAACAACAGTTGCCAGGATTTTGATCGGATAATAGATATGAATAGCATGAACCTCAGAGGAGAAGAGGTCACTGATTTTATAGTTGAATTTGTTTCATTTACATTCATGCTTATGATTTTTACTTATTATTTTTCATATCCTCTTGTAATTTTTCCCATTTTTGTCCCCATTCCTCATTATAGAGTGGAAAAACAAATAGAATGGGACCATCATTAGTAATACATGATGGGATTGTCTTTTCCCCCACTATTCTACCATCTTCTATTAATCCAGACCAGAACACAGTCGCTAATTCTTATGGTTTTTAATCCCTTTTTATGATCTACCCATTGCAGGTTTTTTGGTTTGTGTCTATTTCCTCCTTAACTTTACCCTCCCTCTTAACCCCCATCTCTATTTGTCTCTTGAATTTAATGTATTTCTACAATAAACAATTTGTGTGCATGTATTTCTTCTGGTTCAAATCAAAGTTCACAAGATTCTTACTTGAATCGTTTCCTCTTCCATGTTTGTATATTCCTCTTTGGACTCATCCCAAATTTCCTGCCCCTTCCTACTCTTTTGATCTCTAGTGTATTTCTTTATCTGCCCTTTTCCTTGTCTCTTTAAAAAGTAACAGAAGAGACTGAAATCACTCCCAGGCCTTAAGTATGAATTTATTTACTTTTTCAGTGACCCTTGAACACAGGAAAACTCTTGTTTCTTCTCCTATTAGAAAAGGAGCACTTGGTCAAATGAGGAAGAGCACATATAAGCAATTGGTCATCATTTAACCCAGGAATCCATAGATCAATTTGAGGGGGTCAGGAATCTTGGATGGGAAAAACATTGCATCCTAATTGCATTGTGATTGCTTTCTTTTGTAATCCTCTGTGTTTCATTTTACTCATTTAAAAGCATTATTTTGAGAAGAGATGCAGCTGTAGGCTTCCCTAAACTGCCAAGGGGGTCCATGACATGGAAAAAGTTAAGAATCCTGAATTAACTCCTTCTGCTTTCTCAAATACATTTTACTTCCTAGGTTTCTCTTGTTTTCTTTTTCTTTTTTTCAAAGCTCCTACCCAGCTTTGATCTTCTTATACTCTTCTATAGGAATAGTCCTCTATTCTATTAAAGGTCTTTTTTTTTCATGTCAGGTTGTCTTCAGTTTTTAAGAGCATGGAAGTCTTGTTTGTGAGCCTTTTTGTATTGTCTTTTGGTATATCCTATGCCAGGATTTCCTTTCCTCTATAATAGATGCAACATAGTTATATGTAATTGTGCTTGTAGTTACTTGTAAATGAGCTCTTTCTTTCTGGTTGTTAATAATCTCCCCTCCCCTCCCCTACTTTTAAATATATATATATATATATATATATATATATATATATATATATATATATATATATATATTTAAAATTTACCTGGAATCTCTGGATTTTAGTCATGGAATTTGTGGGCAACTTTTTTTCAAACTGGGCTAATGGATTCTTTCTATTTTCACTTTGCAATCTGGGAAATTTCCTTTTATGATTTCTTGAAAGTACTGAAATTTTTCTGTTTGGTCATGGTTTTCAGGAAGTCTAATGATCCTTAAATGATCTCTTCGTGAATGGTTTTAGGCCTTTTTTTTTTTTGAGAACAGATGCCTCATGTGTTCTTTTAATGTTTCCATCTTTTAATTTCTAATGTTCCTTGTTGTTTCATAAATTAAGTTCTGCTTAATCTGTTCAATTTTCTAGGGCTCCTATTTGAACAACATGTTTCATATTGTGTCCTAGGTTTTTATTCATCATTGAAAGGAAGCAGAAAGGGATAAACATTCATGTTGTTCTTACAGTGTGCCAGGCACTTTGATCCTCACAATAACCTTGAACGATAGGTGTTGAGGAAAAGAGGCAAATGGAGGTGAAGTTATCTGCCCAGAGTCACACTGTTGATGTCTGAGGCCAAATGTGAACTAAGTGCTTCCTGGCCCCAAGTCTAGCACTTTTTTCACTGTATCACATGGATAGGTAACTTCTGGGTTATCATGGATTCCTCATTTCCCCTCCTTCCCCTCTCTCCCCACACCTAGTCAGTTGCCAGATCTTGCCAGTCCTTCCCTGTCCTCTCGCAGCCACCCTTTAATTCACACCTGCATAACCTGTCACCTTGATTATTACCATGGCCTCCTTATTGGCCTCCTTGACTCCAGTCTCTCTACTCCAACATTTCCTGTTCAACTGCCAAAGTGATCTTTAAGCCTAGATTTGACCTTGTGACTCCTCTCCTCACTCAACTTCAATAACTCTCTTTTGCCCTTAGGCTCAGTAGAAATTCATCCCCAAGCTTTTAAACCCTTTCACAACCTGTCCCCATCCTAATTTTCTGGCTTTATTGGACACTGATACTCTGGGAGCTAGAGTTCCTCACTCATTCCATATCGCATTTTATTAATTGCCCCTTTTCTTGGAGTGTTCTCCTTCCTCATCTCCTGCCCAGAGAACCCCCACTCCTGCAAGATGTAGCTCATTCACTGCCTTGAACATGAAGCCTTCCCTGACTCCCCATGTTGCCTTCTCCATGAGAAGGGAAGTTCTTTGCCAACAAAGATTGTTTCATTCCTTGTATGTATATATGTATTTCTATGTATGCCAGTCCCTGTCACAGCACTTCAAACTTATAGAGTGACTGAGTGAGTGCATTCCAGGAAGTTCTGCCTTTTTCTGCCTCATTGGCCATGTGGCAGTAGTGACTGTCCATTAAAACCTCACATCTTTTGCAGCACAACTGTTATCTAAACCATTGTCCTCCCCACATCTTGTACTTGTGAAATTGATTTTTTGTACCTAAGTACCAACTTTACATTTATCCCAATTGAATTTTATCCTATTAGATTCAGCTCAATGCTTTAGCCTGTCAAAAGCCTTCCAGGTCCTGACTCTTAAGCAATATAGTACATCTCTCTCTCCCAGTTTTATATCATCTGTATATCAAAGAAGCATGTCGTCTATGACTTTAGTCACTGATCAAAATGATAAACAGTGCAGGCCTCTGAAGTGTCTCTATCCACATGATTGGTTGTTGTCCTTATCTTCAAAGAGTACCAAAATGACATCACCATGATAAAGTGAAGTTTCAGTGTGTCTGACTGTGGCTGATCAGACCAATATGAGCTCGGAATGCTCTACCACAGGTTGGGCACAGATAGTCCGTGTTAATATTTGGGGTGGATATCCCAAATTTGCTCATTCAGCATTTACTTTGTGCTGTCTCAATTCTGCTTTGCTCAAAAAGCACAGTACCCTTTCTGATGTGGGCATGCCATGCTGAGCGGTCCTCTGACAGTGTCTCCCATGTTGCACAGTCAAATCCAAAGTTCTTGAGAGAGACCTTAAGAATGTTCTTGTATCATTTCTTCTGACCACCATGTGATCACCTGCCCTCTGTGAGTTCTCCAAAAAATAGTTTTTGGCAAGTGTACATTTTGCATTCGAACAACATGGCCAGTCCATTGGAGTTGCACTCTCTGAAGCATAGTTTGAATATTTGGCAGTTCAGCTTGAGCAAGGACTTCAGTGTCTGGTACCTTATCCTGCCAGGTGATCCTCAGAATCTTCCTAAGACAGTTCAAATGGAAGTGATTCAGTTTCTTGGCATGGTGCTGGTAGAATGTCCATGTTTCACAAACATAACAATGAGGTCAGCACAACGGCTTTGTAGACCTTCAGTTTAGTAGTCAGTCTAATAATACCTCTTCTCTCCCAAACTTTTCTTTGGAGCCTCCCAAACACTGAATTAACTCTGACAATGTATGCATCAACCTCATTGTCAATGTGTACATCTCTGGAAAGTGCACTACCAAGGTAAATGAACTTGTCCACAGCATTCAAAACTTCTCTGTTTGTTGTAACCGATGGTTTCACGTATGGGTGATGTTGTGGTGACTGATGGAGTGACTGTGTTTCCTTGGTATTAATTATTAAGCCAAAATTAGCACAGGCAGCAGAGAATTGATACACACTTTGTTACATCTCAGCTTCAGAGGCTACACTGAGTGCACAATCATCTGAAAACAGAAAATCCTGCACCAACACTCCCTACACTTTGGTCTTGGCTTGTAACCTTTCCAAATTGAAGAACTTGCCATCAGTACAGTAGTTGACCTTGATGCCGTATTCATACTCATTGAAAGTATTCGTGAACATGGCTGAAAACATCATGCTAAAAAGCATGGGAGTGAGCACACAACTCTGTTTTACTCCATTGGTGACTGCGAAGGTATGAGAGCATTGTCCATTATCCAGAACCCAGGTAAACATGCCATCATGAAACCGACATACAATATTGATGAACTTTTCCAGGCAACCAAATTTTGACACAATTTTCCATAAGCCCTCATGGCTAACAGTGTCAAAGGCCTTGGTCAGATCTAGAAACGTTGTGTATAGACCTCTGTTCTTCTCCTGGCATTTCTCCTGGAGTTGTCGGGCAGCAAACACCCTATCAACCATTTGTTGACCCCTCCTGAGGGCACATTGGCTCTCAGATAGATGACCGTCTTCCAGGTGAAGGATCAGCCAATAAAGGAGTACTCTAGCAAGAACTTTGCCATCAGTGACTAAGAGAGAGATCCCCCTGTGATTATCACAGGACAACTTATTCCCTTTACCCTTATAGAGGTGGACAATGGAGGCATCCTTGAACTCCTGGGGGATAATCTCCTCTTGCCATATAACCTAGAAAATTTCGGTCAACTTTTGTATGAGCAGTGGTCCCCCTACCTTGTAAATCTCAGCTGGAATAGAAACAACACCAGGTGCTTTTCCACATGAAAGGAGTTTAATGGCCCTCAAAACCTCTTCTTCAGTTGGAAGTTCAGCTAAGGAGGGATTGACTTCAACCTGAGGTAAATGGTCAATGACCTCAGCATTGATTGATGATAGTCTATGGAGAACACTATGGAAGTGTTCAGCCCATTTCTCTAGGATCATGTCCTTATCGTTAATCAATGTGGCTCCATCAGCAGTGAGTAGTTGTGATGGACCATAGGTTTTTTGTCCATAAGTAGCTTTCTCTATCCACATAGATTTGGGCAAAAGAATACTAGATTGTCAACCTTATGTCTGGTTCTGTTACTAACTCATTTTGTCATTTGGGTAAATCCCTTTTTTCTCCCTGGTCTCTCTCTTTTCTTGGCTAGATCAGAGAGTGGAAGAAAAATGATATGTTGCTACTAGACATATTGGCTGGAGCCAGTGTGTAAAGGGCTTTAACTACCAAACAGAAGAATTAGTATTTGATTCTAGAGTCATTTCAATCGTGCCTGACTCTTCGTGATTCCATTGGGGTTTTCATGGCAGATACTGGAGTGGTTTGCCGTTCCCTTCTCCAGCTTATTTTATAGAGGAGGAACCTGAGGCAAACAGGGGTAAGTGACTCGTCCAGGGTTACACAGCTAGTAAGTGCCTGAGGCTGGATTTGAACTCAGTAAGATGAGTCTTCCTGACTTCAGGCCCAGTGCTCTGTGCACTATGGTGCTACCTAGTGGCCCTTTCTAGAGTCAATGGGGAGCCAGTGTAATTTACAGAGCAGGAGAATCATATTCCATCTCCTCTACTAAATGAGAACATCAGACCTGATGGTCTCTGAGGCTTTTTAAGCTTCAACACTGTTTCCGGCATTTTATTGAAACGGGTGAATTTTGCTTAGACTGCCTTTCCTTGCACCAGCCATTCTCAGAAGACTCTGGGCTTCAAAGGGTTAGTCCAGTCACAATGACAGTTTCATGTGTTCCCATTCCCAATCTTGCTGGGGGTGTTTTTATGATGCATGGCATATGCTTACAATATGGTGAGGGCATGGGATGGCATCTCAAACCATGGATCAGAGCAAGTGAAGTAGTGAGGATGTTAGCTCTCCCAGTTAGTCATGGCAGCCCTATGAGAGGGTACAGAGGGCACCATATGGTAGTACTTAGTCTAGCTCAATTCTCCCCTTGTGTTACAACTTCCTGGGGAGAGGGGTCAGGTAAAGCTCCAAACCCACTTCAGTCATGTCAGTCCTTGCCATGGATTAGATAGCATTAGAAGTACTTTGAACAATGAACACTACCTGCTTGTCCTTGCCTCAATCCATAAGGGGTCGCCAGGGTGTAGGCTGGTAATCTTTTCTCCTGTGGGCCCATTAGATGAACTTGACGTTGGCATTTACCATATCACCAAGGCTGGGGAATTCCCCTCATTGGGAGATCCTAAAATGTTGTATCTTCATTCTCTCGCCCAGGGCCATCCTCTCCATAGACTAATCTGTTTTCTGTAGATGAATTTTCCCCTTTAGTGTGGGCCCTCTCCCTTCCTCTGGAGCATTTTGGTCTTCCCCTCATCCTCCCCTCTAGCCCCTGCAGATGGATTGGTAGATCCCAGACTGCCCACATGGCATCTCAGACTAGATGTGAAGCAGGCAATCTTTCTTCTGTGGCCAGTGGCAAGATGTCCCCCTTCCATTGCCATGGATTTGGAGCCAGCTTGTTCCACTCACAAACTCTGGAATGACTATCGTGCATTTCTGTACACACCATCCCTCCAGTCTATCTTAGGCATTGGGGTTTACATGTCCATGAATACATGCATGTATGTTTACATGTGTATTCATATGTGCATCTGTGTGTATGGGTGTATGATTAATTCAGCCTTTTCAGTATAGAGATTTGGTTTAAAGCAAATACCTCAAAGAAAACTTGCAGAAACTCAGTGCCCTTTTGATCCAGCCTGGACATGTCTGCCCATCGCACCAAGGGGAACATGTGTCTGTCTGTTTGGAAATATCAGAGTCTCAGAGATGAGCTTTCTGCTTACCTCCCAGTCGGCAG
The DNA here is from genome assembly GCA_023548195.1 of Bettongia penicillata ogilbyi. Lineage (NCBI taxonomy): Eukaryota > Metazoa > Chordata > Mammalia > Diprotodontia > Potoroidae > Bettongia > Bettongia penicillata. Next base: position 5,155,144 of record JAJHZJ010000134.1, read on the forward strand.
GGGGGCCTTGTCCTAACATCACACAAAGGGCTGTGAAAACTGTTATTAGATACACGCACACATCTAAAATGTGCCCATGGGAAAAGGTGCCAGCTGAGATTTTGGTTGCTGTGGGAGTATGTTAACATTATTTATTTGTTAAAAAAAATTCTACACATTTTTCTATTGAATAGCATGTCCTGGTTAAAAGGGAGAGCGTTGCTATTGTCTGGAATCCATCGTGAGCCACCTTTGTCAGGTAGGTAAATGAGGAGACTGAAGGTCATGGAGGCCTCCCTCTTCCTTGTCCCCTAGAGCTAATCAGTCAGCAAATCCTCTGGATTCCTTCCTCAAAGAATTTCCTGAATCTGTTCCCATCCCTACTTCCCTCATCCCTTCTCACCTGGAACATTGTAAAGACCTCCTAACATTCTTCTTTTCTCCAGTCTTCTCCTTCCTCGTTAGTCTGTCTTATACGTGCTGGTATATGAATTTCCTATAGTAAACTCTGACCACACCATCCCTCTTCTCTAAATCCCTGCTGCTCCCTACTACCTTGATTTAGCATTTCAGAGCCTCAGCATTCTTTCTCAAAGCTTAGCTCCTTCAGTTCACCTTCTGAAAGTCTCTGCTCCAGCCTCTGCACTAGGAAGTCTCCTGGTCAGCTTGTGGGCTCCTGAACAGACCTTATGCTCTCCCAGGGCAAAGATGGCTTTGCTATTGTCTTTGAGCTTAGCACAGAGCCTGGCACCTCACATGACCTTAACATTGACTGGATTTCCTTCTTTTCTGTCTATCCCAATCCTGTGGCTCCTTCAAATCCCAGCTCCCATCCTCCCTCCTCATGGAAAGTCTTTACTGAGCCTCCCAGCCTGATGTGCCACTCACACTCCATTCATTTGATCAGGGTTTCAGTCCCTCACAGCTGCTTGTTTGTGAAGCCTTGGGGGTTTCTACAGTGGTCTGACAGTCAGTCAACTAGCATTTACAAGTGCCTACTATGTGATGGGCACTGTGCATCTCTGGTGACTTCTAAAAGCACCATGCCTTTATTCAGTATGTTTGAACTCTCATTCGGGAAGGCTTGTGACTTAAGCTGAGATACTAGGGGTTTGAGGTAAGAGCGGGGAAGGGAAGATGACTAGAGAGAGGAAGTTCTGGCTGGCTCACTGGACAGCAAAACTCTATTATGGCCAGGTCATGATGACCTTGGAGTCATGGCAGGAGGAAGGAAGACCAACCACACTCTGCCCCTGCCTCTTCCCAATTGGACTGGCACAGCCTGATCATCCAAAACAACACAAGTTCTTGGCTCAGAGGCCAAGGGATTACAGGGAGGGAGGAGCCCCTTAAGGGCAGAGTTGATCCCAGTTTTTTCTAGTGAACTGAGTATGGGGCAAAGTCAGGATTTGTTGTACAGTAGGTGCCCAGCAGAAGTCTTTGATGAAGATGGCATCCCGTGGTTAAACTGCAACAAATGTGAATTCAGAGGGAACCCACAAGCAGGCTTCCATTTATGAATGACAAGCAAGTTTTGGAGCCTAATTTCCATTTATCAGGGAAAAGAATCATGGGATCTTGTGTCCTGCAGTAATTCAGGACAAGAGCAGGGATCCTTTATTCCAGAGGCTCAAGGCCCAAAGGCTTCTAAGGAGGCCTCAGCACTTAGGTCTTACTCCTGCAGCTGGAGAAGACCCAAAGCATTGACCACACCTAATGAGGGCCACCAGTTAAATGTGGGCCAGTCAGAGCTTTATCCCAGGTCAGCTCCTCAGGGCTTCCTTTGTGCTTCAGAGTTCTGTGGATTTCACCAGTATATGGTGAAATTATCACCAATTATGGCCCATTTGTGACTTGGTGGTGATCTCTGAATGTTGCTGCCTCTGAAAAGTTCTCTCTCTGGGATCAAGTTAGCGATTGACCTTTCCAGATTAGCAAACCTGGTGGTCAGACAACAGACATGCAGCCCTTCTCAAGGACCATTTAAAGCCTTCCCAGCCAGAAAAGAACTGGCAGAGCCTGTGATGGCCCAGGCTTGCCTCCCTATCACCCATGATGAAGGCTTTGGAGAACCAGGGTCTTACATTGTTTGGGAGCTTTACAGTCTCCAAAGATGTTTGTTAGACAGAATTACATCTGTCCTGTCTGTGAGGTGGGCAGACCAGAGATTCCCCTCCCATCATGCAGAGGAGGAGGCTCGCCAAGGAAAAGATTGTCCAGAGTCATGAGACTAAGACGTATGGGAGCCCAGGGCTCCTCACTCCAGGCCAATAATCTTTCTGCTCCACAGATCCATTATTCAGTCATCATACTCTTACCTTGGACTCTATCTATGAGATGCCAGACTCTGATAAGTTAGGTCTTGTCTTGCCTTGCTTAGAACCAAGTCTCCATAGATGCCTCCACGCCACACCCACTGAGCTAACCTGCCCTCTTTCCAGCTCTTCTTCCTGAGTTGCCTTCCCTATCACAATGTAAGTTTCCTGAGGGGAGGGCCTGTTTGCTTGCTGGTCTCTGTATCCTCAGACCTTAGCACTGCCTGACAAATAGGACTACTTACTACAGTAATATGTGATTTATCTATCTGGCTATCCACATACGCTGTCTCTAGCTATAGCTTTTTTAGAAGACCAGTTTTATTTGCCACAAATTTGTGTTACGTTTTAAAGCTGTCTCTCCTTTCAAGATTGACCCGAGGGGGTGGAAAGTAGAGTGACCAAATTAAATCCATTTCTCTGCCTCTTCTCCTTGTCCCATCCAGCCTCAAGACCTTGTTAAGACTATATTCTCTTTGGTCTAAGAATATGGAATCTTCAGGGTAAAACAAGACTCCAAGGAGGAGAGCAGTAGAAGGTCCTTCTCAGCTGCCTTTTCTTCCAGGCTTTTCATGGCAAAACTTCCTTTTGTGTCAGCATTGGCATCGCTGAGTGGAGACTGTGAAATCCCTCTCCCAAGCTCCTTGGCACCAACCCACTGTGTGTGGCAAGACTGGAGTTGGGGCTGGGGGTGGTGACTGTCTTAGAGAAGGCTTGATTATAAGAAGGCTCATATTGGAGCATCAATTACGCCTCCATAGGATCTCAGGCTCATTTTAGAACTCTTTGAGGTCTCTCTCCTCCTGCACAGAATGGAGCAAGTGGATTTGAATGTATCTAGGAAGGACCAAGTCATACTTTGGTGTAGGAGGTGAGATAAAGGAGGTAGCCCAAGCAGGCAGAGTTAAGAGCCCAGCCCTGGAGGGCTACTGAGGAAGAGGAGCCCCCAACATGTTTTCCTGAGATTCTTTAGGCCACAGTCCCAGAATGGAAGAATCTCAGAGTTGTGAGGGGCCACAGTGACCAGTCAGGCCAGAGCATGCTTTTTGAAGACTCTCTTCCATAGCATTCCTGGCAAGTCATCATTCAGCCTTTTACTTGAAGACCTCCAGTGAAGGAGAATTCACTACCTCTACAGGTTGCCCAGTTATTGGAGGACTTTTCCATACAAGTTTAGATCTGTCATCTTTACCCAATTCTACCCTCTGAGGTCAGGCAGAACTAGACCAATCACTCTTCCAAACGATCGTCCTTCATCAAAAATAGACTCTGTGTCACTGGTCACCTCTCCATACTTCAGACTTCTTTTCTCCCAGCTGACTGTCCCCAGGTGTTTTTTCCAGTCAATCCTCAAAGAGCATAGTTTTGCTAACCTTCTGCATCCTGGATGACCACACTCCTTAGAAGTGTGACAACCCCCCACTGAACCTCCTACTTCCAATGTGGTCTGAGTAGAACTGTGCACAGTGAGTGGGTGATGATTCCCTCCTGGTCCTGGGTGCCCCGGCTCTCTTGGGATGACTCCTTTCTCCACCCCCACCTCCACTCAACATTGTACTGGCTTCTGTGGGGATCACAATCCTCTGAAAGGCCCAGATCTTTTGCAAAGGAGAACCTCTCTGTTTTTCACTTAGGGAGATGATTTGTGAACCCAAATTGAAGACTGGATGTTTATTACTGTTCAGTATGTTCACTGGATTCAGCTCATTTATCTGCCTTATCATGATCAATTGTCCCATCAAACTTTGTCACCTGGCAAGTTGATAAGCAACCATCTTTAACTTCTATGAACCTCAGTTACCTCATTTGTGAAAATAAAGGGGGATGAGCTAAGTAGCTTTTGAACTCCCTCTTGGTTCTAAATCTGTGCCTGTATCTGAGTTACAGATGAAACTTAAACAAAACTAGGTCATGCACACATGGACTTACTGTCAATCAGTCAATCGATTAACAAAGATTTTCTGAAATGTCTCCTTTCTGCTATTCTGGGGATACATAGAGAAGAAAATTGGGGCAGTGCCTTCCCTGCCTCCAGGCATTTACATTTTGTTGGAAGAGGAAACCTGGGCATGTACAAAATAGGTTAATTTTTTTGGGGGGGGCAAGAAGAACAGCAGCGCCGGGTGGATCAGCAAAGGCTTCATGTCAACAGCGGTGCTCGGGCTGGGTCTGGAAGGAGATTCAGTGAAGTGGAGCTGAGCAGGGATCGAACTCCTGACCTGCTGAGGCACAAGGGAAGCCAGTGTGGGTAGTGTGAGAGGAGCAGGGAGGTCCATGTCACTGCCCTATGGAACATATGGAAGGGGCATGCAGGTCACTGGGCAGAGCAGCAGCTGGAGAAGAAAAGATTTGGGTAGTGCTACCCTTGTTCCCGTCTTTGAAAGAATTCCACTTGTGGGCAGTCAGGGCAGCCAGGGGGATGAGTACAGTACTTTCTCCCAAATGTTGACTGACTGACTTGCAGGGAGAACTGGGCCAGAGAGGAAGAGGTGGCCCCAGGAGGTGGAGGGCTCCTCCACACTAGGAAGTCCCAAGCAGCAGCTCCACATTCGCTCTGGGGTGAGGCTTGGCCTCCAGCCTCTCTAGGATCCTCTCCAGTGCTTCTGGGGTTCAGTGAAGTAGGAAGCAAATCACAGACACATGAACAGATCCAGCCAGAGGTTGATGAGTAAAATCTGCAGATAAAAATTACATCACCCTCCCCAACACACACAGACACACACAAACACAGCACACACACACATACACCACACATGTATACATACACCCAGTGCACACACACGCCCATCGCACACACCTTATATTTAAGTAGTCCCAGATACTTCCAAAGCACTTTCATCACATTCAGACAGTGGATAGAATGCTGGGGGTGGAGTTAAGAAGGGGTGGGTTAAAATCTCACCTCTGCCTCTTACTAGTTCTATGGCCCTGGGAGAAAATCACTCCCTTCTTAGAACATCCATTTTCTCATCTTTAAAAAAAATTATTGCAAACTTTAATCCTCAACAAATATATTTTAATATTCACAAAATAAGAAAGAATATTCCATTTTAAAAACTAGATCTTCACTTAGGTGTCTGTAGATACAGACATTATATATAACATATGCTATATTTTTAACCCTTAAAAACAAATTATACATACATGTATTGTGAAAACAGACATTCCACAAATTAGTAACTCCCCTGTCCTATGGAAAGCATCTCAGCCTCACCTCCTAGGGTTGGTACCAAGCTCAAATGAGATGGTGTCTGTAAAGCAGGTACTCTAGGGATGCCAGCCTTGATTAACCTCATCACCATCCCATTGTCTTCATTTTAGCCTCACCACTGAAGCTGAGGCTGCTTTCTCTGCTCTGTTCCCTGAGTCTGCTCCCTGCACTGAAGGATTCCTCCTACCCCAGGGGTGGAGGGGTAGGGATCTGATGACAGCAGGAACCATGCCTCTGTCACTATTGCTGTCATTTCTCTGAATCGGGAACATCGAGTCACAGTCATTGAAATGCCCTCAATTATACCCTGCCTACTCTCATTTGAGTAACGCTCTTTGGAGGAAACATCCAACACTCATCCACATCCAGCTAAATGAGCCCATCAGTCAGCCCCCTTCCTGTCTTGGCCCTTTCAGATCCAGAGATCAGACTTGGAATGATCAGGGCACAGTTCTAGGGAGGACATTACTAGTTGTGTTTTGGGGACCCTACATTCTCCCCTATGACCTCTGCAGTTCTCTGGGGATCTAGTCTTTCACTGACATGGATCCTCCCTGCTTGGGCACCAACCACTGCTACTCGGTTGCTTTGTAGACTGCCTTTGAGACAGCCTGTGTCTGTAAAATGTGCCACATGGGTCCAAGCTGAGGAGGAATCCCTGCATATTTAGCGGGTTTAGACCTTGAGAAAGACACCCAGTCCATCATCCTACCATAACTTGAAGGCTTTCTGCCTCAGTGGGTCAAACCAATTTGTGCTTATCTGTAACAGCCTTGGTTAATTCAGCTCAAATCAACATTTAGTAAGGACTTACACTATTCCAGGTATGTGCGTGGTAGGTGCAAACCTACAAAGACAAAGATGGAACTTTCCCTGTCCTGAAGGAACTTGTATGCTATGGGGAGAACTATAATATGACAAAAACCACACAAGGAACATTGCCAAGGAAGAGAATGCTAACAGCTGGGCAAAGCCAGGGCAGAATTCCTAAAGGTGGGTAGCTGAGCCTTGGAGAAGCACAAGGATTCTGAGAGAAAGATGAGTGAGGACAAGAGAAAGGCTTGCAAGAGTGTCCCAAGGTGGGAAATATCATAGCCAATTTGGGGGATGACCAGCAGCATGACCACACTCAAAGGTCAAGGTCTGTAGGAAGCCCATGATCCCCTCCACTTCCCAGTGGAGCATCTGAAGACGTCTGTAATGTTGGAGGTTTCTTCTCATGCTTTCATGAGCCAGTGTTTTTGGCACACGACCTCACAAACCTTGGGAGCAGATAAGCTATGAGAAGACTGCTACCAACCATGGCTTCTCATTGTAATGTCAGTGTGGCTGCTGCCTGGCATACATGGCAGAAGGGGAAGGTCCCTGTGTAATAAGTAGCTGTGGATGAGATCATTTGACTGGGGTAGAACTGGAGAGGAAGGAGTTTTCTGTAGGCACGAATTCTTTCAAGTTTGCATGGTTCAATTCCTTAGAAAAAACTGCCAACTTTCCAGCTGGAGTTTTGGAAAATGGGTGTTCTTCTGACCCTAAAGGGAAGCAGGTGGGTTTGGCATTCAGTGTCCCTGTGAGCCAGGGTCAGGGGGCACATTCATAAGCTCTCTCAGATGGGCACTATGTTTCTATGCCATTTCCTTTAAGTGCTAATTAGAAGGCAAAGAGGCTCACTGTGCCATTCCAGTGTGACAGGAATGATGTTGGTCCCATCACCCTCTGCCTACCTGAATCATCCATCATATCTGGAGCCAATCCACTATCTCAGTCACATGGGCTATTGGGGCAGCTAGGTGGTGCAGTGGATAGAGCACCAGTGCAGGAGTCAGGAGACCTGAGTTCAAAGCTCACTTCAGATACTTGCCACTCACTAGGCAAGTCACTCAACCCCAATTGCCTCACCCTGGGTCATCTCCAGTCATCCTGATGAATATCTGGTCACTGGATTCAGATGACTCTGGAGGAGAAGTGAGGCTGGTGACCTGCACAGCCCTCCCTCACTCAAAATAAAGTCAAGTGCAAGTCATGTCATCATTTCTCTGATGGCATGGTCTTCTTCGGCAACAAAGGACGAACACACACACACACACAGGGGCTATTATGGAACATGACTGAAAGGCTCAAATGGTCACAGTGAGTTTACTCTGATATTTGGGGGCAAATAGTAAATCCTGCCTTGTCTAAGTAAAACACAACGAAATTCGAAGCTATAGACCAGCGTGGAAAATTACTTGGTTTCCATAGTAACTGTCAACTGGGTAAGTATATGGTAGGTTCCTTGTGGTGGCATGGGGTAATTACAGCCATCAGGGTAATTGCAGGGTAAGTTTTCCACAAATACAAAGCCTCCCCATGATAGGACCTGTCTCCTCAAACAGTGTGGGATTAGCATTTCATTTGTGACCCGTTCACATGATCTAACAGTCCTCAGAAGTTGCATTATACTTCCTGGCCCATGACCAAGACATATCTATACTGTCGTGTACACAGAGCACAATGTGAGGCTTTCACCCAGTCGTTTAATTATGAATCCTGTTGGTCCTTGTCTCCCTGGATCACTCCGTGTTCCCAGGCACCCAGAACACACAGAATCCTTTCCAAGTCTAGGTAGTAAGAGAGCCCTCACCAGCAATCCCAACCCTACATATCAGGAATGACAGGGGTAGGGCTGGACCAGCAGTCCCTTTACTGTCCTTAGCTGGTAGCTGGGGTTCTCCTAGATTTGATCCTTCTCACCCTCAATGCCTCATATACTATCACACGTACTTAAAACGATGTTGTATTGTTGCCTGTCATCAGTCATTTCTGTGAAAAGACTCCCTTGCCTCACTTCCAGGTTGAAACCTCTGGGGGCAGGGCAAAGAATAATTAAGCCCAAATGTCTGATGCAGTGAGTAGGAAGAGTTCTGCCCAAGGAATCCCCCTCTTCTTTTCCATGAGGAGGGAGATATATTTTGCTCTTTATTCTTCGTGACCAGCACTGACCATTCAATATGGTGCACATTTGGGGATATCACACTGACATTGTTTCTTATTTGGTTCTACACAAACCTTGAGGGGGAAAGGAGGGGAAAGACTAAGATTTCCTTCCTCCACTCACTCCACTGCCTTTTGAAAGAGAAGATAGAAATGGATCATGAGATAAGAACTCTGATACTGGAAGGATCTTCAGGGACCAAGCCCTTTCATCTTAGCGATGAGGAAATGGGTCCAGAGAAGCCTGTGGGATTTTTCCTCATTTGCACACAAAGAAGTTGAGGGCCAGAGAGATAAAAATAACTTGCTAAGGCCAGCCATTCAATCAGCTTTTATTGACAAGCACCTACTATGTGCCAGATGGGATGCTAAATGCTGGGAATACAATGACAGTAAAAGACAAAATGAAACAAAAAAATCCATCACTCTCTCTGCCCTCTAGGAGCTCAAATCTTAATGGGAGAGATAATATGCAAATAACTATGTAGGATAAGATATGCCCAGTGTAAGTGGGAAGTAGTCTCAGAGGGAGGGCTCTAACTGTCAGGACTCAGGGGAAAAAAAGGCTTTTCATAGAAGATGGACTTTGAGTTGAATTTTGAAGGAAGCAAAGGAAAGTCAGAAGCTGAGGGAAGGAGACAGGGGCTCTCAGGCATGGGGGCGCCATGCAGTGAAAAGGCCCAGAGGTGAAGGTTGGAGGACAGGAACATCCAGGAGGCTCATGTCACTGAATCACAGAGTTCATGGAGGTGAGCAAGGTGGAAGAAGGCTTGAAAGGCAGGGAAGCACCTGGTTAGGAAGGGTTGAAAAGCCGACCAGACTTTTATCTTTGAATTTGGAGTTCATAGCAGTTTATTGAGTAGGGTGAGAGGTGTCATAGTTAGACCTGGGTTTTAGAAAAATCACTTTGGAAGCCGGGTGAAGGATGGAGAGACTTGAAGGAGGGAGACCAATGATAAGACTACTATAGCAGTCAAAGGATAAGATAATGGGGGCCTGAAGCAGGGTGGGGCCATGAGAGTGGAGAGAAGAGACCCTACAGAAGACATGTCATGAGGGTAGAAGCAACATGATTCTTCCTCCAATTAGATATGCAGGGTGAGTGTTAGTAAGGAATGGGTGAAGGGGAGGATAATAGGGAATGTGGGAAGGGAGGGTTTGGGGAAAGAGATAAAGTTCAATTTTGGACATGGTGGGTTTGAGATGTCAACACAGCACCCAGTTCAAAGTATTTGATAAACAGTTGGTGATACAAGACTGGAGGTCAGGGGAGAAGTTAGAATGGATATTTAACTTGAGCAATGATTTATGTAGGGATTCTAATGGAACCCATTGGAGCTAATGAAATCAGATAACATAAGACAGAAGAGAAGAGGAGTCAGGACAGAAACTTGGAGGACAACCACATTCCCTGGATAAAAATTCATCAAAGGAGACAGAGCAGGAGTGTTAGACATGGAGGAGGAAACCTGGGAGAGAACATTGGCATCAAACCTAAAAAGAAGAGAGTATCTAAAGAGGGGGTCATCAACAGTAGCAGAGGCTGCAGACAGGTCAAAAAGGATGAGAAATGATAAAAAAGGTCATGACATCTGGCAATTAAGAGATCATTGTCAACTTTGGAGAAAGCAACTTCTGCTGAATGATGACAGATGGCAGAAAGTTTGGAATTGATCTACAGAAGAAGTGGAGGCATCTGGTCTGGATGACTTTCTTAGTTTAGTCACAGAGTGGAGGAGAGCTATAGGATGATAGCTAGAAGGGATGGCCAGCTCAAGCGAGAATGGGGGAGAGATAAGCGTGTTTGTAGACAGAAAATAGGGTGAAGTGGAAGACTGGCATGAGTGAGGATGATAATGGGGACAACCTGCTAGAAAAGATGAAGATGGTGCGATCAAGGGTGTATGTGGAGACAAGGAGAAGAGTCTCCTCTTTATGTATGAAGGAGGCATGGTTGGAGAAGATATCTGAGGGATATGAGAAATGAAAGAGGAGAAGCGAGGAGACTCTCAGAAAATGACCTGTGAGTGAATTTTGTCAGTCAAGTATGAGCTAACATTCTCAGCTGAAAGGGTAAGGGTCAACAGAGTCCTGGGACCTTTGAGGAGAGATGAGCTCTGGAACAACCTGTGTATGGTGTTCAAAGCCCTTCATAACCTGCCCCCTTCCTATAATAGCTTTTCACCCCACTCCCTTCTACATAACCTTCAATCCAGAGACACTGGACTCCTTGCTCTTCCTCAGCTTTATGCTGTGGGCTTTTTCTCTGGTTATCCCTTACACCTAGAATGCTCTCCCTCCTCACATCTGCCACCTGGCTTGTTTGGTTTCCTTCCAGTCCACCCTTTACAAGAGGCCTTTACTGATGCCCCCAATGCTAGTGCCTTCCCTCTCCTGATTCTTTCCCATTTATCCTGTATATAGTTTGTTTGTGCTTGGCTGTTTGAATGTTGTCTCCTCCATTAGACTATGGTCTCTTTGTGAGCAGAGACTGTTTTTTTGTTTGTTTCTTTTGATTTTATCTTTCTTTGTATCCCCAGTACTTAGCACAGTTCTAGGCACATAAAAAGTGTGTAATAATGTTTGTTTACTAGTGAATGGGACAGCGATAAGTGGATGAACCAGGGTGTACATTCAGGGTCTGTAACTCCAAATCCACTACTCATGGATATGGTAGCCATACAAAGAAGGCCCAACTTGCATATGGTTAAGGAGAGAGGATAAGTTCTTATAAGAGAAATGCTTGACTGTTCAACTTGCCCTGTCCTTTGTTCAGTCTTTACGAAAACAAGAATTTAAATGTCACCTTCCCTCATTTCATTGTTACTGTCCAAATCTAACCTAAAATCATTCAGACTCCTCTCTTGGTTGGCATGGCTTCTCAATTAGCTGAGTGCCCTCTATACTTTCCACTTCTTACAAAGAGACAATTTTAGACTTGAGGTGAGGACAATATTCCTGCCAATGAGAGCTGTCTCAAAGTACCATTTAAGAGGGGAATGGGCTCCATCCTTCTTCTGGCCAGGGGCTCCTCTTCAGTGGAAATTTTCAGGCAAAGAATGGATAATCTTTTGATGGAGGATACCACAGAGGGAACCCTTTGTCATATTCATGTTAGGATTGAAAATGACACTCAGATGAAAAAAAGAAAAGGATCTATATGTACAAAAGTATCTACAAAAGCTCCTTTTGTGGTGGAAAAGAATTGATAATTGAGGGGGTACCCATCAACTGGGGAATGACTGAACAAGTTGTAGTATATTACTGTGATGGAACACTGTTATTCTATAACAAATGATGAGTGGGATGATTTCAGAAAAACCTGGAAGGGCTTACATGAAGTGATGTAAAGTGAAGCTGTAGAACCAGGAGAACATTGTACACAGTAACAGCAATATTGTAAGATAATCAACTTTGACTGATCCAAAGCAATTTCAAAGGACTTATGATGAAAAACTGCTATCTATCTCCAATGAAGAACTGAGTCTGAATTGAAGCATACTTTTAAAACTTTATTTTCTGTGGGGGGCGGTGTTAGTCTGTGTTTTCTTTTACAACATGACTAATATAGACATATGTTTGGCATGACTGCACATGTATAACCTATATCAAATTGTTTGCCTTTTCAGTGAGGGAAGAGGGGAGGAAGGGGAAGAATCTGGAAATCAAAATTTTAGAAGAGAATGTTAAAAATGGTTTTGACGTATAATTGGAAAAAATAAAATATTTTTTAAAAAAGAAAATGACACTCAAAAAATGAAGTTAAAATAGTGCCAAGACTTGAATACCAAATGAATACCAAAGAAATGCATGCTAGAATCTGGATTTTCTCCTGTTCCAGGGGCATTTTGGGATCAATTTCCATGGTCACTCAGGGAGAGGAAACCAAGGTAGTGACATTCTTTTCTTAATTAAAGAAGTGACTAAGAAGACATGATTAATGGCTCTTGAACCCTAGCGCTCTAAAGTCTCAATGAGAGTGGCCTATGGGATTCTGAGGGAGTTCATGATGAAAATACAAGAGAGGGCCATGAGATGGACTTTAATGGATAACTTCTTAGAACTGGCCACACCTTGAGAGTAATGCAATTGTGTAAAAGGGGAAGAAAACCCAATTTGCTTCCATGCTTGTTGAGTGTAAAAATGTGTAAGTTGACCTGATGGAGCAACATGCAGCCAAAACCCCTTGTTTCTCCCAAGGTTTTAGCCACTCTTGCCTTCATAGCCTGGTCCTTAATAGTAGTAATGGTAAAAAAAAAATTCCTTTGAACAGTGACCCTCTGGTTATGGTTGGGAAGTGGGGCACAAAAGGAGAGTCACTGAAGGGTCTTCCAAAGGGGAAAGATTCCCTAGAGATGGTGAGACGCTCCAGAGGTTCCTGATTGCCTACACAAGATATGATGTGAATTTTATCAATACTACGGGTATTCCTCAATGATGTCCATTACCACACCAAAGGAACATGTCACAACTCACTCAGAAACAAGAACAAATGATGAAGAATGTCTGTGGCTTAGATTATAATATGTAATTTCGTGGATAGCCCACGAGTTAGTCCGTGAGGAAAGATGTCCAAGACAGATAGGATAAATAGATGATGAACTACAGACAGAAATAAATGGACATGAAAAAGAGGAAGCCCAGTCATGTTTGGGGGAGCACCATAGTGAAATCAAGGATCCCCAGATGTTGCCTTCCACCAAAGTCCATCTTTTCAATTCCAATAGTACCCTAGTGGTGTCACTGGGATACAAGTGGGGCTTCATAATCTCAGAAGAATACAGATGTCAGGTGACCTACAGGACAATTCAGGGATTCACTATGGGTACAAGTAGATGACAGACAGGCTGTAAAAGATATCTGCAACATGGGAGGAACTGGGACTCCTCCTACTTCACAGTTAACTACCAGGCGTGGCTTCGGTGTCCTTTTAATTTTTCTGTGCCTCATTGACTTCATTTACAAAAGGAGACTATTGGATAGAAGGACCTCTTAGGTTTTTTCCAGTTCTTAATTGATCCAGGCTGATCATGTAGCAAGTGAGAATGAAATATCAGTTTGGTAGCCTGAGGACTGCATGGTGTCCATGAGTCAGTCTTCAGGATGCCGGACAGTTCCTCTGAATGGATGAATGATGAAAGACTGAAAAGACAAATGATGAGCGACATGAATTGTCCAGGATAAATGAGATTGTGCTTAGGGAGGGGGCACAAGAAAAGTAGGGCCTGCATCAGCATGAGCTTGGGTCCACCAAAAGCCTTGGTGTGTATGTTTCCAAAGCTGACTGAGTTTGGTGCTATCCTTTTTCTAGTCTGAGTTAGCACTTCCTGGGGTTGATCAGTTTGTGGTTCTCATTCCATCCATGGCTTTCATGTTTCTCCTCTCTGCTCTCTTGCTGTCTTGGCTGTTTCCTCTTTGGAATGTGGTACAGCCAGCGTGTGCTATTTAGATCTCATTTTTTTGCATCTACTAATGACAGTATTCACCTTTATTGTACTTGTTACCTACACAACAAGGTTAAATCATAAAGTGTGGGAGGTGAAAAAACAGTTTGTAGGTTGGAAGCACAGCAGCACCAGGGCCTGATTTTGGTTCTTTTGAAAACACTCCAGATTTTTCACCAGAAGAAAATCCTAGTGTATGCCTTATGGAGTGGCCATTCCCCCAAATCCCAAAGGATTTGAGATTCATCAGCTTGCTCATTGTCTTGTTAAGTGCTGGAGAGAGAGGAACTGATTCAAATCTTGCCTCTCTTGGTTACTACCTTTATAACTGGGGCCAAGTTTCCTCCCCTCCCTGAGCCTCAGTTTCCTCATCTGTAAAAGGAGGATTGAGCAAGATGGTTTCTGGGGTCCATTCAGATCCAGAGCCATTGCTCATATAATCCCATCAACTACTACCAGTGTGATCTTTGCCTTTGCCCAGGCTGTCACCTAAGCCTGGGATATCTTCTCTCCAAGCATCCATGACTTAGAATGCCTAAACTTATTCAAAACCTATCTCCTCCCAAAGGCTTTCCCCAGTGCTTACTTCTCCCCCCACTCTTGGCTGTGTTGTTTTTCAGTCATGTCTGACTGTTTTTGATCCTGGGGACCACAGCACCCCTGGCCCTTCTATTCCCCCACTATCTCTCAAAGTCTGTCAAAGTTCCTGCTCACTGCTTCCGCGACATTATCTGTCCATCTCATCCTCTGCCATTCCCTTTTCCTTCTGCCTTCGATTTTCTCCAGCACCAGTCTTTTCTAATGAGTTCCATCTTCTCATTGTGTGACCAAAATATTTGATTTGTGTTCACTGTATGTGTTTGCTGTATTTGTTATTTATGTCTGTGTTGTGTCCCTGCAAGAGAATGATGGCTCCTTGAGGGTAGACCCCAATTTCCCTCTGGTCTTTGTAGCTCCAGTACCTAGGACAGGGCTTGGTACGTAAAAATGCTTGTTGAACTGATGATTTGAATAGGGCAACAATTACTGCCTTCTGTAAGGCCTGACAAGGTATGAAAGCAATGAGCGGAGATGTGCTTCATCAGCTGCATTTCCCTCCCCTCCTACTCTCCTCCCACCCCCGTGAGTAGCAATCAAGAGGCTGCCCTGATGGTAACAGTCCTCTATAATTAAAGCATCTGGCCAGCTCAAAGCAGGGTGAATAAGGGTGGTGCCAGGATCTGCTCGAAGCCATACTCACATTCACCTTCAGGTCAGGGCACAACACCATCATCACAAATCTGGTTTCCAATGGGGTTGAGTCTTTCAGATGATGCACACTGACTCAGTTGTCCCAAGACTGACTTTTCTTATACTTTGGGCTGGCTAACATGCTCATCTGAGCCTTGCCTCCATACAGCCCTTGACACAATACTGCTAATCAAAGAGAGATGCCTGGAAGAGGCCATGGGCATAGGATTCAGAGCATCCAAGCCAGGCCATTCCTAGGGTCTTGTTAGCCTATTACTAAAAAGGACTCAAATTTTTCCACTTTGGAGTACTTCTAGTTTTCAGAGAATTGGAAAGCAGCACAGTGGCCCCCTAGTCGAACCCATCCTGGCAAGGTATTACCCACTCTGGCATACTTGATGACCAAATTCTCCCACAATGGGGAATGTGAGGGGAGGGAGAGTGTAAAGAGAGGGGGAGGGGTCAGCTCCATTTAACTTTGGATATATTCCTCTTTTTTGGAGAAAATGAACAGAAAGCCAGTGATCTGAGCTGCTGTCCTAGTCACAAGAAAGCTCAAGCTGAGCCCTGATGAGGACTGGTAGTTTTTCAAGGCCCTTCTGGGCAGAAACTGTCATGCAACTCACCCCAGATGTATATAGTCCCACGGAATAATACTCCATGCAACATGTGGCATGGAAACAGGTTGTTGTCAACATGCTGAGCACTGGGGTTGACATGATTGGAAACCTTATTACCCTTAACATGGAATTTGCCATCCTTGCAGCAGGGTGGCATTGGACAGAATGTTGGGGTGAGTACTGGACTGAAAGCCAGGAAAAACTCAGAACTGCCCCTGATTAGCTATCTGATCCTGGGCAAATCACTGAAACTCTCCAGGCTTCAGTTTTTTCATCTGCAAAATGGGGATAATAATAGCTCCTCCCTAGCCAGATTGTGTCTAAAGAAGGAGCTCTTACCCATCACAGTGAAGGGAGGCTAGAAGGTGACTGGACAGGCTGGGATCACTTAACTTCATTTCAGGAATAATTTGCATGATCTAAAGTTGCCAGGTGTGAACCTGGGAGGGCCCTCCAAGGCCTCTCTAGTTCAACACCCTTAACTTTACAGGTAAGGACACTGAATGCTAAGTTGTCATTCTCCAATGGGAAACAAGCCACACATACACAAATAATAAATAGAAGTCTTCGAGGGAGGAGAGTGCCAATAACTAGAGAAAACAGGAAAAGTCATTTGCATGAGGCAAATCTCAATCAAAAGTCAGATTCTAAGGTTAAATGTAAGGAGGAAGTATATTCCTGGCATGAGGAACAGCCTGGGCAAAGGCAAAGCAATGGGAAATGGAACATTGTAAATGAGGGAAGAATACTAAGTGGGCTGTTTGTCTGGAACAGAGTGTGGGAGGGAAAGTAATGTGTAACCACCCTGAAAAGAGAAGCTGGATCCAGACTGTCTCTTAGCCTAGAGGCAAGATGGAGCCACTATTTTCAAGTAAGTGTTGAAATTCTTTTAAGACTCACTGTGAGCACTTGGGAAAGCTCCATCCATGACAGATGAGGAAGCTGTTATCAGGAGACATGAGGTCTTTCCAACACATGCCAAACCCACCCTCGACATCCACGGTACCACAGCCAACAGTGCCCTTCCTGCTTGGAGTGGGCCCAGGGAAGGGAGAAAGATTGACCTTTGCTTCCCCCTCTCCATCATGCTGTTTTTGAAAACAACTTGTCCATGACAGCAGTATCCAAACATGGCTCTCTGAGGAAGCTTGCCATGAACCCTAGCCTGGGGTGCCTCCTTTCAGTAATGCTTCACAGTGAAACCTGGAGGATTCTGGAAGCAGATTGCCTCATTCCTAAGAAATCCATTTGCAACAACATCCTCTCCATCCCTGGTGCCCATAACTAGGCCCAGAGCTGTAACTAAGGCAAGGCAGTCAGACTTCTGTCCTAAGGCACCAAAATTTAAAGGGTTAAACATGCAACATGGACACTCTTCTTTCATAATAACTGTTCCTCCTGCCAAGCTGAATTCTTTGTAATTATTTCATATTATTTCATACCAAGAATCACAGATTTAATTTGAAAACAAGATTTTTGTTACTTCACTGGATCATATTTATGCTGCTGTCCCAGGTGTCAAAATTCCTAGTCATGGAATTTTGCAATTTTACTTAAAATCACCCTGATGGGTTTTGTTTCCACTTTAGATATGTAGGAAGAAATAATCACTTCCTTGACTATATTTCTGTCAACAAAGACTCATGGGTGGTAGAACACAGTTTTTCCATTTTTGTGCTCATTTTATCAATACCCAGTTTCTTGTATGACACATAGGATCATGTAGGTAGAGCTGGAAGGAATCTTAAAGCTATCAGATCTAATACCTTCATTTCACCGATGTGTTTATTGAGGCACTTAGTGGTCCCCAATGTCATATAGCTAATCCAGGGAGATTGGAGAGCATAGGATCATAGATTATAGAGATGAAGAAAGCTTAAGACTAATCTATCCCACACCATTTCACAGATGATGAAACTGTGAAAATTGCCCAGAGCAGTTAAGTCACACAGGCAGCAAAAGGGAGAAATCCAGACCCCCTGACTCCAAGTCCTATACTCCTTTTGTTCTATATGCTGTCTCCTTGGAGTAATCACCCAATAAATGCCCACTGACTGATTGACTAGATGAGGGTGAAGGAGCAGCAGGCATTCTGAAGGCTGAGCACTAGTCGAGGCTCTTTCTCTGCTTTTTTCTGGTTGTGGCTATTTTGTGGGTTAGTCTTCCACAAGAAGTGTCCAAAGTGTGCTTTGAATGAAGTCAGCTATGAAAGTTTTATGGAACACTTGCTACATGCCAAGCCTTGTGCCAAGTACTGGGGCTACAAAGGAAAAGCACCAATGGTCCCTGCCTTCAAGGATCTCCCAGTCTAGTGAGGGGGCCCACTTGTAAAAAACCGGGAACATACCAAGTACATAGAGAATGACTGTAAGGTCACTGTAGAGGGAAAGACAGAGAAGTCACATGTGACCCAATAAGGGGGAGGCCACCAATTTTCAGAGGAGTGTTCAACAGATTAGAACAGAAGGAACTTCGAAGGAGCTAGCTGCCCAGTGGAGCAACTCTCCATGTATTGGGATTGCTGAGCTGGCAGTAGGAAGCCAGATTCCCAATAGACTCCCATCCTTCTGGATGAGCTTTTTGGATCTTGGACTGGGTTCAAGAGGAAAATATGGACTTTTAAGCTACTCCCCTGAAGAAGGGTTTCCCAGGTTGTTTCCTTGGCCAGGGATCACAATGGAATGGAAGAATTCTCCATTGTATTCTCACAGAAGATAATCCTTTCTGCATCTTATCTCCTAGTTCTTCCCTCCTCAATCATCTGTAGGAGATTCTGGCTTTCCTCCTTTATGGCACTGTCTTCTGCCATGGCTGGGATACTGAGCCATCTTTTACCTGGACATCTGGTTCTGGCTCTGTCATAGATGGATGTAACCATGTAGAACACTCTTGCTGCCATTTCAGTGTTGTTTATCATTCAATTCTAAATCCCAGGACAGGCTTCACATAAGGTTATCTCATGGAGCTGGGATTAGATGTTGCTGTCATGCACCATGTTGCACTTTTGCAAATCCAGGGATTTTTTTTTAACTTTGCTGAGGAGAGGTTTAGACATGAGACACCCAGTGGTATTAACTATAATGCTAAATCCCTGTGGATGGGACTGAAATATAACTCTGCCTTGCCATGGGTATTTTAATCCTATTTTCTAGCTCTTGAATGTCTGTCTGGCTTTGTGGAAAGAAAGTGCCATCTAACTTGCTGAAGGAACAGCCCATATGGTTTCTATTTTCTTTCTATAAGTGATGAAGTAGGAGGGAGAAGATGTCTGCTTTCCTTTCCCTTCCAATCAATACTCTGCTTGATGACCTTGGGAGAGTCCTTTCTTATCTGTGTACCTTTGACTTACCAGTCTGTGAAATATTTTCATCTCACTTACCTCCTTGGATAAGTGCTGGGATAATCACAGAAGTTAAGATTACCTTTTCCATGAGCTTCCACTGATGGAGTAGCCATGATTTACTCCAGGTGAAGACATATCTTCAAGGCTTATTGGATGCATCATATATTTAGAGCAAGAAGAGGCCCTTGTATTTTATATTTGAGGAAACTGAAGTGAGTTAAGAGTAGACTAGCACAAGTTGAAACACTTAGAATGTATGGTAAATATCCCTCCATTCTATCACTCTGCTTTGGTACTTTTCCAGCTTTGTGACCTCCTTAAAATGGATCCTGCCTCATGAGTTCAGTTCACAGCCCCTCATATCTTCTTATTCTATGTCATTGTTACCCACCCACTTTGATGAAGCATCCTCCAATGCTCTAAAGGCTTTCCTCTAGAATTCTTTGAATGTGTGAATCTTGGTTCCTCCCTGGGACTGCCCATCTTGTCCTTCACTGGCATGGTTGCCCACCTCAAACAAGCAGTGGTGTATGTCTTTAACAATGTCACATGTTCCAGTTCTCACATGGAAGTCATTATTGGTAATAGCCCACTCACTGCTTTGACCCTCACCATTCTCACCATCCTATTCAATTTCAGGTCCAGTTTGTCTTCAGACATCAGGATCTGTCTGGTCTGGTACCCAACTGCTGGACAAATCTAGACATTGTCCAATTCTTTACCTTTTCAGGCTGGATGGCAAGAATATTAAAATTTCCATGTCAAGACTGGGAGTTATATTTGCGCTGATTACAGGTTTTAGAGTACATAGTGTTTAGGAGGTCAGTTCAATGTGTCCAATGTCATCTTCAAATGGAAGCATTTGGAAAACCTCCCCATGGTTGGAGACTCTCTCTTCCATTTGGATTTTAAGGAAGAAATCCTCCATGGCCCTGGTGAATATCTTATGTGAGGATATACCACTCTGTTCTGTGTTTCTTTGGCTCTTAAAGCTTGAAATAGGAAAAGAGAGGAGGCAGGGAGAAGGAAAGGATATGCTAGGTTATGGCATTTACATAAGTCAAGAGTAGAAAGAATGAGGAGAAGAGAGGATAGAGCACAGCTGGTTTGCCCATTTCCTCAAAATGGAGGTTTCAGGAGGAGTTCATCAATCAGAGGAGGGGCTTCAGGGGCAGAAAGATCTTTTAGGTTGAAAAAGCTGTTGGGCAATGGGGGAGAAGTCTAGAGAGTGAGGGGCAGAGCTGGGAAAGAAGTGAAGAAGGATTATTAAACAAAGTTCTATTTGTGATTGCATCTGTCACAGAATTGTGCATCATTTTAACACATGATGGGTAGATACTTCGGTTGAAAAAAGCTTTGAAACCTTCTTCTCATTCTTTTGAGATATTTTGTAATTCAGAATTAGGAGAAACACAAGCTTATGTTTTCTACATGTTGAGTTGTATGAGTGTAAAAATGTAATCAGATATAGAAAGTCACCTCTGAAATAATCCCCATTTCCTTCTTAAGTTTCCATGAAAGACAGTGCTGATCTACATCACAAAGACTTTATGAAAGAGAATGTCAGTCAGGAATTCTTGATGCCTTTTTTTAAGTTTTCAGTGTTTTTATTTCTTAACAACATCTCTGATATTTTCCATTATTTTGTCATCCCCTCCCCCTTTAAGACACTTTGAAAGTAGTGGCTAGGAGCTTTAAAAATGTAATGTTTCTAGTATGGATTTCTTCAGAATGGATTCCAAGAGGTCCAGCTGTTCTGGAAAGCCTTATCTTCTGAAGGGGTATTACTACTTCCTGACATAGTGGATTGAGGTCCTTCACTTTCGTCAATGATGAGTTTAGATCAGACTACCAATGTTGATAGATCTGTTTTTTTTAAGAAAACCTGTTATTTGTTGATCTCTTTCTAGTTTTCTCCAGAAATGATCTCAAGATGATCTGCTTTAGCTGCATCTAATTCCAAAAATTGCTTTTTATTTTTTTGTGATCACTACTGTGTGTTGTCATCCATTATTTTCATCCATGAAGTTTTACAAATGAGCTTGGACTCTAAACTCTTGCTTGTGTCCCATGGATATTATATCACTCTCCCTCACACAAGTAGGTTTCTGGGCCTTTTTTGTCCTCCATCTCCTGACAATGGTTTTGTATCTGTAAAATATCTCTGAGAAGTGGTGAGAGGCAATGCCATTAATTTACTCTATTTCCTATATTCCAGAGGTGATAGATTGGAATATAGCTGCTATCATAGCATGTTGCATCTTAACTTTATATTTTTCTCCTATTTCTTACTGATTTTGTTCTAACAATCAGTAATCTGATGACACACAGAGAGATGTTTCAGAAGTGACTTCATTGGTAACCAGGATTTTCTCTTAACTATTAACATTATCTCATAATCTCATTTTTTTTGTTGAACTTATTTGGAACTCCAGGGTCAGTCAGTGAACAAGCATCTTTTAAGCACTTTATTGTGTGTCAGTGTGCTAAATGCTAGGAATATAAAGAAAGACACAAATGCAGTCCTTACCCCTAAGAAACAACATTCCAATGGAAAAGACAACTTGCAAAAATCCCACATGCTATATGTGCAGTGTAGATGGAATGTGATGTAGTTCTGCATTCACCATCTGTAATGTGGATACCTCAAACTGGACAACCTGTAAGTATCTCAAAGTAAATGTGTTCAGAACAGGATTTGTTATCTTTCCCTCCAACTCTCTACTCTTGCAGAAGGTAAGATATGAGCTAAGGTTTAAAGGAAGCCAGGTAATCTAAAAAGTGAGAAGGGAAAGGGAGTGTAAAGATTCAGGGATGGCCGATGGAGCAATGCAAGGAATACTAGGTCAATGCTGCTAGGTCATAAGAGTATTTAAAGGAGAATAAAGTGTAAGAAGCCTGGAAAGCTGGGAAGTACCAGGTTGTGAAAGACTTTGAAAACCAAACAGATGATTTCATATTTCACCCTGAAGGTAATAGGGAACCTCTGGAGTTTGAATGGTTAGGGATTGGAGAAAAATCACTTTGATGTTTCTAAGCAGAGTTTGAATTTGAATGAAGAAAGATTGAAACAGGCAGACCAATAAAAAAGCTTAAATAGTTTAAATAGTTTAAATAGTCCAAGACAGGCAAGGAGAGTCTACCCACACCAAGGTGGTGTCTGTATGAGTATAGAGAAAGAGGCATATATGAGAGGTGCTGGGAACATAAGTGACAAAATTTGACAATGATTTGGATATGTGGAGTAAGGACAAGTGAGGAGCTGAGGACAATTTTGAGGTTGTGGGCTTGAGTGAATGGGAGATTGGCAGTGCCCTCAAGAATAAGAGGGAGGGAATGAACTGATTCAATGCCATACCAATTACACTACCAAAAAACTATTTTATAGAAATAAAAAAAAACTTAACAAATTTAATCTGGAAGAAGAAAAGGTCAAGAATGTCAATGGAATTAATGAAAACAAATGTGAAGGAAGGTGGCAGAGCTGATCTCCAGCTGTGTTATAAAATAGTAATCGTCCAAACGATCTGGTACTGGTTAAGAAATAGATTGATGGATTCATACAATAGATTAGGCACATAATACATAGTAGTAAATGACCATAGTAATTTAGTGCTTGATAAACCCAAAGATTCAACCTTGGGGAACAAGAACCCAACTCCTCGGAAAACTGGAAAATGATTTAGGAGAAACTTGATTTAGACCAACATCTTAGACCATATGCCAAGATAAGGGCAACATAGGTCCATGATTTAAACATAATAGGTGATACCTTGGGCAAATTTGGGGAACATGGAATAGTTTAACTTTTAAGATCTATGGATAAGGGAAGAATTTATGACCAAACAAGAGATAGAGAGCATTATGAGATATAAAATAGATAAT
This sequence comes from Bettongia penicillata ogilbyi, assembly GCA_023548195.1. Classification (NCBI taxonomy): domain Eukaryota; kingdom Metazoa; phylum Chordata; class Mammalia; order Diprotodontia; family Potoroidae; genus Bettongia; species Bettongia penicillata. The sequence continues at coordinate 5,178,141 of JAJHZJ010000134.1, forward strand.
TTTATTACATTAAACTTAAAAGTTTTTGCACAAACAAAACCAATGCAACAAAGGTTAGAAGAAAAGTAGAAAGCTGGGAAAAAGATTTAGAGCAAGTGTCTATGATTAAGGCCTCATTTCTCAACTGTATGGAAGACTGAATGAATAGAATTCAAGTATTTTCCCAATTGATAAATGATCAAAAGATATGAACAGGCAGTTTTCAGACAAAGAAAGCAAAGCTATCTATAGTCACATAAACATACTCTAAATCACTATTGATTAGAGAAATTCAAGTTAAAACAACTCTGAGGTATGAGTCCACACTCTCAGATTGACTAATATGACAGAAAGAAAAATGACAGATATTGGAATGGATGTGGTAAAAATCAGGATACTAATGCATTGTTGGTGAAGTTGTACACTGATTTAATCATTCCGTAGAACAATTAGGAACTATGACCAAAGGGCTATAAAACCATGCATATTCTTTGACCAGGTAATATCACTACTAGACATGTATCCCAAAGAGATTTTTTAAAAAGGAAAAGGGTCTATTCGCAAATATAAATTTGTAAATATTTGTAAAAAATATATACACACATATACATACACATGTATACATACACATATATACACACTCTTTTTGTGGCGGCAAAAAAAAATGAAAATTGAAAGGATGCCAATCAATTGAGGAATAGTTGAACAAGTTGTGGTATATGATTATAATGGAATACTATTGTGCTGTAAGAAATGACATGCAGTATCATTTCAGAAAATGGGAAAAAACATGAACTAATGTAAAATGAAGTGGGCAGAATCAAGAGAACATTGTGTCCAGTAACAGCAATATTGTATGATGATCAATTGTGAAAGATTTAGCTATTCTTAGCAATACAATGATCTAAAAGAGTTCCAAAGGACTCATAATAAAAATGATCTCCACTTCCAGAAAAAGAACGGATGGAGTCTGAATGAAGATTAAAACATTACTCTTTTTCACTTCATTTTGTTTGTTTTTTTTAGTCTGTGTTTTCTTTCACTACATGACTAATATGGAAATGTTTTGTATGATTGCACACATATAACCTATACCAAATTGCTTACTATCTCACAGAGGGGGCAGGGACCAAAGAGAAGGAAAGAATTTGGAAATCAACATTTTTTTTTCCTCAATAATTTCGTGGAAGATAATGTCTAGGCTCTTTTTTTGATCATGACTTTCAGGTAGTCCCATAATTTTTAAATTGTCTCTCCTGGATCTATTTTCCAGGTCAGTTGTTTTTCCAATGAGGTATTTCACATTCTCTTCCATTTTTTCATTCTTTTGGTTTTGTTTTGTGATTTCTTGGTTTCTCAGAAAGTCATTAGACTCCATCTGTTCCATTCTAATCTTGAGAGAACTATTATCTTCAGTGAGCTTTTGAACCTCTTTTTCCATTTGGCTAATTCTGCTTTTGAAAGCATTCTTCTCCTCATTGGTTTTTTGAACCTCTTTTGCCAATTGAGTGAGCCTATTTTTCAAGGTGTTATTTTCTTCAGCATTTTTTTGGGTCTCCTTTACCAAGATATTGACCCGTTTTTCATACTTTTCTTGCATCTCTCTCATTACTCTTCCCAGTTTTTCCTCCATTTGTCTAACTTGATTTTCAAAATCCTTTTTGAGCTCTTCCATGGCCTTAGCCCACCTGACATCCCCCTTGGATGTCTGGGATACAGAGGCCCTGCCCTCCACGTCTTTCCCTGATGGTAAGAATTGTTCCTCGTCATCAGAATTGAAAGGCAGGAACATTTGCACCTGCTCAAAGAAGCTCTCTATAGTCTTATTTTTCTTCCCTTTTCTGGGCATTTTCCCAGCCAGTTACTTGACTTCTGAGATTCCTCTCCACCCCCGCCTAGATCCGCCCAGCTAGTGCTTGGGGTCTGAGATTCAAATGGGTTTTCTGCAGCAGGCATGGCTGCTATTCAATGTGAGCTTAAGTTCTGGTGCTGGGGTGGGGGCAGGGCCACCTCCCAGTCTCAGCTCCTTCAGGTGGTTTATGCAGAGACCTTCAGTAATGAAGATCCTGCCTGCTCGGGGAGTCCCTGGCCACTGCCGCTGCTGCCGCTGCCCCTGCCTCTGCCTCCGCCTCTTCCTGCCCCTGCCTCTGCCTCCCCCACTGCCTCCCGAGGGGACCCAAGCCACGGAGACACCCCGCTCCCCTCTCGGCCAGCCTAGACGTCTTTCTCACTGACCTGTAGCGTCTGTGGGCGGAGGGACCTTCCCGGCCGCCAGAGGTTCCGTCCCTGAAGCCTGCTCGGATCTGCTCCTCTGGGGCCACGGCCAGGGCAGAGCAGGGGTGGGCTCCACTTTCCGGGGCACGATGGACCCTGGAGACCACTCTCCAGGGCTCTCTGGAATGGAAATCTCTTCCACTGTGTTTCTGCACACCCTGCAGTGATCCAGAACTTGTGGGGAGCTCTTCTTGCATTAAATCCATGGGCTGTGGGTTCAGAGCTAGCATACGTGAGTCTTTTTACTCCACCATCTTGATTCCACCCCCTGGAACTCAACATTTAAAAAAAATGAATTCGGATTATTTGTACATCAAATTGGGGAAAATAAGATATTAAAAATAATAAGAAGTAGAAAGAAGAGAGAGGTGGGGAGGAGACAATGTCCAGTTTGGGACATCTTTAATTTGAGATGCTTCCAAAGAATCCACTTCAAAGAGATGGTGATGCACTAACTAGAGGTTAGGGCTTTATTTCTTCATATGAGAAACCTCTGCTTAGAGATGATCATTGAATCTGTGGGAAGAGGTGAGTTCAGTAACTGATATAATAAAAAGAGAAGAGCTGAAAGCTTAGGCTCTGTCTCCTCCCCAACTCTCCCTTCTTCCCACTTCTTATTATTTTTAATATCTTATTTTCCCCAATTTGATGTACAAATAATTTGAACATTCATGTTTTTAAAAAAATTATTGAGTTCGTGGGCACCCCATGAATGAAGAGCCAAGAAAGGAGACTGAGAAGGCATTCAAGATTCCAAACAGAAAGCTTCTGAGGAGGCTACAATTGTCTTTTGATGGCACATTTGTTAATACCCAAAGATAACTCCAACAATTTTTTCCATCCATATTGTGTCTTTCCCCTTCTTTGGAGGTTTCCTGAAGGTCTTTACTGAATATTTTCATTTTTTCATCTGCTACAACAGATCCTGGCCCCGCAAAGTTGGGCAACTTCATGATAATCTATTTGCTTTTATTCATCCTAAGCTTTGTGAATCAAGGTGAAGTGTTTATTTTACCTTTTTTCTCTCAGTAGAACTGACCTATGAACCATAGTTACACTTAGGGAAAGCCTTTATTAAGAACTTACCCTGTTCTCAACACTGTGGTGAGTGCAGGGGATATAAATACAAGCATCTTGGCCTTCGCCTAAGAATTAAATTCTGATGGGGAGAGACCATGCAAAAAGGGAGATGGAAGCAAGGAGCAGAGCCCCATGGTATAGGAACAGTCAGGCAGTGAAGCAGAACCCTGGACCCCAGAAAGGGAAGGAGAGAACTCACCTTTTTCAACTTAGGGGCCAAGTACAAAGTTTTAATGGAGAAGAGATGGGGAGGACCACCAAAGTGGAGGCAATACAATATGAAGATGGCCAGGGCATTCTCCTTTGTTTGACTCCTAGTTTCATTTATAGAGATACGATATGGGTATCAAATATGAAAAGACCTGCACAGCACACAGCAGTCATTTGATAAATGTTTGTCCTGTCCCCTTTTCTCTGAATGTGGTCATTGCCACACATTAGGTACATCATGGGGATGTGCCCATATGAGTGGATGGACTCCGAAATAGACCACACTTTCAGAGGACCAACAGTAACACTTATGTGTACAACTGCCAGTAAAGAAACATTTGTTAATCAACCTACTATTTGTCAGGCACTGTGCCAAGTTCTAGGGATACAAAGAGAGACAGAAGACGAGATCTCTCCTGCCCTCGAGTTTACAATCCGCTTCAGGAGATAAGGCAGCAGATATGTACAAATAGGCCATATATTGGATGAGCAGGAAGTGCCAGAAGAAAGATGCCTGAATGAAGAGAGATTGGGAAAGGTTTCCTGTTTCATACTGTCCAAATGAGTGATGAGGTCGGAAGCTGGATTGTAGGGAGGTGTTTAGAAGAGCATCCCTGCCCTCCTTTCTCCCACTCCTTTGCTTTCCACTGTGAAAGCCTCACAAAACTCGGGCAAACTTTGTATTTTTGTCTGTATTGCAGCTTTCTGTAGACAGAAAAAAAACATACCACCTATCACCTTGGTGATGAAAGGCTGAGGTAATGCCAGAGAAGGAATCTAGGTTTCTTTACTACAGAGACTAAAATCATGTTACATCAAGTGCTTGTTAATATTGTTGGTGCATATTTCATGCATTGCATGACAAATCCAGGGCTCTCAATCTCCAAATATATTGATCTTTCATTGGCTTACAAACTCACAGGCAAAGGGAGAATCAGCCTGGTGGGGGAATAAGCTACTATGGTGAAGGTATCTATTACCTCTTAGCTGGCAGTGGACCCCTGGAAAGGGAGAAGACCTGTGCATAAAGTCTAGCATTTTTACAACTCCAGAATGGGGAGGAGTCAGCAAATTTCAATAAGTCACACACCTAGTATCTTTGGGTATCTCAGTAGAAGGCATGTCACCTTCATCACTACCAAAAGTCCTAGGTGACCACAGGTGATGTTCTGAAAAGCCCTGAATAGCCTTCTACTTGCCTGTAGGGGCTGAGGGAGGACACTTCACATCAAGCATTGCTGAGGATGATGTACAGGTCTGAGATGCCTGAGGGATATCATGGGAGACACCCTTCCTTTGGGGACCTACATCATGGAGGGTCAAGATTCAGGCATCTCCTAACTTTGTGATGGCTCAGATCTGCAATGTCTGAATGAGGTTTACTGATAGCATGTAAGGATGAAGTTCAGTGTTAAACGGTGGTGGGTCCAAATTGTGCCCATGTGAGTTGGAGACCACATTGTGAAGTGACGGGTTTCTTACAGTAGTTTCTAGAATGCTACCACCCTTTCATGATCCAAGATTCTGCTCTAATTGCATTTCATTTTTAACCTGCTGGAGCATCTTAAGATTTTCTAGAAAATCCCAGAAAATACATTCAGTTGACTAATGGAGTTCTATCATAAATGGGATTTCCCCTCCCCCCACGTTCCCATTTCTACTCCCCGCAATGCAGGATGATCAACATCACTCATGGAGCTACAAAGCTGCTTCGCTGATTTGTGACAAGTACACACATTCCATCTCACCACTCCAATTTGGGAAATAGTTGGTGTGGTCATAGGTATAAGAATACACTACTCTGGGGTGCTGGGCTAGATCCCTACAGTAGAGGACAGTAGAGCCAAGACAAGTTACCACCTATGGTCCAGCAAGTACTGAAATGATACAATCACGAATTTTTGAATTGGGGCAGGATAGGTCAAACAGAAAGATCGTAGGTCCCTAAAGATCCATAAACTTGAATCAGATTGTACACTTCTTTACTCCAAACCCCAAAGATCCAGGTTAGTGAATTACCACCCTTACCAGATGGTCTGACAAGTTGGATGGGCATCAGAGGCAAGGATCAACTAGACCTAATGAGGAGGACTTCTCCAAAGAAGTCACAAATAGCTCTGAGATTCAGACAGGAGCAAAGAGAGTTTGGAAGAACCTCCCCCTCTGTGGGTTTTTCAAAAGCTCTGAGAGCACCAAGTTTTTGTCTTTTCAATGAGTTGATACTTCCAGCTTTCCTTGAGTTAGGTTAATCACCCAATCATAATAGTTTATGGGTTGATAACTCTTCTTCCTCAATAGTGTCTCATTCGTTTTGGGAAGAGAACTCTGACTTGGGACTTGGCTGGGGAGTTTTGGCCAAATACCATAAATCTGCTCCAGGCAATGCTTTGGACAGTACATGGAAGGTGATGTGACCTCCCAGCATTAGAGGCAATGACTAGATTATGCATGCCAGATGTCAGATAACTAGGACCACCAAGAAGAGAATAAGGCAGGTTTTATTCTGAATTAGTATTTTGTAATGTTTTCCACTCCAACATCACAAGGACTTGGTCTCTTGCATCATATGTTAGGACCAAAGTGAGCACCTTTTGATTATGCAATTACTTTTATTAGGCAAGAATAAGAACTCTAAAGTTCATAGTCAGTTTTCTATGAAAGCTGGAGCCCACAATGCTGGTAATACAGAACTTTGATGTCAAAGGCATGGAATAAGTGGGCTCTGGCATAGACTGGTTGGACTGATCATTCTGGGAATGACTGGAGATAGGGAATATATTCTCATCCATGCCCATGCCCATGGTGTTGGGTTGTCTTGATTGTGACTTATGGCCTGGTTCATAAAGATGGTTCTAATCTGCCACCTCATGACCTGCCTTGAGTGTTTCTGTTATATGTAGAGTATCCCTGATCAAGTTGGCAGGATTTTGCAGAATGGCTGCATCCTCAGGCATGTGGGCATGTTGCCAGAGGGCCACAAGAAAAGAGAAGCTAAGAGCTACATCTCCCTGGGATAATTCATCTCAGAATAACCCCTAAAATTGATCTACAAGGGCAGAAATAGTTCATACTGAGACCTAACTCAAAGTCTAGGTGTGGGCATGTTTTACTATGGATCCTTTTCCTTTCTAAGAATTCTAATCCAGGATTGGATGGGAAGTGGGTGGGTGTCAAAAGTTTCATAGAGCTCCTACAGAATCCTTTACCTCCTGTTAATTATACAATACAATGCTGTTTCTGTGAGATAGTAGTCCCCCAGCAGGGTCTATCCCACCTAATGAGTTATAACAAAGGCATTTGTCATTACATTTCTCTCTACCATTGTTTCTTGTTGGACATTAAATGTCTGCTTCCGCTGATTTCATCTGTCTGGATGTCTGCAGGGACAGCTAATACTTTGAACACCAGGCACTGGGGATGTTGTGCTTAGTAAGCCTCTCCCCTGTAGATGAGCTATAGTTCTCCTCAGTCAGGTTTTTTTCATCTACTGGCTATGAACCTCTTCTCCTTAGCCAGAGTGCTCACAGCAGGAAACTGCCAATATAAGATCATACCTGCTTCTTGGGCACATCTTTTAGTTTCCTCCTACTCTTTCTAGTTTAACTTTTATCTGATGTGTGGCCAGAAACCCATTTAGTTCTTAGTTTTTACTTCTCTACTCTGACTAGGGCAGGTTTCTTCGGGGCTTCATTTCCTTAAATGAAAAAGGAGCTGAGTGAAACTGGGGTGAGGAAATGGTGTTCCACCTTTTCCCATCATGCTCCTCTGCAAATCACCACAAGCTGGGCTTATTAGAGAAGAACCATAAAGCTGGTGAGCTTTGTTTCATTTTCCCCAGGTCTCCCACTGGTCTCTGTACTACCTACAAATGCTGGCCCCTTCTCTCCTCTCTCTAGGCATACCCTCCCTATAACCCTTTTGTGCCTGTAAATGCACACAACAGCCAATGTCCTGGGCAGATAGACTCACTCTTCTGAGCAATTTAAATGCACAAGAACTTGAAAGACTGAAGAAGATGATAACAAATGCTAATATTAAGACTTTGGATTTTTTTAATCCCAGACTTCTATTTTCAGGAGGAAATTAATCTTAGTGAAAGAGGATATGCAGGATGTCAGGAGGTGGCTGTCAGCTCAGTGTAATGCTTTCAGAAAGAGTTAGCTAAGATGTGTTGAGTTGGGGGGTAGATTTCAGTTTGGTGGGGAGACAGTGAATTAAGTGCTAACAAAATGTGCTAGATTGACAAATGACTTCTATTTCTCCACTGGAAGTGCTCAGAATGGAGCATTTCCCTCCTCTGCTCCCCATACGCATTCTCACTCATATATCTTTCTGTTTATCCCCCCTTTCCACACTGAGTTTTGACCTTTTCACAGAGATAGGGAAATATCACTCAGGAAAAATAAGACAGTAGCTTGTCATGTAATAATTATCCTCTGAACACCCCCATACAAAAATTCCTTCTCTGACTCCTTTCCTATGCCATAATTGGACTGGAATACTACAATCTTTATAGTTTTCCTTCCAAAGTAAGCCTGCAGACATAGGACATTGCCCACTCCTTCTGAAAGTTTGGGATAGTTTGGACTAAGGACCTCCCTCTAGGCAGAGCTCATAATGCTTTTCCCATGACCATGTTAATTCAATCAAGGACATTTATTCTGGTCTCTGGACCCTGTAACACTCTTTGTTTTCTGGATTATGCTGACATGCCACAGTACTGGGGAGAAATAGGCTATGGAGTAAGGGGCAATGTGCTAACTCAGGCAACAAGAGATCCTTAGAAATATAGGAAGCTCCCTATGGGAGAGGACCCTCGAGGTTGCTGGACACCAACTGAACCGAGTAAGAGGGTCTGGTGATCATCTCAAGCTTAGGAGAGACATCTAGTCCTAGCTATTGGTTGAGCTTCTGGAGAAGGGGGAACTAGCAGGACAGACCTGAGCTTGTCTCTCCTGTGTGAGCAGAGGTACTTGAAGTGACCAGCCCAGTCAGCACTTTCTGCAGTCACTGAACTCTTCTCATTGCTACTGAAGCACATCCTCAATAATCCATAACGAACTTGTTTCTGTCTTACACTTTGAGTACAGAGAACAATGTCTGGCACTTGGTACAAGGTCAATAAATGGTTGTGGATCTCTTGACTCTATGTTCCTCAAACTCACTAGTGCCAGTTCCATTATCAACTGCTGTTCTTTTGTCCTTCATTTTCAAAGAGGACCAGTGACATCATAGGGTGATATCTTGACTTGTGCATGAATTGGATGTGAGGCCAAGGCCTCACTCTCTCTTCTGGAGTCATCAAAGTTCAGCAGTAGAACAAAAGTCAAGAAGACTCATGATGGCATGGGATGAAGAGAAGGATGTTGGCATCATTGATTTTATGTCAGACCAAGCTCGAAGCACTCCACAGTGTCTGCTTCAGTCAACTTCATGGCCATCAGCATTCTCACATTGTTCTCATCTACCTATTTCACCAGGGAAAATCCTGAAATACTTAGGGTAGACATCCCCTAACTCACCAATAGGTTTGAGGTCCATTGATAACCCTTAACCTGGCTTAGCCCATCTGCCAGGATGATTTACTGGGTTGTGGCTGCTGTACATGCTACAGCTTTTTGGAGCCAAATATGAGAGATGAGTGCCAGATAGATAACCCTCTCACCAGAGGTACTACTCCTCCTTGAACACCCCACACACCCCTGTCAAATCCAATGGCTTTATTTGGGTCCTCATCCTCCTTGGCATCTCTGTCTTTTGAGATTTGGTAGGGATGGTCTTTTTCTGAAACTCTCTGCCTATGATTTTTGAGACCGCGGACAATCCTTCCAGCTTTGTGATGGGCTATTTCTCTGCCTCCTTCTGTTTCTTCTCCTCCTCCTCTCTCTGAGGAGTGACCCCCATCAGGCTTTATCCTTAACCTTTAACTGAGCAGCTGGTAGCATGTGAATAAGGCATTGGTCTTAAAGTCAGTAAGAGCTGAGTTCAAATCCTGTTTCATGTATTTACTATATTATTGCTATGCTTACTAGCCTCATGACCATGGGCAAGCCATTTGAACTCTTTCAGCCTCAGTTTTGTCATCTGTAAAATAGGGATGATAATAACCCTTGCCTTAGAGGGCTGTTGTGAAGATCAAAGATATTGCATGGAAAGCCCTCTGCAAATCTTAAAGCATCTCAATATTAGCTACTATCATTATCACTTTCATCTTCACTCTCAGGCCATGTTATATTCTTCTCACAGGGTGGTGTTTGCTTTGTCCTTTGGACAGCTCCTCTCTTCCTGTGGAATCAACCGTCAACTCTAAGATTGCTCCCTGATCTACAAGGAACAAAATCCCTGGGGAGGGATGGCTGTGAGGCCAAGAGAGGCACCATGAGGCCTTGTAAGCATTCACTGGTCAAGGGATGGGTTCCCTCCTGGATCATTATCAGATGGCCAAATGAAAGCTGAGTCAAGTCAACAGGAGAGGGACTTCCTGCTGAGACAATGGGTCAGCCTGACTATTGTTCATAGATTCTACTTCAGAGAATCTGTCTCTCCATCCCCTCTTGCTCTCCCACTCTGGGGTACCATAGATAAGTAGGCAAATGTTAGGAACTGGCCCCTGCTCCAATTTCAGGGCAAATATGCCTACCTCCCCCACCCCTTCTGTTTTTAAAAAAAACTTGTTCTCTGTTCAAGTGTATTTTTTAAGTGTTATTGTAAAGTTAGTGGGTCATAGTGTTAACTACCACATCACAGAGGAGCCAGAGGGGCTAGGCATGCGTTTTTGGGTGATAATCTCTTCTCCTCTCTGGGTCAGAGTTTCTTCATCTATAAAATGATGGGATTGAACTAGAAACTGTCTAAGATTCTTTTCATCTTTAGAGTCTGGATCCTAAGTTAGGCAAAGTAGATGTGGCACTGGGCCTGGAATCTAGAAGACCTGGGTTCAAATCTGGCCTCAGATATGAACTAGCTGTATGACCTTGAGAGCTCTTAGACTCCTCACCTGGGAAATAGGAACACTTCCCTCCCAGAGGCTGTTGTACAAATCAAAGGAGATAATATTTGGGGTACTTTGAAAACCTTAAGGTGTTATATAAATGCTATCATCATCATTATGTTCTAAATTCTCTTTGTGGCTGTTATCCAGTCATTTCAGTTTTGTCTAACTCTTTAAGTGATCCCACTTGGGGTTTTTTTTTGGTACAGATATTGCAGTGGTTTGTCATTTCTTTTTTCAGCTTACTTTACAGATGAGGGAACTGTGGCAGAGTGAAGTGACTTGCCCAGTGAAGTGACTTATCCAGTAAGTGTCTGAGGCTGATTTAAACTTAGGTCTTCCTGACACCAGGCCTGGTGATCTATCCACTGCGCCACCCTGCTACCCCCTACGTTCTCTTAGTGGAGGAAAAACGCTGACATTGGAGCCTGAGGAGCTGGGTTCAAACCTGAGCTGTCACTATTGGTGTGGTCTTGGACAAGCCCCTTTGCTTCCTCATGCCTCTGTTTCCTTGTCTGTAAAATGATGAACTGGGCAGACTCTCAAACCCCTGGGAGCTCAAAAATATCCCCTCCTGAGCCCACACCTCCCATGGAGTCTGAAGCAAATTAGAAACATTTCAGAAGAATGCGAGCTGTGAGTATGAAGAGGAGCTGTTCAAGGAGCAGTCACCGGGCTTCCCCCAGAAGAAAGGCACTCACTGAGCTACCTGAAGGTATTGGCCAAGTCAGATCAATTCCACTTGTGCTGAATTAAGTGCCTCTCATGTGCCTGGCACTGGGCTGGGTTCTGGGACCACAAAGACAAAAAGGAAACAGACGTTGGCCTCAGAGAGCTTATGTTCAGGAGAAGGGGAGTGGTTGTGGGGCTTGGAGACAGAAGGGAGTCTGGGACTGAGGGGCACTGGCATTTCTCCTGCAATATTTCAAGATGCCAGGGAACTTGAGAGAGGTTGGTACATAGATGGTAGTATATGAAAATCTGTCTATTGGTGGTTGTGAGAGAGCATTAAGTGGGAGCCATTGGACATAGCAGTGAGTCTGTGCATGAGAAGGAGGTGGGTCAATGCTGGGACTAGGGTGTGGATCCTGGTGCATGCAGGTATCCTCACCAGTCCAGGGTTGTAGTTTATGCTGACCCAAGGTCTCCACACAGGGAACACCAGAATTATTGGAGGAGTGATAACAAGATCTGGGGTCAGATCCAGCCTAGTGCAGTTCATGATGATGGTAGCAGCTTGGTTCACTTCTCATTTCTGTACCATACTGAGGGCCAATGAACAGTGCTCCCAATCATGGGGTGGGGGCATTGGGATGGGGAGAAGGTGCTGGGAGCAGGGGAATTAGAAGGACAAAGTAGGAGTCCATTTACTCATCAGCTGCAAACAGATGACTGAGCTCTTGATGCAGCTGTCAAAGTCACAGGAGAAGAGATGCTTCCCAGGCTTTGGGAGCCAAGATTCCTAAGATGTTGAAGTCTGAGCCACTGGGGTTCCATGAAGGTCTTGACTAGGAGAATTCCAAGTGGTTGAAGAAAGCATTTTACTCAAGGGGAGGGGGGAATGGTAGGACGCTGCCTTTAGCTACACAGAGATGTCCACTCTAAAATGTCGTGCCTTTTGCTGGGTTTACAGAATCATCTGAATACATAGTTCTACCTGTGTAAGGAATGAAAAGACTTATATGTTTCGAGGAGAGTTGCTGTGGTCAAAAACATTCAGCCTCCTGGAACCAGCCTGGGAAGGAGCCTCTTCGCACTTTGCTGGTTTCATCCATGGATGTCAGGCATGGTGCCTGTCACTCAGACCATACCTAGAGTCTCCCCAGTTTTGTGGATCCTGCTTGAGCTTGTGCTCCATCCATAGGGTCTTTGAGAGCCCAGGATTCCCCATGTACCCTGTGAGCCAAAAGATCAGGGTTTCAGGGAAGAGAATCACCAGGAAAAGAAACCATGACTCCCTTGGACTTTTTCTGCTTGTAATGATTAGGATGTCATAACCATGGCACCATTTTCGACCTTAATGACAAGTTAAGTAACACACACAAAGTCAGTCACCGATACTTCTATTGTGCCAGGAACTGTGCTTGGACTGCTAATAGGAGGAATGGCATAAGGAGGAGGAAGATTCAGGCTCTCAACTCTAAACCTACAGACTTTTGGCAAAGGTTACATCATTTCTGAGTTAACCACCACACCCCCCAACTTTGTGCTACACAAAGATTCTTTTTTCAGAAGTAATGTCTCCTGTGATTCTGCAGGACCTTGAGATCTTCCTGGGATATTTCCCCATCTTTCTTATGGAGATTTACAAATGTCATATTCTGAATAGGAATCTCAATGCCCAGGAAAGCACAGTTTGAGGAAGACAAGATGGATGCTGGGTTTGCCCTGGTTTCCTCATCCCCCTGTATTGCTTTGTTCATGTCTCACTGAGAACTTTGTTATTTGATGACTGACACAAAAGCCTTGAATTATGAATAACATGACAAACAACAGCCCGAGAGTCTTGGGAGAGTGCATTACATAATCAGTGCCCTCCACGCAGACAGCTTTGGAAGCGACGGATGCTTATCTGGGCTGACTCAGCGACCTCCAGAGGAAGCGCTCAGTGATCTTTGTTCCCTCTCTTATTTTTGTAAATATCCACAAAGTTAAGTTCAGCCTAATTCAATGAAATTTAATAAATATTAATGATGAAAATGATGACCGACATTTATCCTAAGGTTTTCTAAACTTACTTGGATTTCTAGAACCTGTAAGATATGTACAGAAAGCCCATCATCCCCACTTTCCTGAGGAGGAAACTCAGATTGAGTGATTGACCCAAGATCATTGCTTTAGTAAGTGGCCACAGTGGAATCTGAACCAGGTCTTCCTGACTTCAAATCCATCCCTCTATCCACTGATTCTACCATGTGCCCCTCACTGAAGTTTTCTTTTTAAAAAGACAAAATCCAAATGGCCTCTCTCACCAAGAAGATCAAATCTCCTCAAGCAATCAAATCCCCTACTGGCCCTTTCTTTAAGTGATGAGGGTAGACATTAGGTGAGAGAATCTCCAATGGCAGGACTCTGAGAGAGTTGAAGAGAGTTCAGTAGCCAACGTCTAGGCAGGGTCTGGTGTAAGAACAACGCAGATGTTAGGGAATTCTCATAGCTTGAATTCTTTATTCTTCATCAGAAAAAAAAAACAAAACTCTTGCAGATGTGGACCTGGTGGTGGTGAAAGCAGCATCATGTTGACAGAGGAGTGATGACATCAGCCCTGGTTCAGCTCCCTCTGCCACTAGCCACATGATCCCCAGAGCAGTCTTTGATCCAGGAATGCTTGCCTTCCCACAACCTCAAGATTGCATAACTTTAAAAACAACATTTCCCCCACAAGATTGCTATTTTAATTGCCATCGGGGGATGGCAGAGAAAGAGCTGTGCTGATCAGGCGGGCCCTCAAGGGATGGCTGCATTCCCATATATCTCTTAGGCTGCTTGAGAGAGGCCCAGCATTCAGAAATACAGGCTGCTAGTTTATCCACTTTCCTCACTGGGCCATCTCTAGAGTGTTGAGTGTTTGGTTCTGGGTCTCACAGTTTAAGGATGTTGATCCCCTGGAGAACATCCTGGGGGGAGCACAGCCAGGATGAGCAGGAAACCTTCAATCACACAAGAAGAGAACACGCTAAAGGAATGTTCCAACTAATGAAGAGAAGACTTGGACACCAGAAAGGGCAGCTACCAAACCCCTAATCTGCAGGATCCTCCCTCCCTTTGGGAAAAGTTGGAGAAAATTCCCCCTCTCTCTGTGGGTCATCTCCTGGATTCCCTATGAGAAAATAGAACTTTAGGGAGTTACTTGGAGGATGAAGGAAGGATGTGGAACCATTAAGGAGAAAGACAATGGTCAAAAAGTAGTGAGGTAAGAAGAAAACTGAGATAGGACAGCATTATAGAAGCCAAGAGAAAATAGGGATTTTCTAGTAGATGGTGGCCAGCCATGTCCAGTGACAAAGACCACTGGATTTGGTGAGTAAGATGTCAGTGTAACAAAAGAATAGTGGTGTTCTAGTGGTGTGAAACCAGATTTCAAGAGCATTTAAGAGACAGTGCCCAATGAGGAAGTAGAGGTACTAAGACTACTCTTTTGAGACAAGTTTGGGGAAAGAAGTAGAAAAGATGTTGTGAGAAGAAGTTTGGGGGTTTGATTGTAGAGGAGAAAGTTCTCTGACTTTATAAAACAAGGGAAAATAAGCCAATGTGGAATAAAGGGATTGAAGGATTATTGATGGAGCAAGGTCCAAAGGATGGTCTTATTGTCATGACTCATGACTGAGCATACACAGACCTCATGTGGGGGTCATTTTTTATTATTGGCTCATTGCTTTCATCTGGAATTACTCAAGGAAAATCTCTAAATCTATCTATGACTTAATTTATGTCAAACTTTCCTCAAATGTGTGTAATAAGTCCTCTCTTCCTACAAAGGCACTCAAGATAATAAATGTAAATTGACTTTGGGACACCTTTTATTTTACCTCATAGAAAATAAAAAAGATGTAAAATGCAGGAATCTCAGAACACAGAGAGAAAGAAATCCCTCACACTTGTAGTCCTCCAGTCCCTTCCCAAAGTCCTCCAATGAGAAGAAAGCCACTGGCTTCAAAGGCGGCCATTCCTCTTAGGGCAGGTTTAGTGTTAATGAATTTCCTCTCCGCTCAAGCTTACATTGGCCTCTTTGCAATTTCTCCTGCTCTTCTTTGGTTCCAAACGGAACACTTCCACAAAAGCAACAATCCCCCCTCCACATGCCAACCCTTGGAAGCCTGGCAGAGGCCTGTCAGCTCACCTTTCCTGAAAGTTCTTCCTATCTTAATGTGACCTCTTGAAATGCATGTGAGATCATCCTGGGGGAATTGCTTTTAATCTCACCCAAAGTTAACTGAATATCTTGATCTCTTGATGACGAAGAAAGAGCTGTTTGGAGAATTAGAGCTTTTTTCCATACCCTAGTGCTCCAGGACTGAGGAGAATGAAGAATCTGAGCAAGTGTTTTAGTGTGAAGCCTTTCTCATATTCCAGTGAGTTCTGAAATCCATTAGGCTCATTAAGGGGTAATGACAATGCCTCCCATTTATGAGCCCCTGAGCAGCCATACACATTGCAGAACTTGGTGGTTTTTTAAATATCTGCCTATTTTGGAGGAAGGGCTAAGGCAGATGAGCTGAGTTGGGGCTCCCTCCCTCCTTCTCAGGAGGTCCTCCAACTGCAGTAAACAGATCCACATGAATGGGGCTGGGGAGAACCCCGAGATCCCAGACTCCAACATGAACATCTCATTCGGGAAATTAGAGTTTGCCTCATATTAGCATCTCTGGCCTTTCTGTTCTCCCATTCAAGGGTGCCCCTTATAGTGACTGCTTTGTTTTCTCACAGTTCCATCATACATCTGTACCCCTGATTCTCAGTCAGGGACATCTCAAGCATGATTTCTCTGGGCTCACTCAGTAAGTTGTCATCCTTCCTCACTCCTAGCCTCATGTGGCATTCTATCCCACATTTGGGGTAAGGCTTCCCAATAGATGAGGGATTGGAAGAGAGAAAATAAACGCTTGTCAATTGAAAAAATAAAATTTAATTTTAAAATATTTACCTCCCATATTCAGTTGTAGCTGCTCAAGCCAGGCAGGCTTAGTTAATGTGTAGAATGCTGGCCTTGGAGTCAGAAGAACATAGATTCAGATTCTGCTTTCGACATGTAATGACTATGTGAGTCTAGGGAATTCATTCCTACTTTTTAACCCTTAGTCTCCTAAATTGTAAAATGGAGATAATCCCCTCTTCCTGCCTCACAGAGTTGGTGTGTGGCTCCAAGGAGAAGGGAGATTAGAGGGTAAAGTCTTGCCAAAGGGCCAGCCTCTCCCTGCCATCTCATCTACCCCATCTTTGCTTGTGTTCTCATATAAGTCCTCCTCAGAGGGTCTTTCCAAAGCTCTGGAGCCTTCTTTGGGATCTTCAAGCATCATAGGAGAGCTATAAAGCTCTTGGTCAGTCTATCTTTTGTAGCTCATTCTCAATATGAGACTGCCACATACCAGCCATGTAACCATAGGCAAGTCATTTCTTTTATTTCTGGGTTGCAGCATCCTCCTTAAAGTCAATCATTCAATTAATAATCATTTACTAAGTGCCCACTCCTTGTTAGGTGCTGGGGTACAAATATGAAGAATGAAGTAGCTGGAGAAGGAGAAGACTAAACCAAAAGACCCTTAGATCCTTTAGATCCCTCTGCTCCAAAGACAGAATAAGGACCCCATGTTCTCCCTCCTTCCCTTTCAGATATATAGCTCTACAAGCCTAATTTTGTTTTCATAAAAGTCCTTAATTAGGGAAGAAAAATCTTTTGGAATGCTGTGACTCTGTTTCACGTCACCAGAGTTTGTGGGTGATTGCCTCCAATGGCATAAACTCATTGACAAAAGAATAATTGCAATAATAGAGCATTTTATATAGTACTTAAAAGTTTACGATGTACTTTACCAACATTGTCAGTTGATCTTCATACCCATCTTGGGAGGTGGGCAGCTCAGTGATGCAGTGGATAGAGCTCTGGGCTTAGAATCACAAACTCATCTTCATGACTTCAAAACCAGCCCCAGAAACTTCTTAGCTGTGTGATCCTGGGCAAGTCACTTAACTCTGTTGCCTCAGTTTCCTTATCTGTATAATGGGCTGGAGAAGGAAATGGTGAGTCACTTGAGTATCTTTGCCCAGAAAACCTCAAATGGGGCCACAGAGTGTTGGACATGACTGAGAAGTCTCAACTCTAACAGGTGCTATTATTATCTCTGTTTTACACATGAAGAAAATGGGGCTGAAAGAGGTTGAGTGACTTTCCAGAGTCACACAGCTAGTATCTGAGGCAGGATTTGAACTTATGTCTTCCTGAGCCCAAATCCAACAGTTTGTCTATTATGACACATCATCACATTTCTCTTATTTCTCAGAAAGCTTACATGACTGAATACTTTATAAAAACATTGGCATCCACCAGCTTCAGCTGTTGGTGAAGGATTAGAATACTAGGAGCAGAATGTGTCATGAATTGAGAGCATCATCTCGAAAATTGGCCCAAACAGAGTTAGCTATTTTGTCCTTCTCTTCTGCTCTGAAGTCCATTTTCCCAATGGTGTTATTGCTTTACTCTCTTTTCATGGTGAAAGCATTAAAGGCATCACCCGTGCACACACATAAAAGCAGAGAGTTCCCAAAAAGCCCTTTGTGTGGTAGAGACAACAAAGACTGAAAAGTTGGGTGCCCTTTGCCCAGTGCCCCAGCCCCAACCCTTCAACAGCACATCCCCATGTGGCCTCAATACTGCCCTGGTAGCAGGGTTCAGCAGAAGCGGGCCTACTGGAGCCAACATGGATGCCTTCATGCTGTTCCCTGGGACTTCAAGGCCACATTAATGTGGCCCCAATATGGTTCATCTCCCTCATGGCCCGCGGACTCCTAGTTCTGGCACAAAGGGGAGAGAAACCTGGGGAAATGGCATGGTCCAGTGGAAATGGCGCTGGTTTTGGAGTCTGGGTTAAAATCCCACATCCAGGGGTCATGGCTATGTGACCTTGGACAAATCACCTAATCTCCCCAGGATCAAGCCTCCTCTTCTGTAAAACAAAGGGACTAGCCTAGATGCCCCTAAGGTCCCTTCCAGCTATGCCTCTTGGACCTTGGTTAGGTCACTTGAGAACTGACCTCTACCACTTGAAGGCACTCTCCATCCCTGTCTCCTCTAGCAGGAAGCATTTATGGAGCACCTACTATGTGCAGGCATTATGCTAATGTAGCCATTTCTGAATGGAGTCCTATAAGCCCAGGTGGAAGGGAGCTAGGGTTGGTCTGAGAAGAGGTCAGCATGAGGGTCTTCATGGTCTGTGTCTCTGTTCCTGAACCTGGCACCATGCTGCTTCCATCTCATTCACTTTTTGACTGGCACAGCACCCTGAATTCCTCTATTGAACACCTCCAACACGTGTGTGCCCCTTGCCCGGTATGATTTTTATAACTAGGTAAAGAGGCCATTCTCTGCCTCAATTCTTGCCTAACCTTAATCACTGAATGGGTGGCTCAGTCAAACTGAGACCTGAGAAGGACCTTAACTTGAAAAGGCCAAGGTCTCCCACTGCATTCTGGGTCATCTCCAGTCATCCTGATCTATATCTCCCACTGGACCCAGATGGCTCCTGAGAAGAGAGTTAGACTGGTGACTCTGCACAGTCAGCCTCACTTAAATCTACTTCACTTGCAAGTTATGGCATCACTTCCCTGATGTTATGGTCCTCTTTGAGAATAAAGGACAAGCAACCAGGACATTGCTTCTGCTACCTTCCCATCAGCTCTCATGACCTCTGGCTTCATTATCCTTGGTCTCAGTGAGTAGAACTGTTCTGTCCATGTCTCCATTTCCAATCAGATGTCCCCCTGAGCTACCTTTGAATCAATGTGACAAGTGTAAGCCTCCCAGCTCATTCTTGTTGCCTCTTCAGGACCTGTTATGCAGTCAGAAGACTTTGATTGTCTTTGCTATGAGTCCACTGTTGACTCCCTTATGAGTTCTCAAAGTATTTCAGGTTCCAAAGTGAGTTATATTAACCCACTGAACTGAGGACTATATGCCTCTTCAGTGACACTTTACTCCCCACCACCTTCCTCAGCCCACCGTGCTAACTGAATGAGAGGCTATGCCCCTAGCGACTTCACCTCTCATCTCTAGACCTCTAGCCTCCTCCTCCATTTGGACCAGTAAATCCATCATGCAGTCCACTATATCTGAATCAGCTCTTACCATGTTTTGCTTTGTTCTCTGGACATCTTCCTACCACCTGCCTTGGACCCTCACTCATGGTTCTCACCATTCCCACTCCCCTGCTTTTCCATTCTGGAACCATAATCAAATCAGTTCTGTTCTTGCTACTGGAAAGGTTAGTTCTGTCTGCTTCTGATGTTTTTCTTTCATTTTCCCTTTTAATATATGACTTCAGTCTCTGCATAAATAGTGTGAGTTGGCATGCAGCATCTTCTCTCAAGGCCTTTCCAGTGTTTCTGTGCCCTTCATTGTTTGGTAGAACAGATTCTGGTATATCAAGAAGCCACCCTTTAATGGGCTGTTTTTCAGTTGTTGGACATCCTCTAGCTTCTTCTTCACATAAGAGAGTGTAGGGATTGTCTGTTGGAGAGAGGAAGTTGAACAGGTGCACATTGGACCACACTGCCAAGAAGGATCCCTTCACAAATGGAGTCTGTGATCCTCTACTGACTCACTTCAGTTCTCGTACACTGGCCATTGTCACAACAGAGAGGCTTTGGGGTATCATGGTAATGCTGTCTGACCTGAAGTCATATCTGGCTTCCAAACCCACCTCTGATACACACTAGGTACATGACCAGAAGCAAGTCACTTCCCCATCATTGCTCAGTGAAGAGGGCTGGTTTTGGAGTTGGAGACTTAGTTCTGTCATATAATACCTGTGGGACTTTGGTGGAGTCACTTGACCTCAGATGACCCATGAGGCCCTTTGTAGTTTTATATTGAGACATATAAGGTGGGTTTGAAGCTACTTACTCATCTATAAAATGGAGACATTCATACCTCCAGTGCAGGATTCTTCACCTGACTTCTGAGGATTTTTCTTTTAATTTTTTTTTCTATAGCTATATTTCAATACAATAGACTTATTTGGTAATCCTATGTGTTTCATTTTATGTATTTAAAAACATTACTCTGAGAAAGCATCCAGAGACTGCCTAGTGGTCCAGGGTATGCACACACACACATACACAAACATATACACATATACACTCACAAACACACATGCACACGCACATACACCCACACATACACACATGCACACATACATGCACCCAGACATGCATACACACACACACACACACATTGAATTGTCTTGGTCAAGTACCTACCTCACAGAGACTCAGAAGAGATAATATCTACAAAGCAATTACAAGCCTTAAAGTGAGATATAAAAGTCAGCTCTTGGTATGTCACAGCCTCCACATATTCAGCCTGCATCTCTACATCAGACTTTCCCCATCATGTTTATTTTAAATATCTCCTGTTTTGTGGACACCTGGGGCAGCCACTGAGAAAGGATCTCATCAATTGGTCCCCCTCCAGGACTGTCATGCTGTTTCATTTTACTGACTTTTCTAACCTCAGGAGACCAAGGGATTGGTCTTCCCTGGGTCTTTCCTGTTTCTTCCAGAGGAGAACCAACAGCGATTTGTTCAATCATTTCAGTCATGTCCAAGGGTAATGGGAGAGGCTTAGTGGATGGTTTCAGTACCATGGTCAGCGCTGAGTTCTGATGGGCTCCCGGTCTTTTTCTTAAAGATAACCAACTCTCTAGCAGGGTGTGATTCCCATGTTTCTGTTTCTGCTTGTTAGCCTGTTGTTGCTGTTTATCCTTTGTTCTCAAAGAGGACCGATGGCATCGTGAGTCTGCAATCTGCTTTTCTAATGCTCTGACTAATCAACCTGCTCAGCTACCTTCTCCTCAAGCCTCCATCTAGAATCTAAAGTAAATTCGGTTCCTCGTTGATTCTCTGCTCATCCTCCTATCCACAGTGGTGGTGAGCAGCTGTACCTTAATTTCACTTAGAGGAAATTAGCCTAAGAGGTAGCTCATTTTGTAGGGAAGGGGAGGAGATGCATCCATTAAGCTGAGGCAGCTTTTGGAGCACACCCACTTGGGATGGAGGGAATCAATCCAGACTGGCAGGCAGCGAAAGAGCAAACTGACAGAGAGTCTTAGTGTTCCTCTTACCCAACCCTTCCTGTTTCACTGGAGTTTCCAAGAAAGGTGCCATCCTACACTTTCTACAGAGTTGATTTCTGTTCACAAGCCTTCAACAGTAGCAATAGACTCTGTTGGGCCTCCTCCACTGCCCCCTCCATTCACTTCCCATTCTCTTCTTCTATTTCATGTGTGCTAACAGGAGATGTCCATTCATGGGAGGATCCATTAAATGTCAGTTGCTATGGGTGGTGAAATTCTAGAAATGAATTTCTGTCTTTTGTAGATCGTAGGATTCTTTGTGCTGAGGAAAAATACCACTCTATGCCTTCACTGCCCTGGGGACAAAGGTCAGAATGACCTGAATGGCTGCATGTGGGTGACTCACTCTGAGCAGTCTCTGTCTGCCTGCTTTGTCCATGCACATCTCCAGTGACCCTTTTCTGGGAAGCAGGACTGCATTGGTATTGGGACATGGGTGCTCCTGAGTGCCTTTTGCCATCCTATTTCTGCCCCACCTACTAACCTTTGTGGGGAAACATGTAACTTGGCATCTCCCTCCCCCATCGTTCCTTCACCCTCCTCTCCCCTGACATGCCCAGTAATTTTCAAAGGGCTGTCATGGACTGCTTAGACCACAGGAAAGACTGAAAAGCTGTCATTTGATCAGGAAGGTGACCCTGATGCAGATCCGGTGTCAGAGGTTTCAGATAGGACAGATGTCTCAGGAAGAGGAATGAAGCTGGAGCCATTGAGAAAATCAATAGATCTTTCAGGAATCAAAAAATCAGCACCATTTAGTGGTGTGGCATTGATGTTAGGCAATAGCACTAAAACAGGAAGGAAGAAGCTTATTTTTTAAATTAATTTGTTTTCAGTTTTTTATAATCACTTCCATAAGTCTTAGATTTTCTCCCCCTCTCTCCCCCTTCCCCAAGACAACATGCAATCTTATATGGGCTCTGCACATACCTTCTTATTAATCACATTTTCACATTAATTATATCGCATAGAAGAATTAAAACGAATAGGATGAGAAAAACAAAGCATAACACAAGAGAAAATATTCTGCTTCATTCCGCATTCCAATTCCATAGTTCTTTCTCTGGATGTGGTTGGCATTTTGCCTCGAGTCCTTTGGGAATGTTTTAGGTTCAGAAAGAACCTTTTGACAAGATCTGTGGTAAGGGGGAAGTTGAAAGGAAACGCCAGAGAAAAGTTCTCTTTTTTGGTCCCAGTCCCACTACCCACTCTTTTTGTGACCTTGGGTGAGTTACTTCCTCCTCTGGGCCTCAGCTTTCTCTTCTGGGACCCCTCCAAGCATTTATACTTGCAGGATTCCATTTGTGGTTTCTTACTCTAGTTTGTTAAAAAGGGAGAGAAGAGAAATAAGTGTCTATTAAGTGCCTACTTGGCAATGATATGGAGTGGTTTAGCCATTTTCTCCTCCAGCTTATTATATTGATGAGGAAACTGAGGTAACTGGGAGGAAGTGACTTGCCCAGGGTCACACAGCTGGTAGATGTCTGAGGCTGGATTTGAACTCAGGAAGATGAGTATTCCTGATTCCAAACCCCATGGTCTGTCCACTGTGACACCTAGCTTCCCCTACACCAGGTTGGTTCTCAAATCCAACAACCAAACACATGTGGTAATTAAATGGAACTGTTTCCCTTAATAGACTTCCTCTTGCAAGATACCTGCTTCCAGCAGTTTGGGGAGAGGGAAACAACCTCAGTTTTCAGGTTGACATTATTGCACCCACCCTAGGATATCAGGTTCCTCCCACTACCTGCCTTAAAACAATGTCTAATGGTCTGAAAGCTAATTGCTGTTTGAAAGGTTAAGAGTGTCTCCAGGCACCAACACAATAATAACATTACAGAATCTGAGTTGGAAAGCACTTCAGAAGTATCCAGTTTGGTTCTCTATAGCATGATCCTTTCCCGGAAAGCAAGACTAAACAGGCTATACTCATACTGGGCCATGGGACTCTTTCAAGCAAATGATTCCATCTCACACTATTCTATTACTGACATATTAAATGAAAAGACTAACCCACACCTTGCCTGGCACATAGTAGGAGCTTAATAAATGCTAGCTGGCTGACTTCACCTCAGCATATGCAGCCCACATTAGTGTGAGCTTGAAGTCACGGCGAGTAATCCAGTTCTGATGAATACCTACATTGATTAGGACATAGAAACAGAGAGATTGAACTGAAGGAGGAGTTTGGGGAAAATGATACGTTCTGCTTTGGGAATATTGAATTTGGTGGATCTGTAAGACTTCCGGGGGAGGTGCGTATCAGGAAGGTGGCAATGAGGGACTGAATGCTCTGGAGAAAGATGGGGGCTGAGTTGGAGACTTGGGAGACATCTGGATTACCACTACAAGGTTTGCCACACTAGTTGATGCATTTTTCTTTTTGTAATTTGACTCTAATTTCTCTTATATGTGAAAATGCATTTTAAATACAAATAATTGCAAGAAGATATTATAATTTTGCTTTGAAATACAAATTTTCATCCTACTCTGCTTTCTTTGCCTAATGGAATGAAAAAAAATGTGTTATATCAATTGATAGAGCTTGGTCCTTTGAGGCATCCTCAAATTCTAGTACTTGCTAAATAGGATTAAACAGCCTGGTTTGTAATTAGGCAGCCTGGATTCTTGCAAAGAAAGTTGGTGGAATTCAAAGAATTAGGTTATTTCTAGGATCATTTATAGTGTCCATTTGCCAGATAGATCACTGGAATTGGAGTCAGAAAGACCTGAGTTCAAATCCAGCCTCAGATGCTTAGTAGGGCCATGACTCCAGGCAAGTCATTTAAGCTCTGTCTGCCTCAATTCCTCATCTGTAAAATGTGGGGATAGTAACAGTCCCGACTTCCCAGGGCTGCTGTAAAGAGCAAATAGATAATATTTGAAGCAAAATTTATTGAGCAAAAGATAATATTTGAAAAGCTCTTAGTCCAGTACCTGGCACGTGGTGAGTATTTAATAGATGTTTATTCCCTTCCTGTTCCATAGACACAGCCCAGGCTATTAGTCTAATCCTTCTGTTAGCAGGGAGTTTTCAGTATTCTAATCAGCCTGGTCTTAGACTCTGCTTGCCACAGACTGCCATACCTTAAATAGCCTTCACTGTATATGTACTGCCTGGCTTGTTTCCAGTAAAGAATCCCCAGATGATAATCCAAAGTTGCTGAGCTCTACTTAGCACTCAGGCCCTTCCTGTAAAGGCTGTGACTGGGGGGAATATGAGTAAGAGGCTCTGTGGGGAGGGATCATTTAGAAGAATGGAGCCCAGACTCCCGGACCCCCTGGAAGCTCTGTGTCCATTTTATCCCACACACCAGGCCATTAGTGAGGGGGAAGAATGTGGGAGGGAGGAAGGGATGGAAGAAAGGGGGGGTAGAAGGAGAGAGAGGGGGCAGACAGAGACAGAGAGACAGAGACAGAAAGGCAGAGACAGAGTGAGAGAAGAGAGAAGCTGTGGATTATTTTTAAGCCTTGCTGCTCATCTCCTACAGAAGTCGAGTGGGGAGTAATAACCCTTCTACACTTCTGTCCACACATGGGGCTGGTTGTGACCAGAGATGGAAGGGAGTGGAGAGAAGAAGGTGATCCTGAACAGCCTGATCTGCCACTAACCTTTCTTTCTGGATTCCTGCCTCTTCCTTTGAACTCAGGGAGAAAAGAGGAAGCCTCAATCAATGAAGAGACAAGCATTTATGAAATGCCTCTCTTTGGGCAGTGCTGTGATAGGCACTGGGGATGTGGAGATAAATAAATGAAATAATTCCCACTTTCAAGGAGTTTACATTCTAATGAGGAGCGAAGATCTCTACCTCTAATAGACACAGAGTCTCTCTCCTCTCTCATTCCTCCTCTCTGCTCTTATTCTCTCTGGTTTCCCTTTGCTCTCCTCTTCTTTCCCCCATCACTTTTATTTTCCCTTCTTTTATCCCTTCTCTCTCCCTCTCCCTCCCTTCCTTTCTCTCTGTTCTCTCTCTCCCTCTCTCTCTCTTTCTCTCTCTCTTCCTTTCTCCCTCCCTCCAACAAATACACATATAGTAAAAGGAAAACACATTTCAGGCAGTTTGGGAGGGAGGACTCTAGTAGCTGGAATTGGGAAAAGGCTTTGTGTAGAAAGTGATGCTTGAAGGAAGGGACTGTTGCTGGGAAAGAGTACATTCCAGGTATGGAGGTGGGAGATAAAAGTCTCATTAGGAATATAAGGCCAGTTTGACTAGATTGTGGTGTGTCAGAAGGGGAGTAATGAAGCTGGAAAGATAGATTGGGATTAGGTTGTGAAGGATTCTAAAAAAACAGAGGAGAGCACTTTTTAATGTTTTATCTTAGAGACAATAGAAGGCCACTGGAGTTTGAGTAGAAGAATCACATGGTCAGATATGTGCTTAAGAAAAAATCTGGCAACAAGAAGAAATTTAGATGGTGATGGGAAAAGATTTGAAGCAGGGGGACCAGTCAAAAGGCTAGGTTTCTACCCTCAAGGAACTTCAAGATGAGTGGGGAAGAGATACATGAAAGAAGCTTTGCATGCAGTCGGAGAGGTTTAAATCATGGGATAGAATATGCCCAAGGAAGAAAAGATGGGTTTCCAACCACTATGTGGGAGAGAGGTCAGGGAAAGATTTGTGAAGGAAGTCACCCTGGAGATGCATCCTTAAGGAAGAGAAAGATTTCAACAGAGGGAATTTTGGGGGAACTGGTACATTCCAGTCATAGGACCTGGCTTGAGCAAAGACACAGAAAGAGGCAAGGGGAATGTAGGCCACATAATGAGGCAGAAGAGACTGTCAGCTGGGGGAGGGGTTTAATCCGTCACCAAGGATAACATTCGACAACATTGGACTTCTATTGGTCTGGAGTATGTGCTGAGATTGGTTACCTGTTTCACAGATACTTGTTGCACTAGGTTAGATGCCTCAGAATCATGGGGATCATGGTATTGAGGGGTGAATCCACTCCATATTCAATACCTGTGATTCCCATCCTTCTCCAGTAGAAAAGAGGGAACTTCAAAGAGGGATAGATTCCCTTCCTTGAAGGTCTTCAAGCAGTCTGGGAGACCAATTTTTGTATGTAATTGTGTTGATTCTTTTTATATCGTGGCTAGACCAGAAGATTCTCAGTTTCCTTGATTCTGTAAAGTGTCATTTTTAATATTTAAAAAATCATTTCCAGCCTCTTTCCCCACAATAACAAGTATTAGCATCCTTCGTCTCAGAAAATGCTTGATAGCGTTACAAACAACTGCTGTGGCTTTGTTGAGACTTTTAAGTGAAGTTGTGTTTGTATTAGTCCCACCATCGAGGTCCATCTGTGAGAGTTATTCATTCTCTGTGGATTTAAGGGCTCCTTAGATCAGCTCTGTAGTCCTTTCCCTCAAGGGGTCTCAGTCCATATGCATTGACAACAACTGACTGAGAGCATTTCTGTTTTCAGCCAGGGATGTCTTGGAGTTCTTTTGTGTCCCTTGATAGTGCTGCAGACCTTTCTTTCTTGCTTCTCTTGGTGACCTGCTCATTTGTGACCATGGCCCCTAGAAGACTCTACATTGGGGAAAGGGAGCTGCCTGACTCTAAACTCTGGAGAACTGAATAAGGACTGGTTGAGCTGGTCTACTGAGAGGAATTAAGACGGAGAAAAATAAAAGAGCAGGGGCTGCAGATTGTTGGGAAGGTCAGAAAGTCCACATGAGTCTTCTGGGAAAGAAATGACTAATAAGTGTTTCTGTTGATTTTGTTGGCTTCCTATTAGAGCAAAAGAGAGAGGAGAGCCATGGATTGAGAAGACCCATCTAGTTAATTAGTGCCCTTGTCAAGTAGGAGAATTACCAGAAGGAGAGTCTTTGTGAGGTCCTTAGGGGCTGTCTGAGAAAAGGACTGACGTTACCTTCAAAAGCAATGTGTCTGTCCCATAGACAGCACTGCAATATTCCATACTCCATCAGTCCACTTCTTCTGATCCTCCCCTTGCCATTAAAAATGATAGCCATCCATCCCATGGTGGGGGTGGCAGAGTCATTAATGTGTGGCAGCAATCAGCTCATTATTCTATCCCTGGTTATTTTTATTATGTGCAGAGAGGGTAAGAAATATGGAGTTCTTTGGGAACTGACAGGGAAGCTGTCTTTTTCATGACAGTGAAAATGTTGGTGTGCTTCTACAAGTAGGGAAGCTGATAAACAGATCAATATTTGAACCCAAGTAGTGAAATCATTTGCAAGCCCACAGCTATAGTGCACAGAGACCTGCCTTTTGACATGTGCACTGTTGGGTTCAAAGTTGAAGAGATTCAAAATAGGAAATCTATTGAGAGACTTGAATAAAGGCATAGATCAGAAGAACATAAAAAAAATTCAGATGAAATAAAAGAGGAAGAACTCACTAATACACGGGATGATCAATTCTGGATTCAAAAAGATGTTGATAGCGTAAAAAATTAATGAGACAATATTGAACATGGAGAAAAGTCAAATCTGACATTTGGTTTTTAAAAAATCAACCTCAAAAATACAAGACGAAGAAGAAATAGTTAGACAATTTATCTGGAAAAAGATCCAGGAGTTTTAGTGGGTTGTAAGCTAGGAACCAATAATTTGATCAATCAATCAACCCACATTCATTAATTCTCTGCTGTACTGTGCCAGGAGCTATACTGGGGGCTGGGTATACAAAGGAAAAGAATTAATGCATCCCTAATCTTTTAAAAAACTCATCTTCTAAGAGGTAACAAGGCTGGTGCCGTCTCTGGCTGCATTAGCAGAGGCTTTAGGATCAGGAGCTTTGTTCAGTTCTGACGGCCACATTTTAGAGAGGGCATTGCCAAGTCAGAGGTAATCTACAGGAGGTCATCCAGGGTGGTGAAGACCCTTAAGTTCATGTCATAGCAGGGCTTGTTGAAGACATTAGCCTAGAGAAGAGGAGACTGATGTGGGGGAGGTCTTTGAATATTGTCTTTGGATATTGGAAGACCTGTTATATAAAAGTGGGATTAGCCTTTCTCTGCTTGGCTCCAAGGGGCAGACCTAGCAACAAGGGTTAGGAGGCAGATTGAAGCTCAAAGGGAGGAAGAGCTTCTGAAAAAGTAGAGCTGTTCCAGTGTGAAAGGAACTGCCTTGGCAGATAGTAGCATCTCCTTCCTTGGAGGCCATCAAGCAGATTCTGGACTAGATCTTAGTGGATTGCGTTGGTGAGCAATTTCTTGTTGAGGTATGAGGTTGAATAAGCTAGTCTCCCAGGACCCTCCAGCACTCCAAAATCTGGAAATCCTGGGAATCTTTTACTCCATGGTAGGAGCTTGTTCTGAAAGTCAAGGAAGGCAGTGGAACATGAGATTTTGAAAGTGTTTAATTGGTATTCAGAGGCTATAAATGAATCATAGCCAGGGCTAGAGAGGGAACATCTCTGCACAATTGAGAATTCTCACACTAGTGTTGTAAACCTAAGAACTTTCAAACCTGTTAACCTACTCTAAAAAGCACAATGCCTTGTGGGCCTGTTGATTGGAGGAACTTAACTCCTTAATAACTAGGATTTCCTGTGCTGACACATGCCCAGGACCCCAGGGAAAGAGCACTGACTAAAAGGACTGGGTGAGGATCAAAGGAAAGGTTCCATCAGGGCACCCTTTGGATGGGGAATTGGATGGACACTGAGGCAGAGGTTCCCCAGAAGCTCCTAGTGAAACCTCCTCTGAAGTTGGCCATTTGTAACCCTACATTTTGCAGCTTAGGGATCCTAGGTCCCTTCCTGGCTCTGCTATCTTCTCCCGATGATTCTCCTAAGGATAACCACCATCCCATCCTCCATTTGAAGGTGACAAAGTCATACCTTTTGAGGAGCTCTCTGGAGATCATGCCTTTAGTCAAAGACTAGGATAATAGAAATCTTGGAAAGGGGACTTTTCAGCAACCCACACACATGAGTCAACAACTCAGGTTTACTCAACTCTTTAAGAATAAATAAATTTGTTCATTTGCGGTGCTCACAGGGATCCCAGAATCAGGCAGTCACTGAATCTCAATACTGAAAGTGACTTCAGTGACCATCTTGTCTGACCTAGACCTGACTAACACTGGCCCTCCAGTCTCAGTCTGAAGGCCATGCTGTGGAAACCATCAGTCTTTAATCTGAAAAGAAGAGGACCTGACTTCAAATGCTGACTCTGTCTCCTGGGGAACCTTGGGCAAGTCCCTTTCCTTGGCTGAACCTCCATTTTCTCATCTTTGAATTGAGGAAGTTGGATTCCCTGGCTTCTGAGATGCCACCTAGATGTAGATCCATGATCCGGTTGGGGAGTCCATTCAGAGGTCCCATACACATATAGACCTGTGATCCTTATGGGGAGCCTGCTTTGTCAGGAAGTCTTTGTTGATATCAGACCAGAATTGGCCTCTGAAGTTTCTAAGTGTTGCTTTTGGTTGACCTTTTCTGTAGACATGATCTTCTTTCATCCTTATTGGTAATCCTGGAAAATAGCCAATCTCACTCCCATTTTATAGATAAGCAAACAAAGACTGAGACAGGTGAAGTATGAAACTCATAGTCAAAAGGGGCAGAGTTGGAATAAAAAACTTTGTCTCCTTTTTTCTTTCTTTTTTTTGGATCTGATTTATTTATTTATTTGTTTATTTTTAGATTTCAACATTTATTTCCACAAAATTTTGAGTTCCAATTTTTCTCCCCATCTCTCCCCTCCATCCACCCCATAATACTTTGCATTCTGATTACCCCTTCCTTGAATGTATCCTCCCTTCTATCACACTCCACCCTTCCCTTATCCCCACTTTCTCTCTTTTCTTGTAGGGCAAGATAAATTTCTATACCCCATTACCTGTATTTATATCCCAGTTATATGCAATAATAATTCTCAACATTCTTTTCCAATACTTTGAATTAAAACTTCTCTCCCTTCCATTCCCAGTGAGAAGGCAAGTAATTCAATACAGGGTATATATGTGTCGTTTTTCAAAAGGCTTCCATAATAGTCATGTTGTGTAAGGCTAACTATATTGCCCTCCATCCTACTTCCCCCCCCTCGCCTTTTTTTCTATTCCCTCATTTGACCTTGTCCCTTTCCAAAAGTGTTTACTTCTAGTTACTCCCTTCTCCCATTTGCCCTCCCTTCTACCATCTCCCTCAACCTACTTGTCCCCTTCTCCCCTACTTTCCTGTACTGTAAGAGATTTTCATACCAAATTTAATGAGCATATTATTCTCTTCTTAAGTCATATGTGAAGAGAGTAAGCCTTACTTTTCCCCTTTCACCTCTTCCCTTTTCTCCTCCATTGAACAAGATTTTTCTTATTTCTTTTATGAGTGATAGCCTACCCTATTCTATTTCTCCCTTTCTCCTCCCAATATTTTCCTCTCTCATCCCTTAATTTAATTTTGTTTTTTTATGGATATCATCTCTTCTGATTCAACTCAACCTGTACTCTCTGTATGTGTATATATACATATATATATATGTGTGTGTGTGTGTGTGTGTGTGTGTGTGTGTGTGTGTGTGTGTGTGTGTAATCCTTCCACCTACCCAAATACTGAGAAAAGTCTCAAGAGTTACAAATATCATCTTTCCATGTAGGAATGTAAACAGTTCAGTTTAGAAAGTCCTTTATGATTTCTCTTTCCTGTTTACCTTTTCACGCTTCTCCTGATTCTTATATTTGAAAGTCAGATTTTCTATTCAGTTCTGGTCTTTTCATCATGAATGCTTGAAAGTCGTCTATATCATTGAATGGCCATTCATTCCCTTGAAGTCGTATAACTCAGTTTTGCTGGGTAGGTGATTCTTGATTTAATCCTAGTTCCTTTGACTTCTGGAATATCCTATTCCTAGCCCTTCAGTCCCTTAATGTCGAAGCTGCCAGATCCTGTGTTATCCTGACTGTATTTCCACAATGCTTGAATTATTTCTTTCTTTCTGCTTGCAATATTTTCTCCTTGACCTGGGAACTCTGAAATTTGGCCACAATATCCTTAGGAGTTTATCTTTTTGGGTCTCTTTCATGAGGTGATTGGTGGATTCTTTCAATATTTATTTTGCCCTCTGGTTCTAGAATGTCAGGGCAGTTTTCCTTGATAATTTCATGAAAGATAATGTCGATGCTCTTTTTTTGATCATGGCTTTCAGATAGTCCCATAATTTTAAAATTGTCTCTCCTGGATCTATTTTCCAGGTCAATTGTTTTTCCAATGAGATTTTTCTCATTATCTTCTATTTTTTCAGTCTTTTGGTTTTATTTTTTAGCTTCTTGGTTTATCTCATAGTCATTAGCTTCCCTGAACTCCAGTCTCTCTTTCAAAAAACAATTTTGTTCAGTGAGCTTTTGAACCTTCTTTTTCATTTGGCTAATTCTGCTTTTCAAAGTCTCCTTCTCCTCATTGGCTTTTTGGACTTCTTTTTCCAAATGAGTTAGCCTATATTTAAAGGTGTTATTTTCCTCAGCATTTTTTTGGTTCTCCTTTAGCAAGCTGCTGACATGCTTTTCAAAGTCTTCTATGGCCCGAGCCCATTTCATATTCATTTTGGAGGCAGAAGCTTTGACTTCCTCTGACAGTATGCCTTGTTCTTCCTCATCCTAAAGGATGGAAGGAGACACCTGTTCACCAAGAAAGTAACCTTCTATGGTCTTTTTCCCCCTTTTGGGGCCAATCAGTTACTTGACTTCTGAATCCTTTGTCAACAGGAGGGTCCTAATGCCTCTCCTCCCCCCAGTACCATGCTCAAGGCTGAGATTCAGATCAGCTGCTCAATTCCCCCAGAGGCTTTAAGCCAAGCTGCCCAGACAATGGACCCAGGTTGCTTCCTTGGTCACCATAGCCACCTGCCACCTGCTGCTGCTGCTGTCTCTGCTGCCACCTGGAGCCAATGCTGGGTGGACCCTGCTCACTTCGCACCCACCTGGGAAAGGCCTCCCACACTGACCTTTGGAGCTTTCTTTGTCACTTGTGGGTTGAGGGATCTTGTCCCTCCCTGCTGGAAATTCTGCCCCAGAGGTCTGTTCAGACCCTGTTCCTCTCCAGTGCCACTTGGCCAGGGCTGGGCTCTGCTCCACTCAGCATCCCGTGAGATAGACCTTTCCTGTCGGCCTTCCAGG
Source organism: Bettongia penicillata ogilbyi (assembly GCA_023548195.1). Lineage (NCBI taxonomy): Eukaryota > Metazoa > Chordata > Mammalia > Diprotodontia > Potoroidae > Bettongia > Bettongia penicillata. The sequence continues at coordinate 5,210,617 of JAJHZJ010000134.1, forward strand.
TTACCTTTGGCTGTAAACCTCTTTCACTCTGTTGTTCTGTGGCTTCTGTTGCTCTAGAATTTGTTGAGAGTCATTTTTACAGGTATTTTGTGGACTGTGTCAGTCTCCTTTTTTCTTATCACTGGCTCAGTCCCCACCTCCCTATTTCTGCACCCTTCCTGGGCTTTTGAGGGAGTGTTACCACACTCTTCTGGTTATACATTTCTAATGTCATGAAAAGTACTATCCCTTGAGTTCCACTGGGGAAGGCACCACCTCCAGGGCCACCAATCAGCCCAGTAGCCAGAACCTCTTGCTGTATGTGGTTTTGAGAAGTTGGGGGAGATGCATGCCAGTGTCATCAGCAGGAGGAGCTGGCAGAGCACCTTACATGGTCCAAAGGAGCCTGAGGCCCCAGGACACATTGTGAAGGGAAGGCTTGTGGTGGTTTTGGCAGGTGTAGAGAGGGCTCAGAGTCCACAAAGTGAGAGTTAGGCTTAAGGTGAAGCAACCTGCTTGGGATGGATCAGGAAGGTAAGGGATCAGAGCAGAAATATGAGGGAAAGGAGAATATCAAAGGGAAATGAGCAGCCTCTCTTTCCCTAAAGAGGAATCTGAGGGTCCTAGGGACTCAGACAAAGGCCTATAGCTGGTGCTGGGGGAGCCCAGGGTGAGTCCCTGTCTCTTGACTAAATTAATCTTCAATATAGATAGATTATAGGTAAATTGATGGATGGACAGACAGACAGACAAAAAGACAGATAATACCATAAAAGCCCTTTAGTCATCCCCATCCCTCACCCCAGCCTAGCCTTGTCTCTGCTCTCCCTGATGGACTGTGGGTCCAGAGGGTAAGAGGACCAAAGGAGGATATTAGCTGTGGTAGAACAAGCCCATTTTCAGGAAGCAAGTGGCACAAGGGGAGCCTTGGAAGCTGGCAGAGTCAATCAAGGTAGGTTTTAGCTTCTCAGTCACCCATGACATGAAATAGTGGGAAAGCTATGGATTTGAATGAAGAGAAGGAACAAACATTTTTAAGTACCTACTATGTTCCAAGCACTATGCTGAGACCCTTTAGAGGCAGTAGACCTTGGTAGAGTCTCAACCTTGATACTAGCTATAGGAGCTTGGCTAGAAGGAAGGGTCATGGGCCAGTGGGAAGAGCACTTACTTTATAGTCACAGACTCTGAGTTCAAAACTCAATTCTGATATTTACTACCTGTGTGATCCTGGGCAAGTCACTGGCTCTCTCTGGGCATCCATTTCTTCCTCTGCGAAATGAGAGGCTTTGTCTAAATGACCCCCAGGATTCAACTCTAAAAGGATGTCACATGAGGGTATGACTCATCTTAGGAAGCTGACTTCCAGAAGGATCTGTCCACGTGCTTAGGGATTCTAGCCCAGGTCTGACTCCAGTGGAAGGTGGTCTTCTTTTCCAAGTTGCTTTCCCTCAGCTACTAGCATCTTAGCAGGAACTGATCCAGTAGAGTGTCCTGTCTTTGTCCTTGCCCCTCCTGCTTGCCACAGTGCCTGGTGTGCATAGTAGGGCATTAAAAATGTCAGCTGAGTTGAGTGGAATCAGTGTGTAAGTAAGTAAGATGGGAATCAGCTGAGTGTTGAGAGAATCAGACTAATCAAATGGACATTGAACCTGTGTAATATCCACATAATATAAAACAATACCAGGATAATGGCTTTCTCAGGGCCACTTCTATCTAAGCTCCCACAGCAAAGAGTAGGAAGGTAACTGGACTTCTTTAGGTCAAGAGTCTGTGACCCCTGAGAAGGATGTTGACCTCAGCCAGGTTTGGGGTGGATTGTTTGGTCAGGTTTGGGGTGAACTTGAAGGTCCTCTGAGACTCCATGAGTCAGCATCATTTGCTAGGCCCTGGGAGCTGGGTGTATCACCCACTCCTCTCTCCACGAGGGGCATCTTGGCTCATAGGCTGGGCTCAGTTAAGCCAAGGGAGATCCTGGCCTCTAAAAGAGAGAGGAACCTGGATACTGAACAACAAACAGCCTTGTCAGACACTTGGTTCGGAGCCTTCCACCTTAGCCAGGCACTTTAGCCAGGCCGGTTGCCATCTTACCATAGGGTTAACTGGAGCTTCTTCTCCACTGGCCCTGCCTTCAAAATCTTAGCTCCTCTGTTCCCACCAATGAGGCTTGGGGGGCATGGGTGGAGGAGCAGTCTTCATGTGTTCTCTTAGGCTGTAGGGTTTTTGATGTACTTTCTTCAAAACTCAATGAAGTCATCCATGTAGTGACTGCTATCTCTTTATAGCACTTTATAGATGGGCAACTTGAGGCTCTGGAGGGTTTAGGGCCTCATTCATGGTCACACATGATATAAGGTTCTTTCTGAACTAGAATCCAATCCCAGGCAGTGTGGTAAAGGGCAAAGAACTCTGGGTCTAGAAGCATAAGGCAGATTCAAATCCCACTTCTTGATTCCTTCTACTAATGATGTGGCCTTGGGCAAGTTAATAAGCCCTAAATAAATGTTTATTGACTAACTAGAACTCACTAAATACCTGTTTGAGAGTTAGTTTCCTCATCTGTAAAATGGGTGAGTTGAACTTCTTGATTTCTGAGGTCTCTTCCTGATGAAGATCTCGGTTCCTATGACATAGGAAGCTATGGCAGGGGAGGATGGTATGGGATAGAGAATGTTCTGAGAGGTATAGAGTTTGGGGACAAGGAAGACCAATGTGGGATGGAAGGGACATGTGTGTATGTGGAGAAACTCTGACTGCTTCATTGTTTGCACGGGGGGCCACGGGACAAGAGAGGGGTTTGCTAAGTGGGCTCTCCCTGGGAAGGGACAGAAACATGAGGAGAACAGCTGAGCTGTAAGGTTATCACTTCCCAGGGTTAAAGAAAACTACAGCAATGTTCAGGACCCAAAGGCCTCCTGGGGCAGCAAGGCATTGGTCTGGTGCCCATCCATGCCCTACAGATGGAAGCTGGGAGGCCAACACAAAGACTCTGGGTGTGGGAACTAACATGGTGGGAGGTGTGGGTCGGCACTGACCAGCTGTCCAGGGGATCTCAGGCCTGGGGGTTTCTCTAAGTGGGTGCAGTATGTAAGGCCATTCTGAGGATGTCCCCTTCCCCAGGGCTTGGGCACCAGTGTGTGGTTCTCTATTGCCATCTAGTGTTAATGGCCTTACTCAGTAGCAAGTTAGTATTTCATCTTGGGATGGGTGAATCTCTCAGGGATGGCTAGAAGAGGCCCAGCCCCCAAACATGGTGGGCAGGAGCAGCTGCCTTTGTTTGTAGTATATCAGGGTGGGTTACTGGGGCCTTTAGGACCTGGAGAAGCTGATAAGTCCTAGGGATTTGTTTTTTCCTAAGGAGAACATCAGAAATCAGAGTGTCCCATGTTCTCACACCAGAAGCATCTGACCTGACTTTGGCCTGCACAAAATTCCCTCTGCCATTTTTGCTAGGTGGTCAGTCTTCTCGTCTCTGCTTGAAGACCACTAGTGGGGGGAGGGAAATCCTCTAATAATCCTTCTAGTAATATCTATGGGCCAGGAGCTGAGCTAAGCACTTTAGAATTATGATCTCATGTGATCCTCACAAAAACAACTGGGAAGTAGGTGCTCTTATTATACCCATTTTACAGATGGGGAAACTGAGGCAGGCAGAGACAAAATGACTTGCTCAGGGTCACACAGCTAGTAAAAATCTGATACTCGATTTAAACTCAGATCTTGTTATCTCCAGGCCCAGCACTTTACCCATGGCACCGCCTCATTTCCTATTCCTCTGCCACAGTCTCTTGAGACAGTCCATCCCATGGGAGGAAGGTTTTGGTTTTTTTGGGTTTTTTTGTTTTATTTTTTGAAACTTACATCAAATTTAAATTGGTCTCCTTATGCTTGCACCCACTGTTCCTACTTCTGCCCTCTAGGGCCCAGCAGAGGAAATTCTGTGGACCATCAGTCTTTTTTGGACACAGATATCTGAGAAAATGAATGAGCAAGTGGATACGAAGTCAAGCTAATAGGGAATGTTGTGCTGAAGAATGTGGCTAGTCTTCAGATCTATAGGAAGAGACTCAGCTATGTGTGGGTGGTAGAGCAGTTGGTGTCACCACTGAGCTTGGCTTAGGTCCTGAACAATCCAGATTGAGTTTTGAGGGACAGTATTGAGTGGTGGTTAGGGTCCTGGCTCCTGTTCCCTTTTCCTCTGAACTATTTTGCTTGGGGAATCCTACCAGCTTCCACCAGGTCAGTGAGCGTCTTTATGTGAAGTATTCTTCAGTTCATTTGTCCAGTTCTAAACTCTCTCATGACCTCTACTCTTTGGACATTTTGAGTGGGAAGTCTTGGAAATATTTTAAACTTATCTCCAAACTGAGCTCATCTTTCTCCAGAAATTTTCCCCTCGTCCTTACTTTCCCATTCCTGCCTGCAGTACCATCTTTCCCCAAGTCACCAGGTTCATGGGCCAGAAGCCACCTTCCCCTCCTCTCTTCTTTATCATCTCCCTTCTATCCAATCTGTGGCCAGGTCTTGTTGGTTCTACCATAGTAATCACTCAGGGAAATCCTCCCCTCTTCTGACACTGCCGCCTACCTGGAGCAGGTCCTTATCATCTGCCAGAGCTGCTGGGGTGTGGCGCCTCTCCACTAAATCACTAAAGTGGTTTTCCTAAAGTTCTAATCTGCTCCAGGACCTCTATTCACTAAACACTCACCTCTAGGATCACATTTAGAATCCTCTGGTTGGCTTTTAAAGCTCTCCATCACTGGCTCCCTAATGACCTCCCCAGGCTTCTTACACCTTACTTCTCTCTATATATTCTGTGATCCACTGGCCTCCTTGAACAAGCCTCTCCATTTCCAGACTCCAGTCATTTTCTCTGGCTGTGTCTCCTGCCTAGAGCACTTTTTTTCCTCCCCTCCTCCTTCTGGACTGTCACAGTTTTCCTTAATGCTTTATCTCCATTTTCTCTTATATTTGATTTGTTTACATGTTGTCCTCTCTCCCATCAGATTGTAAGCCAGGTACATTTTTTTATCTGTTTGGCTTTCTTCTATCCCCAGTGCTTAGCACTGTAACTGGTATGTGATATCTGCCTAATAAAGGCTCATCAACTTGACTCAGAGTCAGCAAGTGAAGCTCATGGACCCACCTTGGCTAGGTTCTGCTAGGTGGTTTCCCAAGTGACCTAGTGTCTTCATATGTCAGACCGGCTATGAACAAGGATCCCATGATTCTCAGTCACATGTAGACTGGACTCAGCAACCTCCTAGGTCCCTTGCAACTCTAACGTTCTGGGAGACTTGGCCAAGAATGTCATAAAAATGTCTACAGTGATCTTTATCCAATCACTCTCCCCCAACAAGGAACACACCATGCTCCTCTCTGGTAGGTGTTACATGATCTGGGCCTTTTAAAGCTGAAGCTTTTCAGAGCATTCTAATATTGCCTCCTGGACCCAGATCTTTGGCAATGGAGCTAAGGTCTGGGGGAGACCTTTTGAAAAGGAGTTCTTAACAAGGCTGGAGGGCCGGCCACAGGCTAACTCTTTACCTATCATCACTTAGGGAGATGACAGTCCCATCCCATTTTGAAGGCCAGGAACGATCATTCAGGCTTCAAGGTTGTCTGGTGTCTGCAGAATTCAGAAGCTGGTCTCACTGACTCCTTCATTAAGGGTCACTCCCTGTTAGGAAGGCCTTCTCAGTCTATTTCTGACAGAACCCCTGTCATGTATTATTTAATTAAGCTGATTTCCTTTTTAATGTCCTCTTAAGAGAAAAGGAACTGCTGATTGTCACTGCTTCCTCCTGAAAAAAATGACATGTGAAGATTGTAAAGAATTTGCAGTTTAGAGTTTTCTTTTGCAATCTGAGTGCTCCCTATTCCTTTCATCTGTTCTGCCTCTTTAGTCTTTTCCCACTCTCATCAAAATCCTTTGCATCTTTTCCATTATATTGCTAAAGTATGGTGACCAAAACTGGAACCAACATTCCATGAGTCTTCAAAGAGTTTGCTGTCAAAACCTTCTGGAGACATCAACCCCGGTGTGGGATGGCTGGAACTTCTGGTTGTACTGACTTGGGATTTTTCCATCAACATGGGTCATCCAGCTGTCTTTTCTTGAGATAATATGATGATGGTCACAGAAGAAAGAATTATTCTGCCTTTAAGCTCCCATTCCTTCCCTGCAACTTCCAGGCTTAGATGTCAAGAACACTGAATGGTAAAGAGAGCTGCTCAGTCACACGTCCCAGTGGCAGTCCCAGCTCTGGAGGTGGCTTTTTGACATGCAGCCTCTTTGTACAACCATCAAACTTTTCTTAGCTATGGCTGAAGGGTACGTGCTCGACTAGATAAGGAAGAGACACTAAAAATTCAAATAGATGCTTCTCTTATGTGAAGTTGAAGAGCTCATTTGGATGAATAAAATTAATGCAACCCAAATAAGATGGAACAGCCTTTGTATGGAACGATCTTATGACCATGGTGTGCATTTCTTTTTAAAATATAGAAGGGTATCAATGCCTTTTGTCTTCGCATAGCTTCAATTTGCCCTTCTTTTTCTCCTCCCAGTGAGTCAGCCCATATAACAGAGGATCTTTATAAAAAGAAAAATAAAAGAAAAAATTGGCAAAATCAATCCATACATATTGTGCATCCAGATTCACCATCTCCATATGACGAAAAGCTTCCCTCAGGAGCTGAGTGGCCGAGAATATAAACAAACAATTATTCAGAGAAGAATCACACACTGTTTGCAATCATCTGAAATAACTCTCCAAATCACTAACAGAAACGCTAAGAGAAATGTCATCTGAGAGGTCTCACCTCACACCCAACCAATTGGCAAAGATGGGATGTTGGGTGCTGGAGGACATGGATTGTGGAAAGCCAGGCATGCTAAAGCATCCAGGAAACCAATTTGCCATTATGCAAATGAAGTGCTCTCTGATCCAGAGATCCCACTGCTAAATGCCCCAAGAAGGTCAGTGACAAAAAGAAAGGCCTCATCTCCACCAGACAGTGACAGAAGACACATTCAGAGGGATGCTTTTGGTTGGCCTTTAACATCTTTGGGGTACAGGCCTAGCAATGGCACCACTGAGTCAAAGGACACAGTTTAGTCACTTTGAGGGCATGGTTCCAAATTGTTGTCCAGGATGGCTGGAAAAATTCACTTTTTTTAATGGGAGTAAAGAGAGGAAAGCAGGAGGAGAGGAAATAAATGTGTGTTAATTGGAAAAATAATTAGGAAGAGAAGACAGTGTGCCTATCTTGTTTTATTCATCATAAAGACATTCAGTGTACACAGAGACAATCTTCACAAATATTGAAGAACTACGAAAGCAGCAGTGTAGATTAATGGCTGTGAATGTTTTCCTCAGTCATCTTTAAAATGTAAAGTAAAGGAGACATTGTCCATGAGCATTCTGCAAAGTATATCCAATGTGGTCCCTTGAAGGCTTTTCAGGTGCCCTACTCCTAGCCCTGACTTTTTCTTCTGAATTTGGCTGAATCCAGTCACCCATTCTCATGCTATCTAGCTGAATGTCATCATCATGTGTCTCCCATTGTCACCAAGTTGAGAGAGTTCAGACCTGGTGTTCACCTTCGAGAGCTTCCTATTTAAAACTGTCTGCCTGTCGTTCTCCTGGGCTCCTCTACAAAGTCCCTTTCAATGAGTCAGCTTATGTAGCTTTCATGCCAAGCTCACTGCAGGCTCACGCTCTCCTTGTCACCGATTTATGAGTCATTTCTGCTCAGTCTCTTACCTCATCCTCTGACATCATCCTTTGCACTTGACCTTGGGCTCTCAGCCAGTGTTGTCTTTGGCTCCTGTGTTCACTAAATACAGGCAGAGTTACAGAATTTGCTGCCTTAGGCAGAGCAGGGGCCTTTTCCATCTCCTCAATGTTACTTTTGATGTGAATTAAACTTCTTTAGGAAATATTTATACTTGGAATTGATGTCTTTACCCTTATATTCTTTTTTCCCACTTTTTACTTTTTCCAATTACATGTAAAGGTAGTTTTCAACATTTACATTTTTTCCTCAATTTTTTATCTCCTTGTTTTCACTTAAATACTAAAAATTAAATACCCAATAAGAAAATAAAAAGAAACATTTTATAAACTTAAATATTGACTTAAATACAAAAAAAAGAAAAACACATTATCATATGCATAGCAGATCATAAGAGAGGATTCAAAATACACAGCAATAAATTTCCATTTGAAGAAAGCCTAGATAATAACTGCCACATATTGTGTTCAGAACTATCCATCTTTTTCTTTACTTCCTTATGTTTTGTTTTGTTCTATGTTGTGCCCTTTTTACTTTTGTCTTTTTCCTCCTTCCTCCCCTCTTCCACCAAGAAGACTACAATTAAGCTTGAATATATATTTATACATACATACATATACACACATACATGCATATGAACACATACAAGCATACATACACATGTACATATACATACAAAGATAGATAGATATATACATATACACATACATAAATATACTTACACACACTTAGATATCTATAATCATATTCACATATAGACATATACATTCATAGGAGTCTATGTAAGACTATCCTATACATATTTGTCCTGTTTCTCTGAGAGTGGTTAACATCTTGCGTCATAATCCTGAATCTTTCCATATTTTTCTAAGTCCACCAACTCATCATTTCCTACACCAAAATAATATTCAAACCTTATACTATCTAGTTATTTTAAATAGTCTAAAACAATATTGAACAATATGGCTGACATATAGTGTAGTTTCCCTATTTTTCTCTTGATTAAATCTATTTAGCTTTAATTTTGTCTGAGCTTATGATTATCCCTGTTTTTTTCTCCTAATACCCTAATAAATTCTATTCCTAATCTTTTTTTTAACATTTTTATGTATCTCATTTCCTATCCCTCCTGATTCCCCTACTTTTCTTTACTTCTACCCACTTCTTTGCCCTCCTATTACTTAACCTACCCCCTTTCAAGGATCCCTCCCTTATCCTCCCATTCCAATCAATCTAAACACTTTTCTATACCCCCCCTTATCCTATTCCCTCACCCTCCTCTGTAACAATCCTTACCTTATCCTCCCCCACTCCCTTGACTTTTTGTTTCTTTCTGAATTTAAAAGACATTTATACCCTTCTAGATATACATGTATTGTTCTTCCAAGCCCATTTCTGATGAAAATTGGGTTCCAGAACTACCAGGCCTCTTCCCCCATCTAATTCCTCTATGTCAGTTCTTCCTCTTGTTCTCATTTGTATAAAATGATGACTTTTTTTACCTATTCCTAAATGGTTTTTAAAATCATATTATACTCAAGTCTACCACAATCCTTCTTACAAACTACCCAATTACTAATAACCTTAGATATAGGTTTTACATTTCCTCGTATAGAAAGTAAACAGTTTGTCCTTACTGAATCTCTTGTAATTAGTCTCTTATTTGTACTTTTTATTTTCTTGGATCTCATATATCAAATCTTCTATTAAGTTCACTTTTATAAGATTTTGAGTTCTAAATGTTTTCTTCTCTCCCTCTTTCCCCCTCCCCAAGATGGCAAGCAATCTGATATAGGTAACACATGTACAATCATATTAAACATATTTCCACAGTAGTCATGTTGTGAAATAATCACAATGTTGTGAAAAATCAGACTAAAAGGGGAAAACCATGAGAAAGAAAAAAAACAAAAGCAAATAAATGAGCATAGTCTGCTTCCATCTACACTCAGACTCCATAGTTCTTTCTCTGGATGTGGATAGCATTTTCCATCATGAGTCTTTTTTAACTAATTTTAACTAATTTTGTAAAATAAATTTGGGTGAAATAAATAAATGAAATCTGTGAAATAAATTTGATCATCAGAAAAAAGGAGTGAATATTTAAAATTTACATTTGCCTCCTTTATGGTTATAAATCCACATTCAGGAAGCTGCTCTTTGGAACACTTAATCCATCATCCCTATGTCATAGACCCTTCGAGTAGGCAGAGACCAGTGTTGAAAGGGTCAACACCTGGTCAGGAGTTAGAGACCAAACAATGGTGAACTCCCTCTAGATTCCCTTGTTAGGTTCTACTCTGTCAAAAAATACTTTCCCCTTGGACAATAGCAGCACTAAGATGAGACATCTCCCATCCAGCTACCAGTGATACCTGACCTATTATTAGGGAGTTATAGTTATTTGTTGAGCAAAATAGTTGCATGATAATCATGATTTTCTAATGGTAATTAAAAAATTTCTGTTGTCTCTAACACTGTGTTTATGGACCAGGCAGGTTACTTATATGCCTTTCAAAGAAACTGATGCTGTTCATTCAATGGAGATGGTTTGTCCAACCTCTTTCTCAGTGAATTCCATTCCTTTACCCCTTGCAATATCAACAAAAATTCATCAGTTATGAAAAGTACAAGCAACTCCTCACTCTTCTTTGACTTCTTTATTTTTGTTTCTATCAAGAAGAATGGCCTTCCACTGGGGACAAGTGAGGGCAAGTAGAATAAAGAGTGAAGATTAGGGACCTGAGATAAGTTAGAAAATGATGAGAACACCCAACAACCCTTGGGTAGCCCAAGTCACCAGACACTTGCATTCCGGGGAGAATGAAAAATCTGGCAGATGGGATTGTAAGCCCCACTCAGTGACTTTGAAAAACTGTGAATAACAGAAATCCTTTGAACTACAGTCAGGAAATATTATTCCCATGTTTGAACTAATGGTGTTGTCCTCGCAAAAGTCTAGAGGTCAGAATGAAGAAACATAACCCCCCCCCACTTCCTTATGACAGTCCTTTAGATGCTTATAGGCAAGCATTCACTTATGAATGGCTTTTCTTAAATACGGTCCCCAGAATTGAATGCAGTATTCTAGTTATGATCTGCCTAGGATGGGATGCAATAGTACTTTTACTTCCTTTCTCTGGGGTTCTCATCTTTCTCAGATTACTTTCCACTTACTCTGAGTAGATCACACACACACACACACACACACACAATTGTTTACAGTTGTCACCTCCAAGTAAGTTTCTTGAGGGCATGGACAGTGATTTTGCCTTCTTGTATTGCAGTGCTTACTACAGTCTTGGCACATCATGGACATTTAATACATACCAGTTGACTGATTGCTTCTGAATGCCACCTGAGTTTCATAAACTTTCTTTCTTCCTTGAGTTTTGCCAAGGAACTCCTTGTTCATATAGTTTGGACTTGGTGGCCTCTTAAATCCCTTTCAACTCAGAGACCATGAGATTCTAATTTTATGATTCCCTGAGCCCTGAATTTGGAGCTTGGGTTTGAGTCCTGGCTCTGCCATTCCTCACTGGGTGACCTTGTAGAAGTCACCTGGCTTATTCCAAGCTCTGAAGGCCTCATCTGAAAACTGTTAGATAAGCCTGGAACTGTTCATGGCTGTTAGAGGGTCAAATGAACTTCAGTATTCAGAACCCTATTTATGAACAAGAAATAAGCCAGTGTAAGTCCTAATGCTGCTGTTATCATTGAACTGCTTTCCTAGGAACAGGGAAGAATACTGAGGTCCAGAGTTCTTCATGACCTGCAGGCCCCAAGCAGAGCCAGGGCTGTGTCTTTGGCCACTGTCTCCTCTTTGCTGCAATCAGTGGACCCCTTGCATCCCCTGTCCCCACCACCCTAAGAAGATCCATGCATCCTTGCTAGACCTAGGACTCCATTTCTGATTTCACCGTCCATGATTCCTGAGTTCTTTCCCCATCCCTTTAGCCAAGTGCAGCTTGGCAGCGATTATGTCCTGGATGAATGAGGCATTTTGTGACTTTTTCCCTTTGGATTTTAGCTAGATGGTTGACCTTGGGAAGCCCCTTGCTCATTTCACTCCATAGTCTTTGCTTCATCCACTGTTCCAAGGAAACTCTGTTTTGGAGTCCTGACTCCTGTGCCCTGAGGTAGTGGGGAACTCAGAGGGAGATTTTCCCATTAGGGTGGTCATGGCTAGAAGAGGGAGGACTGAAAAGTGCTAAGGTGCTCCAGGAAATGGAGGAGTAGAAAACTGAGTCTACCCACATACTCCACCAGTTGGTTGTGACAATCAAGGCCCATGATAAATGGATTGGCCCTTGTTGCCCATTAAGATAATTGACCATATTTTGCACAAAGATACAGAGTAGACTCTGGAAATCCCAATAGATTCCATTAATTACTGTTCTTGGCATTCCTGTCTATAAGATTCAAAGGCCTGCTAAGCTGGACAGTCAATTGACTTGTGGAAATTTTTAAATATTTTGAAACACTAGGAGTCCCTGACATATCATCATTTTTTCTCTTCTGTCTTTTTATCAAAAAAGCAAAGCAAAACCAAAAATAAACAGAATGAAACTAGCCTCTCTGCTCCCTACCAAAACAGAATTAGGTGCTACTTGGAGGAAGAAGGGGAAGGGAGGAGGGAAGCTTTGCCTGTGGGATGAGCTCCAACAATACTCAAAGTTAATTATGATCAAAGAAGAAACTCCCAGTGACATCTTGTTCCAGACACTCCCTTAATGATTTTGATCAGATTTGTGCATTTACAAGTCAAACTCAATTTTCTCTGACAGTCCCCAGAACTGTGACCCCTGATAGTAAACCCATGCCCATTTTGGCCAAGAGCTTGGGCTGGATTATCATCCTTCCCCATGCCTGGCTTTTCTCACAACATGCCCTTCCCAGGGGAGAATCAGAGATACACGATGCCAAACTTAGTTGATGAGATCCACTGAGAACAGAATCAGTTTGTTCCTTGGCACTCATGAAGAAAGCCCTGTTGCACCAATGAGCCCTTTAGGCCTTAGGGGCACAGATAGAGTTGTCTTCAGGTTTTATGTCTGCCCAAAGTTTTGGGGCATCACAATCATTTCTTTACATTCATATTTTATGTCTGCCAAAGGTTTTGGGGCATCACAATCATTTCTTTACAGAACTCCCTGAAGGCTGTACTGTGTGGGGTCATCGCTGCTTTGCCAGGAGCAGTTCTGGGGTGTAAGAAGGAATTGTGCCCACTCTGTAAACTGAGCCCCATTTCTGGTGCTCTGTGCATGGCTCAACTTGGCTTCTGTCCCACCTGCTAGATGAAGCTCTTTCCAGGTTCTCTCAACTTGTTAGTATTCTCCCCTTCTTCAGATTACCTTGGATTTCAGTGTCTAGGGAAATGAATTTGGAATTTCAACCCTTCACACTCTCTCTTCCAGGGACCTTTCAGCCTCATTCTACATTACTTTCTTTCTCATCCTCTGTGGTTCAGTCCAAGTAGATTTTTTGCTTGCTGCTCCATCTCCAATTTCTGAGCCTTTGTACTAGCTGCCTCTGTTGCCTGGAGCGCCCTCCTGGCTCACCTCTAGCTCACAGACCCTCTCTCTTCCTTTAGATCCCATCCCAAACACTACCTTCTACATGATGTCTTTGCTGACACCCCACCCCAACAAATATGACTTCTGGCACCCCTCCCCCAACTGCCTTGTATTATTTTTCACATATATTCTACATGCTTATGTGTGTACAGGTTGGTGTCCCTATTCAGATGTAAGATCCTTGAGAGAAGGGGCTGTTCTCTCCTTGTCTTTTGTGTAACTCAGTGCTGGCTGGAGTCATATTATCATGGAAAGAAAACTATCTGTTTAGAGGTTAGGGGACAAGTCGTGAAAGGTTGTATAGTTCCAAATTACAGCAGGGAGAAGTGCCCATGAACTCACAAACAGTAGTTTCTCTGGGACAAATGGGCTTCTGACTGAATTCAAATAATTTCTCACAGTACACAAAAACATAGTCACATTGAACTTACCACAGAGGAGCTGCTGGCCCTGGGGGTGGCTGTTGAGTTTGGGGGAAGGAACATAGAATTCCTGTTTTTCTAGTCTGTCATTGGTCTTAGGGCCTAGGGCCAGGAAGGACTAAAGTGGTCATTCTGCTGTCTTTTCATCAGGCCTGGAATAGAAGAGAATGGATATTTAGGGGTTAGAGGGGACAGTGACATTGAAATAATGATGTATTCCAGAATGACGTTATCCCTACCAGGAGAGAGAAAATACAAGACTGCTCCTTGCTTTGCTGCCAGAGTTGGTGTTTAAAAAATACGTATCCTTAAATATAATGACATAACTCCATAAACAAGTATTTAGCAATCACCTACTGTGTGTCAGGCACTGTGCTAAGCTCTGGGGATACAAAAAGAGGCGAAGGAGAGTCCCTGCACTCAAGATGCTTACAGTCTAATGAGGGATTCAACCTGCAAGCAAATACACTCAAAGCAAGCTCTCTGTAGGATCAGGAGAAAATGAGAGGCAGAGAAGAATCACTAGAATGAAGATGTGGGGAGGTTTCCTGGAGGAGGTGGCATTTTTATTGGGACTTGAAGGAAGCCAGGGAGGCCAAGGTCACTGGCTCAAAGAGTAAATCCCGGTTTCCAGGGTACTTACAGTCTTATGAGGGAGATAAGAAATAGACAAACTGTGTACAGGGTAAATATAGTTATAAATACAGTTAAAAATAAATACAGTCGTTCAAATTCACAACTGACTCTCCATGACTTCCTTTGAGGTTTTCTTGGCAGAGATACTGGAGTAGTTTGCCATTGCCTTCTCTAGCTCATTTCACAGAGGAGGAAATGGAGACAAGCGGGATTAAGTGACTTGCTCGGAGTCACACAGCTAGTAAATATTTGAGGCCATATTTGAACTCGGAAAGATAAATTGTGCTGACTCCAAGTCCCCACTGTATCCACTGTAAGCATAATTCCTGGCAAAGTAGACAAAAAATAAGATAATTGGATGGAATTGCCAGCTGAAGTTCACAAAGCTAATTAAAGAAAACCTCTGGTATTCCAGTAGTTAAATGATCTTTGGGGGAGATTTCATTTCAAAATGGATCTGGATAACACTGATCTGAATACTGATACCTACTGAGGTGGAGAGACAATACCAGTGACCATGAAGACAATGATATCCTTCTCTCTTCCCATCTAAAGCTCCCTTTGAAGCAAGGGAGAGGAAGGGGCCATTAAAGACTGTTCCTTATTTCAGATGGCCTGGTGAAAAGGTGAAAAGAACAGAGCCCTGGCTCTGGAGAAAGGGAGGAGCTTGGATCCCACGCGAGTCTGACGATTCGTCCATGTGTTGGGGACATATCGATTCCATTCTCATGCCAGTGTCTATTCTTGTGAAATGGAGGGTGGACTTGATGTGTTTGGAGGCAGCTCCTAGCCCTGCGATACCCATGGTTTCACTGGTGGGTCCTTTATGGTTGTAACTTATCTCCCCCATAGCTGGGAATTCGGCGTCCATTTAACATGGCTTATCGTCGTTGAAGTCAACATTTTTCAGTGACCTGGAGGCAAAAGGTGTTCTGCTCTTATCCATCACACTCTATATGCCTTCACTTTTCATCTTTTTCTTTCAGTTTTCCTGCCTTGGCTCATGAAATTTGGCCCCATCATTCGGATGTCTAGATCAGTCCTTCCAGAGGTGGTTGTTTGATTGGGACAAAAAGCGATGTCATTTCAGGTAGAACGGATTCCCTTATTAGTTTAGATTTTATGTGTGTCTGTATCTTTGTTTCTATTATTTTTCCTGGGTCTATCTGAGTGCAGTAGGTGGTATTTTTCTTCCATTCTTTGTCACCAAGTTTTATCTGCTTATTTTTTCTAACCATTATTTATTTTATTTTGTTATATAAATTTGACAAATATCAAAAAAAATGACAAAAAACAAAAGTCATTCCCAATAGTTAAGAGGTCAAATAACTAGCCCTCAAAGGAAATTTTGTAAACTACTAACAAAAACATGCAACATTGCTCCAGGGCCCTAGTAACCAGAAGAAGCAAGTCAAAAAACACCTAAAGCTACCCCTCCCACCGTACCCCCAGCAAACTGGACAAGCTAACCAAAGATGGGAGCAGTGAGCAATGGAGGGAAAATGGGTACAGAGTTAATAATCTGGGGATCCATCGGTCTGAAAAGCAATTTGGAGTGATGCAAAAGACCCAAATGTCTATACTTTGTGACTCAGAGATCCTGCCACTAGCTAGGAACCCCAAGAAAATCAATGACAAAAAGAATGGCCCCATATCCACTAAAATATTTAAAGCAAAACTTTTTTTAAAAAGCAGAACCAAATGAAATCGAAGATTTCTATCGGTGGTGGTACAGGGCTGTAACAGAGCATTATTGTGTCCAACGAAATGTGTAAAATTGTAATGCATACAAATATTCTCTTTTCTATTTGTCATATATTCCTTTGGAGCTTGTGGTATATGATGAGGGTCTAACCCTAGCCTTAATTTCCACCCATTTTCTAGCCAATTTTCCCAGAAGTCTTTGTTGAATAGGGTGTGCTTTCTCCAATAACTGGTTTCTCTTTTGATTTCCCATGACTAATGACTTTAGGATATAGCTGGTAGTACAGTAGAGGAAGCATTGGACCAGAGGTCCTGAAGACCTGAGTTCAAATATGACCTCAGACACTAATTAGTTGAATGACCCTGAACAAGTCACTTAACTTCTGTCTGCCACAATTTTCTCAACTGTAAAATGGAGATGATGACAGCACCTGCCACACAGGGTCATTGTAAAGATCAAAGATATGGTGTTTGTCAAAGTGCTTGACAAAGTTCCTGGCACATAGTTGGTGCTCTATAAATGCTTGTTCCATTTGTGGTACCATGAAAAACACTTGGGGAAATTGCTCCATAAATGCTCACCTGAATCACCTTGACCTTGTTGTAGACTTCTCAGCCATAACTCTTCCCTCTCCTTTCCAGTCTCTGGGTGATGTTTTCACTTATGCCCACACACCAAAATAAAATGATCCTGGGAAGGACCCCTTCTTTGAACTTCAGTTTCCTCAATTGTAAATGATCAGGTTAGACAAATTGGCCTCTGAAGGCCATTCTACTCTGGATCCATAAGTCAGTGAGGTGGCTTACTGGCTGCTGACCACCAGCTACAAGATAGACCAGTCAGACATGGCATCTATGAAGAAGTAATGGATCCTGACCACCTGGGAGAAATGTGCCCTGTCCAACTGAGATAAATAAATCTCCAGCAGTTTCAAAGCTCACAAGTCACCCAGCATAACAGGGTGATAGTGAAAGAATATAGGTTTGTCCTCTATGTTGGAAGGTACAAATGTCCCATTGGCTTCTTTGGAGATACAGCCTACCCATCTGAACTGTGATGGGTATTCAAAGTGGCTCAGAAGGTACCAAATTGGTTCTCCTTCCAACCATGTTCTTGCCAATTGTTGGCATTTCTAAGTTGGGAGCCCCAATGTCTCTCCTTGAACCCCAACATCAGGGAGCAGCAATACCATTAGGAAGGGAGTCGCCACTGTGACAAGGCAGGCTCCAGTGGGCTAAACTGCTGCCCTGATCCTTTTGCCTGTGACTGCCCTTGACTTTCTATTCCCTGGGAGATGTCAGAAAAAGCATTCTTTCTGGACTATGGATTCCTCATGAGGCTCAATTATGCTGGTAGGCCATCCTGTCCACCACAGGCAAAGATGAGAGTGGGCAGATCAGACCAAAAAATCCATCCCATTCAAAAGGGATTTTAATGTCAGTAATGGGCTTGCTAGGAGGGAGGAGTGAATAGGCATTGCCCAGCTAAGAGAAAGGGCCTCATCCATCCCAGGCGAAGAGAGATACCATTGTGGAAGCTGAGGAAGAACTACTTTCAGGACTGAAATGAAATGCCTTCTGAAGGACCCAGCTTCCCAGAAAAGCTCTTCAATTCAGAGCAACAAGGTGATTCAAAGAAAGGTGCTGTGGGTACTGCCAGCTCCCCTTGCCCCTTACAAACACCCTGCTCCCCTTCTACTTTTATAGACCCAAAATGTGAAAGGAAGCAAACTTCTATCCAGATGGTTTTTATCATTTAGAAGAATTATGTTTAAAAACATTACTTTAAAAAATTTTATTTTTTTTGTTCGGTTGGTTTAGGGTATGTGAGCATGGTAGGCTTGAGGATAGAAAGAGAGTTACATTGTCATTGGCTCTTGAGCCCCAAAAGCATTTTATTTCCTCAGTGAAATCTCATGCTCAGCCTTTTCGAGGTAAGAAATAAGACAGAGTCTCTGAAGTGGGTCACGGCTGTTGAAAATTTCCTTTCTCACCATGTAGCAGCATCTGGAAATAGATATATATATATTTGAAGAGCTATCTGCATCATTGTTTTCTTCATTTAATTATTAGAGCACTACTTTTCTACCATATATCTTTTTATTCCCACCTAAGAGGTGTAGTTAGTTTGGGATGCAACCACACGACTGTATACAGTCCTGTGGATATAATTTGTTTCTGTGAGCATGGAATGCTGGTGTCTCACTTTCCCCTTCACTTCCTCCCTCTCCTCCCAGCACCTTTCAGAATCTTTCTCTTTCCCAAGGCTTAATTCAAGCATCTCCTCTTCTGTGAGGTCTTCGTTGATACCCTCAGCTGAAATTCTTGTCTCTTTTTTCAAAATTTCTGAAGAAGTCATGTGTCTAATTGAAACTCCATTTTTTCTTATATTATTTGGGACACATATCACTCCCTGCCCTCCCTGGGACATAACCTCAGTTCCTTGAGGTTAAAGACTATGTCTTTTAAAATCTTGTTATGCCCAGAAAATAGTGATTTACATGTAGTAAGAATTAATAGATATTCATTGGATTCCATTGAATTGAACTGGACCATATTAGACTGGAACATATTGGACTGGACTGCATTGAATTGGAGTGCAGTAAGTTGGAAAAGATTCAATGAGATTATTCAGAACTGAATTGAAATGTACTTGTCTCGACTGACCCAGAGTTGGCCAGATTGAATTGGATTAGACTGAATTAAACTGCGCTGGGTCAGATTGCACTGATCTGAACCAAACCAGGTCTCATTGGACCAGACTGAATCAGATTGGACCAGATTGAAATGAACTAGAGCAGTTTCAGCAGAACTGGCCTGGGCTGCGCTGAATTAGACTGGCTTGGTCCAGATTGGACTGCATTGAAATATCCTAGAACAAGTTGGACCATAATGAAAAAGATTTTAAACTGGGAAAATTGGATTGTATAGAATTAGATCAAACTGAAATAGAGTGGACAAGATTATACAGGACGATATTGGACTAGCCTGGACTAAATTGGACTTTATTGGATTAGGCTGAATCAGATTGGAATTTACTGTAATAGTCTGCTTGTTCTTGGCACTCATTAAATTGTGATCAATGGATTATCCTTAGTTTGGGCTGGAGATGGCAGACCCAGTCATTAAAAGAAGGAGAAGAAGAAGAAAAATAACAATAAGAAGACAAAGAAGGAGAATAAGAAGGAGAAGAAGAGGAGGAGAAGAAGAGAAGAAAAGGAGAAGAGAAGAAAAAGGAGGAGGAGAAAGAGGAGAACAAAAAGAAGAGGAGGAGAAGAAAAGAAGGAGAAGAAGAGGAGAAGAGAACAAGAAACATATTTTTTTTTCACAAGTTTGGGTATATTGATAAAAGATTTCAATAATTTAAGGGCAAAGCTATAAATGTCCTGGCTCCAATTATAAAGAAGACAGGAAAATGGAACTGTCAGTTGTGACTAGCTCCATTGTGGAAGATTGAGGAAAAAATAGCAGAGTAAAGATGGTAGACAAGAAGCAGCAACACAGCTGAACTCTTCCAATATCCCCCTTTAAACAACTTTAAATTTAAAAAAAAATTATTTAAGTTTTCAACGTTCATTTCCACAAAATTTTGAGTTCCAAATCTTTTCCCCATCTCTCCCCTCGCTCCATCCCAAAGTGACCAGCATTCTAATTACCTATACCATCAATCTGCCTTCCCTTCTAATATCCCTCCCTTCCCTTATCCCCACTTTCTTTTTTTTATCCTGTAGGCCAAGATAAATTTCTACACCCCATTACCTATATTTCTTGTTTCTCAGTTGTAGGCAAGAACAATACTCAACAGTTGTTCTTAAAACTTTGAGTTCCAACTTCTCCTCCTTCCTCTCTCCCCACTCATCCCTATTGGAAAGGCTAGCAATTCAATATAGGCTATATATGTGTAGTTTGGCAAATGACTTCCATAAGAGTCGTGTTGTGTAGGATCAACTGTATTTCCCTCCATCCTATCCTGCCCCCTATTTCTTCTATTCTCTATTTTGGCCTTGTCCCTCCCCAAGAGTGTTGACTTCTAATTGCTCCCTCCTCCCATTGCCCTCCCATCCATCATCCCCTCACCCTGCTTATCCCCTTCTCCCCCACTTTCCTCAGTTGTAAGACAGATTTTAATACCAAAATGATGTGCATTTTATTCTTTCCTCGAGCCAGATGTTATGAGAGTAAGCTTCACATTTTCCCTCTCACCTCCCCCCTTTTCCCCTCCATTGGAAAAGCTTTTTCTTGCCTCTTCTATGGGAAATAATTTGCCCCATTCCATTTCTCCCTTTCTCCTCCCAATATATTCCTCTCTCACTTCTTAATTTTATTTTTTAAGTATGATCCCTTCCTATTCAATTCACCCTAGTGCTCTCTGTCTGCATATGTCTGTGTGTGTGTGTGTGTGTGTATGATACCACCAACAACCCAGATACTGAAAAAGTTTCAAGAGTTACAAATATTGTCTTTCCATGTAGAAATGTAAACAGTTAAACTTTAGTAAGTCCCTTATGATTTCTCTTTCCTTTTTACCTTTTTGTGCTTCTTTTAATTCTTGTGTTTGAAAGTCAAATTTTCTTTTCAGCTCTGGTCTTTTCATCAAGAATGCTTGAAAGTCCTCTATTTTGTTGAAAGATCATTTTCCCCCTGAAGTATTATACTGAGTTTTACTGGGTAGGTGATTCTTGGTTTTAGCCCTAGTTCCTGTGACTTCTGGAAGATCATATTCCAAGTCCTTTGATCCCTTAATGTAGAAGCTGATAGATCTTGAGTTATCCTGATTGTATTTCCACAATACTGTAATTGTTTCTTTCTAGCTGCTTGCAATATTTTCTCCATGACCTGTAACTCTGGAATTTGGCTACAATGTTCCTATGAGTTTCTATTTTTGAATCTATTTCAGGAGGTGATTAGTGGATTCTTTCAATATTTATTTTGCCCTCTAGTTCTAGAATATCAGGGCAGTTTTTCCTTGATAATTTCATGAAAGATGATGTCTAGGCTCTTTTTTTGGTTGTGGCTTTCAGGTAGTCCCATAGTTTTTAAATTGTCTCTCCCGTATCTATTTTCCAGATCTTTTGTTTTTCCAATGAGATATTTCACATTGTCTTCCATTTTTTCATTTTTTTGTTTTTGTTTTGTGATTTCTTGGTTTCTCATAAAGTCATTAGCCTCCATCTGTTCCATTCTAATTTTTAAAAACTATTTTCTTCAGTGAGCTTTTGAACCACCCTTTTTATTTGGCTAATTCTGCTTTTTAAAAGCATTCTTCTCCTCCTTGGCTTTTTGAACCTCTTTTGCCAACTGAGTTAGCCTGTTTTTAAAGGTGTTATTTTCTTCAGCATTTTTGAGTCTCCTTTAGCAAGCTGTTTACTCACATCTCTCTTATTTCTCTTTCCAATTTTTCCTCCACCTCTCTTACTTGATTTTCAAAATCCTGTTTGAGTTCTTCCATGGCCTGAGCCCATTGCATATTTATTTTGGATGTTTGGGATGCAGAAGCCTTGACTTTTATGTCTTTCCCCGATGGTAAGCATTGTTCTTCCTCATCCTAAAGGATGGGACAAGATATCTATTCACCAAGAAAGTAACCTTCTCTAGTCTTATTTTTTTTCCCTTTTTTGGGCATTTTCCCAACCAGTTACTTGACTTTTGGGTCCTATGTCAAGAGTAGGGTATACTCTGGGGATCTGTAAGATCTCAGTTCCTCCAAGGTGGCACAATCCAGCATATACATGGTCTGGGACCAACAAAAAGTTTTTGTGCTCAGAATCTGCGAGTAGTAGTTTCCTCTCCACAACCACCTGACCTCCAGTTCCACCAAGCCAGCACTGGGGGCTGAGATTCAAATAAGCTGCTCAATTCCCCCAGGGGCTTTCAGTGGGAGCAAAGCCACCATTCAGTATGAGATAAAGGTCAGCTGCTCAATTCCTCCAGCAGCATTATGTGGGGGCAGGGCCACCACACAGGGCTGAGATAAGGATCAGCTGCTCAGATGCCCCAGAGGCTTTACAATCCAACAATGGATGTGGGCTGCTGTGGGAGCTGCTGCTGCTTGATGTAGCCTCTGCTACCTCCCCCTGAGGCTGGAGCTATGGGGAGACCCTGCTCCCTTCTCTGCCAGCTGAAAAAACCCTCTCACTGACTTTTGGTGACTGTGGGTTAAGGGATCTGCAAACCTCTGCTACTGCTGCTGGGGATCCCACCCCTAAGGCCTACTCTGGTCCTCCTTCTGGCACTGAGGGGCAGCCAATGCTGGGCTGGGCTCTGGTCAGCGTCCGGTGTGACAGACCTTTCCTATCAGCCTTTAAGGTCACCCTGGACTGGAAATCTCCTCCACTCCATTGTTCTGTGGCTTCTGCTGCTCTAGAATTTGTTGAGATTCTTTCTTTACAGGTATTTTATGAGCTGTAGGGGAAGAGCTAGTGTATATGCATCTTTCTACTTTTCCATCTTGGTTCTATCCAACTTTAAATTTTTATTTAAATAGTGAGTTCTTATTCTCAAAGTTTGGATCTTTGGATTTATTAAACAGTATATTTCTATAGTCATTTTTATTACATTAAATTAAAAAGTTTATGCACAAACAAAATCATCTCTGTCAAAATTAGAAGGAAAGCAAGAAACTGGGCAAAACAGGTACAGTAAGTTTCTCTGTGATAAAGGCCTCATTTCTGAAATATAGAGGGAACTGAGTCAAAATTTATAAAAATACATTCCCCAAATGATAAGTGGATAAAGGAAAATCATAAATATTGGAGGGGATGTAGAAAAATTAGTACATTAAAGCACTATTGCTGGAGTTGTGAACTTCTCCAATCATTCTGGAGAACAATTTGAAACTATACCCAAAAGGCTATAAAAATGTGCACAACTTTTGACCCAGAAATACTAGTGCTCAATCTCATTCCAAAGAGAGAGAAGAAAAGGTAAAAGGACCTATATGTCTAAAATATTCATAGCAGCTCTTTTTGGATGGTACAGAATTAGAAATTGAGGGATGCCAATCAACTGTGGTATGGCTGAACAAGTTCTGGTATTTGATCATGATGGAACACTATTGTGCCATAAAAATGATAAATGGGATGGTTTCAGAAAAAAAACTTAAAAGACTTACATAAACCAATGCAAAGTGAAGTGAGCATAACTGGGAGAACGTTGGAAACAGCAACAGAAATATTATACAATGATCAACTGTGAATAACTTAGTTATTCTCAGCAGTACAATATGATTGAAGACAATTCCAAAGGTCTCATGATGAAAAATACTCTTCACCTCTAGAGAAAGAACTGATGGAGTCTGAGTGCATATCAAAGCATAATTTTTTCACTTTATTTTTCTTGCTTTTTTGGCAATATGGTTAATATGGAGATATGCTTTACATGATTTCATATGCTTAATTGATATCACATTTCCTGCCTTCTCAATGAGTGGGGAGGGGTGAGAAAGAGGGAGAGAGAGAATTCAGAACCCAATTTTTTAGGTAATTGGGTTTAAGTGACTTTCTCAATCAGTGACTTAGTGACTTAGAGAATTCAGAACTCAATTTTTTAGGTAATTGGGTTTAAGTGACTTAGTCAATCAGTGTCTGAGGATGGATTTGAATTCAAGTCCTCCGGACTCCAAGGCCAGTGCTCTATCTGTTGTGCCCGATTTTTTTTTGAGGCAATCGAGTTTATAAACTCAAATTTTTAAAGTCAGTGCTAAAATAAATAAATAGTTTTAAAATATTGGTGGAAAATGAGGGTAAAATATATGGAGTTATTGTATAGAGTGGCTCAGTCTTGGGAATCCACCACATGTGACTGGCGATTTTTCCAAAGAACTTCAAAGCTTTAGTTATTAACAATGTTGTGTTACACAAGGTAGGCATGTTCACAACCTTATCCCTTAGAAATTAGATTTTTCAGATACATATTCATTGTTCTCATCTTCTCCTGTCTCAATTGGAAGTTACTCCATGAGATAAATAAAGAGATAATAAGAGACCATCTAGGTGTCCTTGTTGAATTCAAGTCACTTGGTCCAGATAAACTATTCTCAGCTAGAACTGACGAACATGATTACTGAGATTGCACAGACTGAGAGAGGGACCCTGGTACTAAATAAAGGCATTAATTGCAATCATTTTTTAAAGGAAAAGAACATGATCAGTGTAATTTACATTACATCTTGGCAAAATAATTGAACGCATTATTAAAAAGATGGCTGGTGAATGTCCAAAAAAGAAAGTAGTGAACATACCAAATATATTCTTTTTTTATTTGAACAACTTGATTTTCTGCTTTCTTTTTAATGATTTGTTTGATAGTATATTAATTATGTTAATCTTTGCAATAACTTTTCATTTTTATTTCCAGTTCCATTGTCTTT
Source organism: Bettongia penicillata ogilbyi (assembly GCA_023548195.1). Lineage (NCBI taxonomy): Eukaryota > Metazoa > Chordata > Mammalia > Diprotodontia > Potoroidae > Bettongia > Bettongia penicillata. Next base: position 5,235,102 of record JAJHZJ010000134.1, read on the forward strand.
CCAGTTTAAATTTACCTAGTTCTCTATTAATTTCCAGTATTCCTTCTTTTGTGCTGATTTTGGGTTTTATTATTAGTTTGATTTTTATTTTTACAATTTGCATTCAGTTTATTGATGCTCCTTGTTTTTCATTAATGTATGCTTTTAGAGATATAAATTTTCATGTATGTTTTTCATTATTGTCATTGTCTTTCCCATAAATATTGATGCTTATAGAATTTGTTCTTTGACCTACTCATTATTTGGGATTTTGTCCCCTAGATCTGCTTCAGTCTTCTATGCTCCCCAAATTCATAACTATTTTATCCAATTATGGTTTCTAAAGGATGTGGTTAGTATTTCTACCTTTTTACATTTATTTGAAATTTCTCTGTGCCCTAATATACGGTCAATTTTTGTAAAAGTTCAATGTAGTGTTTGAAAAGTATCTATATTATTTCATCATCCCATCAAGAAAGTATCATAACTCTTTTACCTCTAAATTGTCAATTTTTTTCAATTCTGCGCATTCCTTTTTGTTTATCTTTCTGTTAGATATGTCTTCCATCTGAAAGAGTAGCATGAAAGTGTTCTACTATCATTTTAATACCATCTATGTAAGGCAAGTTTTCATTTATGAATTTAGATGATGTGTCATTTGGAGAATATAAGTTTTACAGTGTTTTTCTTCTATTATTGATTTAAGCATAATGCAATTTCTTTGTTTATATCTGTATATTGTGAAGTTTTGTTTTTGCTTTTTTTCTGTAGCATGATTGCAACTCTCTCTTTTTTAAATTACTTGATGCACATAGTAAATTTTGTTTCATTTGTATGAGTTTCTCTCTCCTTTGCTTTTTAAATGTGTTTCTTGTAAGCAATTGATTTTGTGTCTTTTTGCATCTCATCCAATCTGTTACTCTTTTTTTGGATTGTTTCATCTATTCTCATGTAAAGTTATGAGCTTGTTTTCCTCCATTCTAGCCTCTAATGTTTATTGTAATTTTCCCCTTTCCTCTATCTAATCACTATTCTGTCCCTATAATTGGTTTTCCTTAATCTACCTTAATGCAGCCCTATTCCCATAGAGTCCCTTTCTCGCCTCAGTCTTTTCATCCCATTTGTCAAGTCTTTTCTTAGTTTTAGAATTTTACTTAACATTGATTTTTTTCCCTCTCCATCCCCTTAGTTAGTTCCTTAGTTCAAAATTCCTTCTCTTCTCTTCCTTTCCAGATTCTTTTGTTGATTTTTGTGCTTTTATTGAAGAAACCTTGTTCTTGTCCTTAATTCTCTTTTCCTCTGTCTACTTTGTACTGTTGTTTCTTGATTTATGATCCATGTACTTCTTCTTTTTTTCTTTCATCTCTTTCTGTCCTTCATAGAATTAAGGTTTCTGAAGTACCACTTGCCCCATGGTCCATTTTTCTATTGTGTCTAACTCTTAGAATCCTCAATTCACAAGGGAAGTGATGGCTGTATACGCATTGCCCGATGGCAGAACCCAGACTGTGTAACAAATTCTGGTCTGATTCCCTGACTACACCATTCTCCTCACTATGCACTTTCCTCTTTAGTTTCATGACGCCTACATTTATGACTGCTGCTCACTCTAAGGACCTCCAGTTTTCCTTCTTCTGAGGGAAGATGCTGCCCATGAAATCCAACCACTTTTTTTGAGAAAGTGGTTTACTTATCTCCACCAGATGAGATAATATTTCTAAAAATATATAGCCTAGCATATAGTAACTGCTCTATAAATACTTACCCTATCTCTCCTTCTTCCTCTCATATTAGACACACACTCATACACACACACACATGTGTGCACACACACACACACACACCTGTTCTCCCATGTGAGTACTCATCAATGGAACTCCAACCCCTCTCTCTCTATGTTTAAATCTGCTCTCTTCAGTCTCCATTTCAGTCTCTTCCTCTGATCATTTCTCCCCTTCTCCTCTTGCCCCTGTTTTTGATGAGAGACTACAGAAGTTATATTCCCTTCTTTATTCAACCATGGATGTGATTAAGGCACAACAAATTTGTTTTCTCTCTATTTTCCAATTCCCCCCCCCCATTTACTCCACCTCTCTTCCTTTTATTTAGTTCTTCAAAATGTATTTATCTAACTGTAGGAGGACAGTGTGGTTTTGGCCCATTCCTTCCCCTATTCTCTTATTTCTTGAAATTCCCCCTTTATACCTTATATACTTTTTAAAAAACTTAGTGTTTATATATGTTATATTTAGTGTTGTATTTATTTTTATATCTTGGTGGTATTTATAACTTAAATAATTCACTCATGGCTGTGTCTGTATGTGTATGTGTCTTTGTGATTTCCCCCCAGAAATTCTCAAATATCGCTTATTTATTGAATATTTATCTTTCTTTTTATTATTTGATTTATTTTTAGTTTTTCACATTCACTTCCACAAGACCTTGAGTTCCAAATTTTCTCCCCATCTCTCCCCTCCCCTTACCCCAAGACAGCATGCATCCTGATTACCCCTTCCCCCAATCTGTCCTCCCTTCTATCACACCCTTGCCTTCACTTATCCCCTTTCCCTCTATTTTCTTGTAGGGCAAGATGGATTTGTATACCCCATTGTCTTTATGTCTTATTTTTAACACTCATTTTTAAAACTCTGAGTTCCCAATTCTCTCCCTTCATCCTTCCCCATCCATTGAGAAGGCAAGCAATTCACTATAGCAAAACACTTCCATAACAGTCATGTTGTGAAACACTAACTATATTTCCTTCCATCCTATTCTGTCCTCATTTATTCTGTTTTATCCTTTGACCCTCTCCCTCCTCAAAAGATTTTGCTTCTGATTACCCCCTTCTCCCATTTGCCCTCCCTTCTATCATCCCTCCTCTCATGTTTGTTTTCTTCAATTGACAATTAGACTCCAGTTTCCAGAGTTGGGGTGGCATCATTTGATTTTTTACATTTTGGAATGTATTTTCTATTTTCTATTATTGTCTCTGGTTTCTAGTAGATACAGAATTTGAAGATCTTTCTCCTTCTTGGTTGAAGTATTTGTTGTTTGGGGTTGAAATTATTAAATAGAATCACTTTGGATCTTAGAGTTGGAGACTTAAGTTTTTTTGTTTGTTTATCTGGTTTTATCTTCTTGGAGGCAAGCTGTATATTCCTTCAAAAGACAATTCATTCAGAGTTCCAGGGAGTTTTCTTGAGGCTGCTAAGTGGTCCAGTGGATAGAGCACTGGACCTGAAATGATGAAGAGCTGAGTCCAAATCTGGACTCAAACACTCACTAGAGATGGGTGAATCTGGCCAGGTCACTGCCTACCTCAGTTTCCTCATCTGAAAAATGGGTTATAATCATAGCACCTACCCCCCCCCAGGTTGCTGGGAGGATAAAATGAGATAATATTTATAAAGTACTTTGCAAGTCTTCTCCTCCCACTTTTTATCTCCCTCTCTTTCTCTTTCTTTCCTTCTCTGTCTTCATCTTCTTTCCTACGTTGTGATGATGAGAGTTTTCATCCTGTTCTTCTGCAGTGCTTCTGATCCTGCTCTCTGACTGTCTCCTAGATCAGTGAACTTTGCTTGCTTGGAGATCTCTGGTTCTTTTTGACTATCTTCCTTTCTTGTTTTTCCATGTGTCTGCAGCCAACCTTGTTCTCTCACTTCTTTGGAAAGAGTCGCTGCTGTACATTCAAGGTCTTGCTTCCCATGAGTTACTTCTGCTGTGCAGACCATGGATTCTGGTCTTTATTCCTTCAAATTTATCCTCTTATTGTTCTCATGTCTTTTTTGAACCACTTGTTCAACCTGTTGTGGTATCATGTTCTCTTGGGATTCCACAGAGTTGGATTTTATCAGACGCTAGCTTATTAGAAGTTTGGAATAGTTTCAGATTTTAGTACTCACCCTTCCTCTTAATTTTAGTATTCTCTTCGTAATTTTTCTGTTTGTGCTCTAGATTTTTAATTGACTTTTTTCCTCAAGAAATCAATGATGATCTTAGCCTTTACTTTCTTCCTTTGTTTCTTTCCCCTGTAATTTTCTGACTACCACCTCCTCGAATGAGGCATCACTGCTTCAGTCTCCTACCTAAATAAGGGAATTTACCGTTCATTATCATCTCCTTTCTGTAAGTATCTTATTGGCTGTATGGAATTGGCCCTACCTAAATTTTAGTTCTTTATCCTTTACACCTGCTGTAATTGTATATTGCTCCTTGCCCCATGCCCAGCCCCTCTTTCCTCCTCTTACTAGGCTGTAAGCACTTGCTGCTCTTTGAAGATTTGAAGGAAGGTAGAGTAGATGTTCTGGGCAGTCTCTGTAATCTTGAGATTTTCTAACCTATGCAGTCGGAAATCCAGTCTTGTTCCATTCTCATTCTTCCCCTTCTTGGAATTGGTCCAAATCAGTGCCTGCTGCTGCTGCAATGGAACAAGGACCTGGAAGTTTTATAGCATGAAGAGAGGGGCTTTTCAGTGTCACTGAGGCTTTGGCATCCTGTGGTATTCCTGTGGCTGTTTTCTAGTTGGGTTTCTTGCTTTCTTACCCCCCGGTTCAGTTCTTATTGTTCTAATTCTAATGCAAAATTATACTTTGAAGTTGCGGGTCTTTTGAGAGTTAATAGGGACTGGAGAAAAGTCTTCCAGTTTGCTGGGCTCATTACCTGCAAGTCGGGGACTACTATTTTCAAAGAAATTTGGGTGCATGACTAGGACTGAAGTTTTCTGATAACCCTACAAATCTCCCTTATTTGAGACTCCTGATCCAGATCAAGGTCCTCACAAGCCATCAGACAGCCATTCCAGTAGGAACTTTAGAGTAAAAAACTCAGTGAATAGCCTGAAATTACTGGTCAATTGAGGAAAGTTTGTATTAGTTCACATCTGTGAATTCTCCATTCTCATTAAGGTATGGTGAGATGCGCATGCACACCAACTGCTGTTATCTCTCTAGCTCTGTTAAGTCGAGCACCGACTCACACTAAGAGCAGTAGCCCTGTTGGCAGAGCGCATGGCAGGAAATGCTTGTGGAGTCAACTCTTCTTTGAAAATACAGCCAATGTTTATAAATGCTGTCATCCCAATGGTTACTAAAGTAGAAGTGAGCAGCGGCGCTGCCGAATGTCATCCTCCAAAATGGATTTCTACGCCTCCACGAGCTCTTCAGGTTGCTGATCAGACATGCCCGTAGTCATTTCAGTTGTTTCTCAAAACTGCCCTGGGAGGCAGGTGCTCTGATCATTCCTATTTTAAACATTCTGAGTCTGACAGTGGTTCAAGGACTGATAGATAATGAGGTTTAAAGTCTGCTAGAGAGTTTAAAGAAACTGGTCTGATTGACTAGTCCAAAGTCTCCCACTTAATGCCCATGCGAGCCACCGTTTAAACTGGGGTCTTCCTGACTCCGGGTCCAGGTGTCCCAACGAAAGGTGTCCATGAAACATCCTATTCAACTCAGGGTGAGCTCGGGAGGACGGGCGGACACGGCCGTAGCCTCGACGTCCCATTCAGGGTCTTGGGCTGCCTTCCTGAGCCTAAGCAGCGTCTGTCTGTTATTCCAGAGGAGGAGCTGGTCTGATACGTCCACCCAGGGTTCTGTCCCGGTCACTCTGTGTCCTGGTCGCGGTCCTTTCTTTAAGATCAGGGAAACCGAGAAGAGCAATGTCTTCACTGGCCACCAAAGGGCGCTGACACACCCCACATACCCCACCTACCCCACCCGCGCTGCTTGGCAGTTGCCCAGCTCCCGCGAGCGTGGCTGTAAGCCGCGAGAACTGTGAATGACCGCTGCGCATCGGGTCCCTCCACCCCGCTGCTCCCCGCCGCTCCCCAGCGGGGTGCGCGGACCGTGCTGCTTGCGGACCCTTGGCTTCAGCTGCGGGGAAGGGAGACGGTCCCTCCACTGACCTGCGGAAGCGCGCACCCTTCTCCAGCCCAGGGCAAAGTGCTGCGGCCCCCGAGGGTGCCCGAGGTCGGAAAGCCTTCCTGTGCTCACCAGTGCCCTCTGAGCTCAGCACAGCGCGGTTCGGAGGCACAGTGGGCACTAGGCAAGCTGCCGGCTCTGCTGCGCGGTTCGGGAGTGCTGCCCGCTGTGCGCGGACCTCCTGCTGCCTCCCTCGCCTCTCCGCAGCCCCGCTTCGGCTCACAGGGCAGTCCGTGACTAGGGCGCATGCTTGGGTCTCCAGGCTTCCAGGGCCTCCCCAATCTAGTCCAGCCTCCGCTCAGCTACCAAAGGCATTTTCCTGAAGCCAAGTCCGACTGGACACTTCCCTACTCAGTGAGCTCCAGTGGTTCCTTATTTTATCCCATTTGGAGTCCTCCTAGTTTGGCCCTCTGACCTTTCCAGTAGCTTTACACTGTATCCTCCTTCGTGTACTTTAAATCCAGTAATACTGGCTTCACGCTGCTCCACCCCCATGCCATTCCATCTCCCATCACCACCATGCTTTTGTATTAGCCGTCTCTATACCTAGACACTTTCCCTCCTAATCGTTACTTCTTAACTCTACTGGCTTCCTTCAAGACGTTGATCTAATTCCATCTGCTGCAACAAGTCATATACATTTTGTGGGAGGAGAGGGGTATTCTCCGCCCCCACTGTCAGTGAGGACCCACGTCTGCCTTTGGGCCTGGTGCGTGGTGAGTACTTAATATATGCTAATGGACAAACTCTCTAAAATCCGCAAACTACCCTTAGTTTGGAAGTCAACCCGACACCGATGGGAGAGGACCCCCAGGCCTGCTTGGAATGATCATGAGGTAACGGAGAGCAGCGGGAGGAGGGTTCTGCCACTGGGAGGAAGGGAAAGGGGAGAGAAGATGGAATCCAGGGGGAGGGAATGAGAGAAGACGAAGGCAAAACTCCTCAGAATATTCGATCCCAGATATCTCCCAGTTAAGGACACGAATCTTCTTTTTTGGGGAAAAAAAAAAAAAAAAAGAGGTTTGATGGGTCTGAGTGTGTTCTTTGTGTGTGCTACTGGTCCCTGTCTGTTTAACCACTAGGCGGCACACCAGGTTCAGGCTTTCGGACTGGTGGGGCAGATGCAAAAGCCTGATTCCGTAGTCGTGCTCCTCTTGGAAGGAGAATTATGAAACATATGAAGGGCCGAGGAGGACGCCTCCAGCAGAGAGATAGAACACGCTCAGACTGAGTTGGGCTTCGACTGAGCCCCTCCCCTCTGTGCCCAGAGCCGTCCCATGCTCTGGCCCCATGAACCAAGGGACACCAGGACATGCCAAGGACGGGGCAGCCGCGGATGTCCATGAGGATTAAGTTTAGACCAGTCAGCTGCGGGCTCTACCAGAAGAGAAGGACACACTTAGAGACGGGGGCCAGTCACAGCCATCCTAAGATACCTCCTTTGCAAGGCGGCTCTTCCAGTTTCTCCCTATCTGAGGTCTTCTTATCTCCAGGCTCTTGAGTGATCACCTGTGATAACAACCCAGTGTGATTCTTCCTTCCTTTAGCTTGGCATCTCCAGGTTCCCCTGGAAAAGGAAGAGAGCTGCCAGTGTCCCCTCTGCCACCACCATTGCCCAGCAGCTCTTCTTCAAGTCTAACATGAATCTGTCTGTGTGTGTCTGTCTCTGTCTTGTCTGTCTCTCCTTTGTGTGTCTCCTTTATTTTCTCTGTCTCTCCTCTTTTTCTTTCTATCCCCATTTCTCTCTCTCTCTCTCTCCCTCCCTCCCTCTCTCCCTCACTCCCTCCCTTCCTCCCTCTTCCTTTTTTTCTCTCCACCTCTCCGTCCCCTACCTCCCATCCTGATCTCATAATATTAGCTTCCTCTCTTGCTGAGATGGGAAGAAACAAGACTCTCATGGTTTTTGGCAACTGAGCCCTGCCCCTCTCCCTGACACAGAATGCCTGACATTTGTAACAGACAGACTTTCGGAGCCACTTTTTGTAGGCACCCTTGACAAGAGGGAGAGGGAAAGCATCCAGGATATAGCTCTCATTGACTCTGTAACAGGCTTCCTGATTGCCAAGTGTCTTAGTAGACACATAGACTGTTGGATCTTCTCTGTGCCCAAGACCCCAGACAATTTGACAGAATGGCCCAGAGCACAAGATTTTCCTGAAGACCTTCCTGAGGCAGAGGAAGGTTAGCACAGAAACACAGGATCCCATTCCCCCACTTTTCCCACTCCTGAAATGCTGGAATACCTAAAGGGGGATTCTTCATCAGGAATAGGTTGGACAAGATGGTTTCTGAGGTCCTTTCACTCCAAATGCTGTGAACCAATATTCTCGGAGGCAGCAGTAGTACAGTGGGGAGACCTCTGACTCTGAAGTCACCTCTGGGTGCAAATCCTGCTTCACCCACTAACAATGAACTTGGGCATGACACAGAACCTCTCCAGGCCTCTGTTTCCCAATTTATAAAATGGAGGGTGGCCTTTGAGGTGCTTCCAGCTCTAAATCTAGAATGCTATGATCCCAACTGGCAGCTGGTGGTGCCCTGGCAAAGAGAGCAAAAAGCTCTGAGCCCAGAGTCAGGAAGTGCTGAGTTCAAATCTGACCTCTGATATTCCCTACCTATGTGACTTTAAACAAGTCACTTAACAGCTTCCTGCCTCAGTTTCCTCTTTAGTCAAGTAGGGATAATAAAGCACCTACCTGCGAGGGTTGGTATGAAGATAGGATGAGATAATATCTATAAACCGTCCTTAGCATAGTGCCTGACACATAGTAGACTCCTAATAAATGCTCCTTGAAAACATAAATATATTTGAGAGAACATAAATCCTCTTCCTCCCATGTCTGGAATATGCTTTCTCCATTTCTCAATTGCAGAATCCTTCTCTTCTTCCAGGACTGCACTCAGACACCACACTCTTTGTGAAATCTCTGAGCTCTGCTGAGATCTCTCCTTGGAGCCCATCTCTAGCTCTCTTGTTCCTACAAGGCACAGAGACTTGTCTTTGTTCCCATCCTATTCCTTCCCCAACTCCCAGGAGAGCCCAGGTCCCTGAAAGGCAGTGATCTCTCCTTTACCCCTGGCATCCCCGGCCCCATGCAATCAGAACACATAGCTTTGGACCACGGTAGTGTTTCCAGAAGCCTTTGTCTAACTGAAATTGAATTAAATAGAATATTGACTTCTGGGGGATTCTGCTCCTGAGCGTGCTGAGATCTTCTGCTGTACCCCAGGTGATGGGAGTTAATTAACCCACAGTTGAGAGAGTTAATGCTGTGTGGCCACAACTGGGGAGGCACCCAAAGACCACTGCCCTTCACTGGTCTCCTATCCAGAACCCCTGGCATTTATCTCTTCTGGCAGGCTCCCTCGGGTTCCTCTGCACATGTGGTGCTTTCCCTTCTCTTGGCACATGTTCAGAGGATCCCAAGGTTAGAGTTGAAAGGGACCTCACAGGGAACTTACTCTGACTCCTCATTTTACAAATGAGGAAACTGAGGCCCAGAGAGTTAAAGTGACTTGTTCTTGGTCACTCAGGGAGTAATGGAAGCAGAATTTGAACCCAGATACCATGACTGCAACCAGATCCATTGTACTATTCAGTCTTTCAGCTATTGTCTCTATCCAGTAGATTGTAAGCTGCTTGAGAGCAGGGGCCATTTCACTTGTGTTTTTGTAGCCCCAGTACCTGACACAGCGCCTGGCACTGAGAAGGTCTTTAGTAAATTATTTTTGTCAGTGAGTCAGCACATGTCCTGGTCACTTGACTCAGTGCTGGGAACACAAAGAAAGGTAATAACACTAAAGCAAATGTCCCTGCCATCAGAGAGCCCGCGTTAGTGTGAAGGGGACAGTGTGTGGACAAGCACTTGTGTACAAGAAGGAGTCCAAGTGGATGGGAGGCCATCTGAGGGGCAAGCCCCTGGCAGGGAGGGAGACCAGCAATGTCACAAGTTGAGTCTTGAGAGAGTCACAGAATCTAAGAGGCAAGCCTGGGGTGGGGGCAGCCAGTACAAAGGCATAGATGTGAGAGACAAGAAGCTGAATGGAAGAAGATCACAGAGTTTGTGAAAGAGTAATCTAAGAAAACTGGAAAAGGAGAAAGGGGCCAGGTCATGAGAAACTGTGAATGACCAAAAGAGGAGTTGATATTTAGTGCTGGGGGAGACAGGGAGCTGGCAAAGGATGACTCAGTCAGATCTGTGCTTTCGCAAGATCACCTTGACAGCTGGGTAGGGAATGGATGGAGAAGGGAGAGGCTGGGGCAGGGAGGCTGGTGAGAGGTAATAAGAGCAGCACTAGGCTGGAAACTATATGAGTGAGGTAAAGGGCTCCCATATGAGATGTCATAAGGGTAGAAATTACAAGCTTTGGTGACAAATTGGAGATATGTGTGTGTTCGTCCTTTGTTGCCAAAGACCATGCCATCAGAGAAATAATGACATGAATGGCATTTGAGTGAGAGAGGGCTGTGCAGGTCAACAACCTCACTTCTACTCCAGAGTCATCTGGATCCAGTGACCAGATATTCATCAGAATGACTGGAAATGACCCAGGATGAGGTTAAGTGACTTGCCCAAGGTCACACAGCTAGTGAGTGTCAAGTGTCTGAGTTGAGATTTGAACTCAGGTCTTTCTAACTTCTGCACTGGTGCTCTATCCACTGCACCATCTAGGTCCCATAGCTGGAGATATAGAGTGATTACGAGTGAATGGTCAAGGCTGTATCAAGCTGGGGTGACCAGAGGATGGTGGTACCCTTGAGAATAATAACAAAGATGAAAAGAAAGGAGAATGTGGTGGTGGAGGGGAGGAGGGTTTAGTTTTGGATACGTTGAGTTAAAGATGTTCAAGACACAAGGAGTGATTTGTTACTACAATTCAGGAGAGTAAGCAGGGCTAGATATTTAGATCTGGAAATTATGCGCACAGCAGGGATCTTTGATCCCATGGGGCTAAAGTTCTTACCAAGTAACATAGCATAGTGAGAGAGCAGAAGAGGCCCCAGCATAGAATCTTGGGGGACAAACCCAGAGAGTTTGTATTTGTGCCATGAATGAAGAACTGGCAATGGAGACTGATAAGAAACGGCCAGACAGGAGAACCAGGAGCAAACTAAGAGAGCAGAGAGTGCTGGGAGTGGGGTGTGGGGGTTAGCAAGAGCATCCAACATTGTGTAGAAATCAGGAAGAGAGCTGAGACGAGTTCAAGAGTTTCAGCAATTACAAAATCAGCAATACCTCAGAGAGGTCAGTTTTCATTAAATAAAGAGGCTGGAAGCCAGACTGCAAAAGGTATGGATGTGAGGGGAGATGAGGAGAAGCCCTGGGTGCTGACAGCTTCCTTGGGTTTAGCTGAGAGGTGAAGAGATGTAGGATAGTAGAGATGGAGACAGAGATAGTAGCAGAGTGGAGATCACAGAGTCGAGTGGAGTTTTGTTCATTGGGGTTTTTAGAATGATAAAGGTATGCTTGCAAGCTTCGGGGAAGCAGCCAATGGAAAGAGAGACTGAATATAAATGAGAGGGGGGATGATAGTGTAGGTGGGTGATGTTCTGGAGAAGTCAGGAGGCTGTAGATCAAGGGTAAATGTAGAGGACTTTGCCTTGGCCAGGAGAAGTGTCAGTCTTCATAGGAAGGCAGCTCAAGAGGAGCTCCAGGAAGCCACTGTCTGAGTGAGGTGAGATAAGGAGTGAGGAACGTGGAAGGGAAAGGTCTCTGGAAAGGATCTCCATTTGTTTTGGAAAGGAATGAAGAAAAGTCCTCAGCCAAGAGGATGGTGAAGGGGTGCCATGGGAGGCTGGCCCTGAATAAGTGCTCAAAAAACACTTTGGGAACTCAACTGGATATGCCAAAAGAAGTGAAAGGAGGTGTCCTCTTCTCAAAGGTAATAGAGGGGAAAGATGGCTGTGCTCTACTACTTCACAATGGTGTAACCTTGCAGAAATATCTTCCCTTCTCTGGGCCTCATTTGTAGCCTCTGGAAAATGATGGGGTTGGATGAGAAGATCCCTACAACTCTTTACAGCTCTAAATCTATATCCCTTAACCACACAGGTAGTTGGGGGCACCACACAGTTCAAAGTCCTAGACCTAGAGTCAGAAAGACCTGAGTTCAAATATGACCTCAGATACTTCCTAGCTGGATAACCCTGGGAAAGTCATTTCACCTCTGTCTGCATCATTTTCCTCATCTATAAGATGGAGATAATAATAGCACCTACCTCCAGAATTGTAGTGAGAATAAAAATAAGAAAATATTTGTAAGGTGTTTTCAAAGATTAATGCACCATGTAAATGTACAGCATGAGCAGTGTCCCCATGCTAGCTGTGACAAATTTTAGGTTTTTGTTCCTCAATTAACGGTCAAGAAATTTCACAAAAAATCAGTCACAATTGCACAAAAAAATGAGCTCACGGGCAAGTGCAAAGAGCCAGGTGAAAGGTTTCATCCTATCATCAGAATACAGTATCAGGCAGATGGTTCCAAAAGATGTCAAGGGAAAGCAAGGCTCTTAGAACACTGACCAAAAGAGCCCAATCCAGAAGGACTCAAAGAGAACCTGCCAGGGAAGATGGCAGTCAGCAAACATTTAGGAGACATTGAATGGGAAATCAAAGGGGCAGGTAGTTGAACCAGGTCAGAATGCCCAAGAACAGGATATTGTAGGACTCAGGCCATCAAGAGAAGGTCATCTTTTCTTTAATGATGTGATGGAGTCAAGCCCCTTGTGAAAAAGTCATGAGCTGCCTTGAACTCAGAAGTGAAGTCAGTATAGAACTCACGCTATTAGCGAGAACCAGGAATCAAACTTCACTTGGCTGTGCAGTCTGGGGAGGGGTGTCTGCTGCAAACTGATCATCAAAGTGTCCCTCAGTGTGGGGCACCTCCATTTCCTTGTTTAATAACTTGTTAAGGGGTGCCATGGAACCACAGAGAAGGGGCTTGTTCTGTCCTCCCTCTGTGCCACTGAACTGTCCTTGTCACGGCCGCTGCTTGGGCACATAATATGTGTCCTGGTGGTGCCAACTGGACAAAGATGGCCACTCTACTGTTCCTGTGCCTCCTTCCCCTGGCATGGTGTTGGGCAGTTGTGTGTTCTACCTGTAGGCAGTGGCGGGAAAGGGCAGGACAGCTGGGGAATGGCCCTAGCCTCCAGGAGGAACAATGCTGGCTTCCTCCCAGTGTAGGCACCAATTCATCCAGCCTGGGCTCAGACTGTCTGTCATTTCTCTTCCTCTTTTTTTCTTTAAAGGAGGTCGTATTTATCTGTCTGTCACTGCCTTAAGGCGATAGACCCTATGCTTCATTAATGTTGGGAGGGTTGGATAGAGAGAGGAACTAGACTGTGTGATTTTGAATTCCCAGGGAAATGTAAGTGAGCCCTTTCACTCCAACTTACAAGTTTGGAGACTGGTCTAGAACCCTGAGAGTGGAAATCACTTGTCTGGGGTCACATGGATAGAATGTATCAGAAGCAAGACTTGAACTCATGCTATCACATGCTTTGAGAATAGCTACCGATTCTCTTTCTCTCTTTGTAATGAAATATTCATTCCTTCTAGATCTGCCTTGGAGGGAGGGGCTCTGGATTGTCTGCATTCCCAGATGGTTATGTTTTGTTGGAATACTTTCTACATCTGCTACGGTTCATTTCACACTTGTGAAAGTGTTGATTCAGACTGACATAGCATAGATGATCATTGCTTTGAGAATGTTGTTCCCTTCCACCTTGAGTTTCAGTAAATCTCTGACTGTATCCCTCCGTGGTATTCAGTCTAGTGTTCCCAATGGGGCAGAAGTTAAGGCATTCATAATCATGGTCGTCACTTGTTGGTTTACCATGACCTTTGGGGTCAAGTCCAAAGCCTTCAACTTCTACCTTTTTTGATATATATTAAGAATCTTATTTTTTTAAGTCCAAGTGATGTTTTGCTATGCCTCAAGAAAGATTCTATGAGCTGAAAGAATTGTTACATGTATTTTTCTTTTTTTCTTCTTTTTTTAATAAAAATTTATTTATTTAACTTTTTACATTTATTTTCACAAAATTTTGGGTTCCAAATTTTCTCCCCTTTTCTCCCCTCCCCCACCCCAATACACTGAGCAATCTAATTTTCCCTATCTCCAATCTGCCCTCTCTTCTATCATCCCTCCCTTCTCTTGTCCCCATCTTCTCTTTTGTCCTGTAGGGCCAGATGACTTTCTATTCCTCATTAACTGTATGTCTTATTTCCTAGTAGCAACAACAATACTAAATAGTTGTTCCTAAAACTTTGAGTTCCAAATTCTCCCCATCCCTCCCTCCCCACCCATTCCCTTTGGGAAGGCAGGCAATTCAATATAGGCCCTATCTGTGTAGTTTTGCAAATGACTTCCATAATAGTCATGTTGTGTAAGACTAACTGAATTACCCTCCATCCTATCCTGCCACTCATTGTTTCTATTCTGTCTTTTGATCCTGTCCCTCCCCAAGTGTTGACTTCAAATTGCTCCCTCCTCCCATTGCCCACTCTTCCATCATCCCCCCCTTGCTTATCTCCTTCTCCCCCACTTTCCTGTACTGTAAGATAGGTTTTCATACCAAAATGAGTGTGCATTTTATTCCTTCCTTTAGTCAAATGTGATGAGGGTAAACTTCTTGGTTTTTTTTTTTCTCAGCTCTCCTCTTTTTCCCTCCACTAAAATGTCTCCTGCTTGCCTCTTAAATGACACATAATTTACCCCATTCCATTTCACCCTCTTTCCTCCCACTACATTTCTCTCTCACCATTTACCTTAATTTCTTTTAAGGTATGGTCCCATCCTATTCAATTCACTCTGTGCTCTCTGCCTCTGTATGTCCGTGCATGTGTGTATGTGTGTGTGTGTGCATGCATGTACGTGTGTGTGTATGTGTGTGTGATCCCACCAACTACCCAGATACTGAAAAGTTTTAAGAGTTACAAATATTGTCTTTCCATGTAGGAATGTAAACAGTTCACTTTTGGTAAGTCCCTTATGACTTCTCTTTGCTGTTTACTTTTTCATGCTTCTTCTCACTCTTGTGTTTGAAAGTCAAATTTTCTTTTCAGCTCTGGTCTTTTCATCAAGAATGCTTGAAAGTCCTTTGTTTCATTGAAAGACCATATTTTCCCCTGAAGTATTATACTCAGTTTAGCTGGGTAGGTGATTCTTGGTTTGAGTCCTAGTTCCTTTGACTTCTGAAATATCCTATTCCAGGCCCTTCGATCCCTTAATGTAGAAGCTACTAGATCTTGAGTTATCCTGATTGTATTTCCACAATACTGGAATTGTTTCTTTCTAGCTGCTTGCAAGATTTTCTCCTTGACCTGGGAGTTCTGGAATTTGGCCACAATGTTCCTAGGAGTTTCTCTTTTTGGATCTCTTTCAGGCGGTGATCGATGGATTCTTTCAATACTTATTTTGCGTGCTGGTTGTAGAATGTCAGGGCAATTTTCCTCGATAATTTCATGGAAGATGATGTCTAGGCTCTTTTTTTGATCATGACTTTTAGGTAGTCCCATAATTTTTAAATTATCTCTCCTGGATCTATTTTCCAGGTCAGTTGTTTTTCCAATGAGATATTTCACATTCTCTTCCATTTTTTCATTCTTTTGGTTTTGTTTGGTGACTTCTTGGTTTCTCAGAAAGTCATTAGACTCCATCTGTTCCATTCTAATTTTGAGAGAACTATTCACTTCAGTGAGCTTTTGAACCTCTTTTTCCATTTGGCTAATTCTGCTTTTGAAAGCATTCTTCTCCTCATTGGCTTTTTGAACCTCTTTTGCCAATTGGGTGAGCCTATTTTTCAAGGTGTTATTTTCTTCAGCATTTTTTTGGGTCTCCTTTACCAAGGTATTGACCCGTTTCTCATGCTTTTCTTGCATCTCTCTCATTCCTCTTCCCAGTTTTTCCTCCACCTGTCTAACTTGATTTTCAAAATCCCTTTTGAACCCTTCCATGTCCTGAGTCCACCGGACATCCGCCTGGGATGTCTGGGATACAGAGGCCCCGACCTCCACGTCTTTCCCTGATGGTAAGAATTGTTCCTCGTCATCAGAATTGAAAGGTGGGAACATCTGTACCCCATCAAAGTAGCTTTCTGTAGTCTTATTTTTCTTCCCTTTTCTGGGCATTTTCCCAGGCAGTTACTTGACTTCTGAGATTCCTCTCCACCGCCGCCTAGATCCGCCCAGCTAGTGCTTGAGGTCTGAGATTCAAATGGGCTTTCAGTGGTGGGCGTGGCTGCTATTCAATGTGAGCTTAAGTTCTGGTGCTCAGGTGGGGTCAGGGCCGCCTCCCAGGCTCAGTTCCCTCAGGGAGTTTATGCGGAGACCTTCAGTAATGGAGCAGGTGGGGGCAGGGCCACCTCCCAGGCTCAGTTCCCTCAGGAGCTTTATGCAGAGACCTTCAGTAATGGAGTGGGTGGGGTCAGGGCCATCTCCCAGGCTCAGCTCCCTCAGGGGGTTTATGCAGAGACCTGAACTTCTGCCTGCCTGCTCGGGGAGTCCCGGGGGACCGCCGCCGCTGCCTCTGCCGCTCCCTCTGCCGCTGCCCCCGCCGCTGCCTTCCGACGGGGCCCGAGCCACGGAGACACCCCGCTCCCCTCTCGGCCAACCCATATGTGTCTCTCACTGACCTGTAGAGTCTGTGGTTGGAGGGACCTTCCCGTCCGCCAGAGGTTCCCTCCCTGAAGCCTGCTCAGATCTGCTCCTCTGGGGCTACATGGCCAGGGCAGCGCTGCTGTAGGCTCCGCTTTCCGGGGCACAATGGGCCCTGGGGACGGCTCTCCAGGGCTCTCTGGAACGGAAATCTCTTCCACTGTGTTTCTGCACACCCTGCAATGATCCAGAACTTGTGGGGAGCTCTTCTTACATTAAATCCATGGGCTGTGGGTTCGGAGCTAGCATACGTGAGTCTTTCTACTCCGCCATCTTGACAAGTTTCTACATGTATTTTTCAGGAAAGCTGTACAGTTTACTGTCATCCATGTACACTGAGTTATGAATAAGACATTTTTATCCTTCTCTTGTTAGAACATGGAAATGCCATATATAGTTCTATTTAGGAGGGATAATAATAGATGTAAGGATAGGCAGAATCATAATGAACTTCAAATGTATCCTTGAACAATGCCATATTTTGCATGAATACTTCCTGATAACACTGAGGAAGTGGTCTGTTTTAAATAGCAGTTTCCTAAGTGAGCATCAAATATTCTAGTGTTCTCACAATATTTTAAGTACGTGATAAGTCATGAGAGTGGGACTGAGTCAAAGGCTTTGTGATAATCAGTAAAGGCAGTGTGGGTGTTAGGGTGCTTAGTTTGTTTAATCATTACTGAATAGGAAACAAGCTGCTTTTTATACTACTGAAACTTTTTGGCTCACTCTTTTTTCTTAGCAGCCCATATATTATTTTATTTTCTTATCTGTGTTTATAAAGGGTTTTTTTTAATTTCAACCTCATAATGCATTATAATAAAGTACATAACCATAATTTGGAAGGCTCTGGTGTGTTGTTTTTAGTGATAAATCTTTGATGCTTTTTGCTAAGAAAGATGAAATAAATTGCATCTGAGAGGAAGCTGCAAAGATGCTTTGCTGGTTATTTCTGAAACATTGGAGCCAATGATGCAGAGATGAAGAAATGCAGAATTTACGTCAATCCGAAACCTCTTTGACATAACTGGGCTGTCAGTCATTATATTAGTGGTGCACGAGCTTTGGGGTTCTCTTTGGATCCAACTTTCATTTTTATTGTTTTGAGTTTCTTCTGATCACACAAACCAACGGAAATTTTTTAACGTTCCTTCCTTTGGAGTTTTCTTTCACCTCTGATTTCTATACTTTTCATGCCTCTGGAGTCAAGTTGGAATGGCCTGAACTGTTTGCTTTCAGATGCTTCCTATGACACTCACACTATGTTTTTCTGGTCTACTTTTGTTTGCCACATTCAGTTCTTCAGGTTTCTTTATATTGTCTTTAATTGACCAAAAGGACATTCAGAGTTTCTTCAGCATATACCAGCTACAGGTCTGCTGTGTCTTCCAGGACCTTTTACACAGCCTTAAGAACATTCTCAAGTTCTCTCTGCAAGGGTGCCATTCAACATCTGTCCTTATGGACGGTTCTCATGATGGTGATGGCAAGGTCCAGATTCTTTGAATTTTTCTTTTTAGAAGAGTTGGTCTGGCTTGCTGGATTCATGCCATCTGACTCAAGCAGTGCTTTTTGGAATTCCAGTCCAAGTATGTCCATCTTGTTTTCAAAATAATTTGAGATATGTTCATTGTTTTTCTTCATTGGTTTCACAATTCACTATAGTTTTGGACGTTTATCTTAATTGAAGATTTTCAGTGGTATCTACTTCCTTAATTTTTTCCTCTTCAGACTGTAGCAACTGCTTGAGCTCAAATTTCATCAACTTCAGCCTTGGGTCAATGAAGTTATATCTTATGATTGTCCTATACTGTTTGCCAGTGCATTGTCACATGACTTAGAGTTGAAAGCACTGTTGGGGTGAGGGAGTGTGAAGGCCTTGCTTGTAATGGGTAAAGTGTTTGCAGTTTTGTCGTGGCATAGAACTGCCACAAGACAGGAATCCTCTTAGTTTGCCAAAGTTAGTGGTTGACAACGTCTGCATGGAAACATTTCTAGCAGTTAAGCTATTGGTCATTAGATCATAGGGTCATAGTCCCACAGCTGGCAGGGTCCTTAGAAATCATCTAATTCAATTCCCCCATTGTACACATGAGGAAACTAAGACGAGGAGAAGCTAAGTCACCCATGATTTTTTAGCAGCTGGAAGAGACCTAAGAACTGATTAAATTAAAGTCACATGATTTATAGGGAAGGAAACTGAGGCCCACAGGGGTTAAGTGACTTGCCTAAGGTCACAATGGTAACATGCATCAGGGTCAAGATTTGGATTCAGGTTTTCAGATTTCAGAGCCAGAAGTATTTGTGGTATTTTCACTTGGCATTTGTGGGGTTTTAAAAATATTTATTTATTTATTTTCAGTTTCCAACATTCATTTCCACAAAATTTTGAGTTCCAAAATTTCTCCCCATCTCTCCTGTCCCCCCACCTCAAAATGCTATGCTTTCTGATTAACCCTTTTCCCAATCTACACTCCCTTCCATCACATCCCTTCCTTCCCTTATCCCCATCTTCTCTCTTTTCTTGTAGGTCAAGATAGATTTCTCTACCCCATTAACTGTATTTTTTATTTCCCAGTTGTTAGCAGAAACAATTCTCAGCATTCATTCCTAAAACTTTGAGTTCCAACTTCTCTTCCTTCCTCCTTCCTCACACATCCCTATTGAGAAGGTAAACAATTCAATACAGGCTATATATGTGTACTTTTGCAAAAGACTTCCATAATAGTCATGTTGTGTTAGACTAACTATGTTTCCCTCCATCCTCTCCTGCCCCCCATTTATTTAATTCTCTCTTTTGACCATGTCCCTCCCCAAAAGTATTTACTTCTAATTACTCCCTCCTCCCATTTGCCCTCCCTCCTATCATCAACTCTGCCCCACTTATTCCCTTTTCCCTTAGTTTTCTGCAGTGCAAGATAGATTTTTATACCAAATTGTCAGCATGTTATTCGATCCTTAAGCCAAATGTGATGAGAGTAAGCTCCACTGTTTTCCTCTCACTTCCCCTCGATTCCCTTCCGTTGAAAAAGGCTTTTCTTGCCTCTTTTATGTGAGATAATTTGCCCCATTCCATTTCTCTCTTTCTCCTCCCAATATATTCCTCTCTCACCCCTTAATTTTATTTTTTAGATATCATCCTTTCCTATTCAACTCACCATGCTCTCTGTCTCTAAATATATGTGTAGAATCCCTTCAACTACCAAAATATTGTGAAAAGTTTCAAGTTACAAATATTATCTTTCCATATAGGAATGTAGACAGTTCAACTTTAGTAAATCCCTTGCAATTTCTCTTTCCTGTTTACCTTTTCATGTTTCTCTTGATTCTTGTGTTTGAAAGTCAAATTTTCTATTCAGATCTGGTCTTTTCATCAAGAGTGCTTGAAAATTCTCAATTTCTTTGAATGACCATTCTTTCCCCTGAAGTGTTATACTCATTTTTTCTGGGTAGGTGATTCTTGGTTTTAATCCTAGTTCCTTTGACTTCTGGAGTATCATATTGCAGGCCCTTCAATCCCTTAATGCAGAACTTGTTAGATCTTGTGTTATCACAATTGTATTTCCATCACACTCAGGTTGTTTCTTTCTAGCTGCCTGCAATATTTTCTCCTTGTCCTGGGAACTCTAGAATTTGGCTGCAATATTCCTAGGAATTTCTCTTTGGATCTCTTTCAGGAGGTGCTCAATGAATTCTTTCAATATTTATTTTGCCTTCTGGGTCTAGAATATCAGGGCAGTTTTCCTTGATAATTTCATGAAAGATGATGTCTAGGCTCTTTTCTGATCATGACTTTCAGGTAGTCCCACAGTTTTTAAATTGTCTCTCCTGGATCTATTTTCCAGGTCAGTTGTTTTTCCAGTGAGATATTTCATATTATCTTTTATTTGTAATTTCTTGCTTTCTCATAGAGTCATTAGCTTCCATCTGCTCCATTCTAATTTTTAAAGAACTATTTTCTTCAGTGAAATTTTGAAACACCTTTTTCATTTGGCTAATTCTGCTTTTTACAGCATTCTAAGCCTCATTGACTTTTTGGACTTCTTTTGCCAATTGAGTTAGCCTATTTTTAAAGGTGTTATTTTCTTCAACATTTTTTTGGGTCTCCTTTAGCAAGCTATTGAGTTGCTTTTTATGATTTTTTTGCATCACTCTCATTTCTCTTCCCAATTTTTCCTCCACCTCTCTTACTTGACTTTCAAAATCCTTTTTGAGCTCTTCCATGGCCTGAGACTATTGTATATTCATTTTGGAGATTTTGGATGCAGATGCTTTGACTTTTATGTCTTCCTCTGATGGTAAGCATTGTTCTTCTTCATCTAAAAGGATGGAAGAAAATACCTGTTCACCAAGAAAGTAGCCTTCTATAGTCTTATTTTTCCCCCTTTTGGGGGGAATTTTCCCAGTCAGTTACTTTATTTTTGAGTCCTTTGTCAAGAGGAGGGTATACTCTAGGGACCTATAAATTCTCAGTTCCTCCAAGGTGGTGCAATCAAGGGAGAGGAGTTTATTCCTCTCCTGGCCTGGGCTTTGGTCTGGGAGCTAACAAAGTTTTTCTGCCCAGGATCTGTAGAGAATTTTCTTTCAAGAGCTTCAACAAGCTCCACCAACTCCACCGTGCCAGCACTTTCTTCACCCCAGGACTACCTTTCAGGGCTAAGACCCAGATCAGCAGCTCAATTCCCCCAGGTGTTTAGGCTGAGGGCTCCAAATATGGACACTGATGCTGCTGCTGCTTCCTGGAGCTGGGCATAGGGAAGGGCCCTGCTCCCTTCTCACCCAGGTGAAAAAGCTTTCTCACTGACCTTTGAAGCTGTCTCTGGTGTTGTGGGTTGAGGGATGTGGAGCTTCAGCTGCTGCTGGGAATTCTGCCCCCAAGTTCTGCTCCAGTCCTGTTCCTGCCATGCAGTCAAGGCTGGGCTGTACTCCACTCCATGCCCAGTGCAATAGGCTTTTCCTGTTGGCCTTCCAGGACTAGAAATCTCTTTCATTCTGTCGTTTTGTGACTTCTGCTACTGTAGAATTTGTTTAGAGCCATTTTTACAGGTATTTTACAAGCTATGGAGGGGAGTTTCTACAGCTCTGTCCTTCTATTCTGCCATCTTGGCTTTGCCCCTGCATTTGTGTTTTATTCTGGTTTTTCTTACTTTCTTGTGGTACCAAGCACAAAAGAGCACCACATACTCCCTGTCCTCTATGTCAAGCTGATCATTACATTGGTTTCAAGTAGGACCTAAGTGGGAACCATTGCTCCCCCATCCCTTTGACTTTTAGGAACAGTCTATGCCACTAGTGGGGTATTGATCCATTGCCAGTGTCCAATTTACCAACACTTCAGGACCCTTGCCAGGCCTCGATGGGAACTGTGAGAGGCTCAGACTGTATGACATACCCAATGCTCTCCAGCCTGGTAGGCATTTCTTTTCTTTTCTCTTCCTCCCTGCTTTCCTCTCTTCTCCCTGTCTGTCCCACACACAATGAACTGGATTTTGAAAGAGTTGTTGTTATAGATATCTTGTTTTCATCTTTTTCAATGGAGTTAGGGACAAGAAAATATTGCTACTGTTGTTGCTATTATTTTAATCATTACCTTCTTTACCTCCACTAACTGCATCTTTGTCATTGCTACCCACTTACTGAGCCCATACAAAATCCTTCATGACATTTGCCTAGAATTGAATAAAGCACAGAACAGCCAAGGGCCAGGTTTTATAATACGTTTTTTAAAAATCTGCTTAGATTTAGCCAAACAGTCCCAGACATTGCCAAAGGCCTTCCCTACCCCTGTCACCTGCCAACACAACTAATCTCCACAGAAGAAGCTTCAGAAAAGTCAATGGCAGGAACAGTCACTCCAGATTCTCTAGTGGGAGAGGGTCTGGGCTAGGCCAGTAAAGTGTAATTGGGCAGGAAGGAAAGACGGGAGATTGCTGAAACGACTTACAGAGCTGTTTGGAGAATGTCTTCACCTTAGTTCACTTTAGTAAAGCAATAGAAGAGGGAGCTTATGGAAGAATTCATTAGTCCTAGACCTGTAAACTCACTAAGCGGCCTAGAAGCAGAAAAAGCCTTCCTTCCCTTTCATCTACCATTGAGTCTTCTTTTTTTCAATTAATTTATTTGTTTTCAGTTTTCAACACTCACTTCCACAAGATTTTGAGTTCCAAATTTTCACCCCATCTCTCCCCTTCACCCGCCCCAAGACAGTAGGTATTCTGATTACCGTTTCCCCCAATCTGCCCTTCATTCTATCACACCTCTTCTTTCTCTTATCCCCATCCATTCTATTTTCTTGTACGGCAAAATAGATTTCTATATCCACTTGTCTGTGTGTCTTATTACCCAGTTGCATGTAAAAAACAATTTTTAGCATTGTTTTTAAAACTTTGAGTTCCAACTTCTCTCCCTTGCTCCCTCCCCACTCATCCCCTATGAGAAAGCAAGCAATTTGATATAGGTTATAGATGGGCAAAACACTTCCATAACAGTCATATTGTGAAAGACTATATTTACCCTTTATTCTGTCCTGTCCCCCATTTATTCTATTCTCTCTTTTGACTTTGTCCCTCCTCAAAAGTGTTTACTTCTAATTACCCACTCCTTCCATTTTCCCTCCCTTCTATCATCTCTAATACCCACTGCTTATCCCCTTCCCTTTACTTTCTTGTAGTATAAGATAGATTTTCATACAAAATTGAGTGTGCATGTTATTTCCTACTAAACCTAAATACAATGAGAGTAAGGTTCACTCTTTCCTTCTCACTTCAATCCTCTTCCTCTCCATTGAAAAAACTTTTTCTTGCTTTTTTATGTGAGATATTTTGTCCTATTCTATTTCTCCCTTCCTCCTTCTCCCAATGTATTCCTCTCTCACTCCTTGATTTTATTTTTTAAGGTATCATCCTCTGATATTCAACCCACCCTGTGTCTTCTGTTTATATGTACATAATCCCTCCAAGTACCCTAATAATGAAAAAAGTCTCAAGAGTAACAAATATTATCTTTTTATGTAGGAATGCAAACCAGTTCAACTTTAGTTAATTCCCTTGTGATTTTTCCTTCTGGTTTACCTTTTCATGCTTCTCTTGATTCTTTTGTTTGAAAGTCAAATTTTCCATTCAACTCTGGTCTTTTCATTAAGAATGCTTGAACGTTCTCTATTTCATTGAATGATCATTTTCCCCCTGAAATATTATACTCATTTTTGCTGGGTAGATGATTCTTGGTTTTAATCCTAGCTTCTTTGACCTCTGGAATGTCATATTCCAAGCACTCTGATTCCTTAATGTAGAAGCTGCTTGATCTTGTGTTGTCCTGATTGTATTTTCACAATACTTGAATTATTTTTTTCTGGCTGCTTACAATATTTTTCCCCTGGAC
Source organism: Bettongia penicillata ogilbyi (assembly GCA_023548195.1). Lineage (NCBI taxonomy): Eukaryota > Metazoa > Chordata > Mammalia > Diprotodontia > Potoroidae > Bettongia > Bettongia penicillata. Next base: position 5,259,040 of record JAJHZJ010000134.1, read on the forward strand.
CTGGGAGCTCTGGAATTTGGCTACAATATTCTTAGGAGGTTTTCTTTTGGGATCTCTTTCAGGAGGTGATTGGTGGATTCTTTCAATATCTATTTTACTTTCTGGTTCTAGAGTAACAGGGCAGTTTTCCTTGATAACTTCATGAAGCATAATGTCTAGGTTCTTGGGCTTTCAAGTGGTCCAATAATTTTTAAATTGTCTCTCTTGGATCAATTTTCCAGGTAAGCTGTTTTTCAATGAGGTATTTCACATTTTCTGTTATTTTTTGTTCATTGGGCTTTGTTTTATAATTCCTTGATTTTTCATAAAGTCATTAGCTTTCATCTGCTCCATTCAAATCTTTAAGGAATTATTTTCTTCAGTGAGCTTTTGGACTTCTTTTTCCATCTGATCAATTCTACTTTTTAAGGCATTCTTCTCCTCATTGGATTTTTGAATCTCTTTTGCCATTTGGGTTAGTCTATTTTTTAAGGTGTTATTTTCTTCAGCATTTTGGGTCCTCTTTAACAAGCAATTGACTCCTTTTTCATGATTTTCTTGCATCACTCTAATTTCTCTTCCTGATTTTTGCTCTACTTCTCTTTTTTTGTGTTTTTCCTTCATTGCCGAAGAAGACTATGCCATCAGTGAAATGACATGTCTTGGACTTGACATTGCTTTGAGTGAGGGAGTGCTGTGCAG